>CM060964.1:141680367-141742867 GCA_030765045.1 Tenodera sinensis | reverse complement strand
CGAAGACGATGACGATGACGATGACGATGACGAAGACGATGACGATGACGATGGCGAAGACGATGACGATGACGCTGACGATGACGATGACGAAAACGAAGACGAAGACGATGACGATGAAGATGACGATGACGATGACGAAGACCAAGACGAAGACCAAGACGATGACCAAGACGAAGACCAAGACGAAGACCAAGACGAAGACCAAGACGAAGACCAAGACGAAGACCAAGACGAAGACCAAGACGAAGACCAAGACGAAGACCAAGACGAAGACCAAGACTAAGACCAAGAAGAAGACGAAGACGAAGACGACTACAACGACGATAACGGCAACAACAATACTAACAACAATAATAACAATAACAACAATAATAACAATAACAAAAATAATAACAATAACAAAAATAATAACAACAAAGAAACAAAAGTAATAACAACAATAACAACAATGGTAATTTATTATAGTTTCACGGGCGATCAGCCGTGTGAGGTTTGAAAATATTGAGCTTTCGGCCATTCTAAACTCCATGGCCATGGAGTTTAGAATGGCCGAAAGCTCAATATTTTCAAACCTCACACGGCTGATCGCCCGTGAAACTATAATAAATAACGTGCGCCGTGAAAGCTTTAAATCTAACAATGGTAATGATAATAATGAACTCCTAGTAAATCACAATTTTAGCTTATTTTGTAAACAATATTTATAATACTTTTCTATGAGCAGTTAAATATGCCCTCAGATTCCTAAAGAATTGCCTGTCTTAACGAGTTAATGAATTTATAAAACCAGCAAAGAGAAGTCGTCCATAGGGAAGTTACAGATGCACTTGTGTTTCCTTCCTAGTGAAGAAACGTAGCGTTCGTTCCTTAAACACAAAATCTTAAATTCACCTCCTTTTAAATTGACCTTTGCCCATCTAAAACTATAAAAAGAGTATACCGATTCACTGCGCATACTACGTTCATTAGTTTCTTTTCTGGTTAAAGTTTACATACACCAAAAAAAAAGTCATCACTGATTTATTTCGTTTACAGATATTATCACCTTCTGTACCTGCTGCTGAGCTTAGTCATGCCCACTACACTCCCATGTGTCCTCTGGGAGGAAAACCCCTGGGTGTCCTTAATGGGCTGTTACTTCACGCGCACCATCATTGTACTCAACAGTACTTGGCTAGTAAATAGTGCTGCGCATCTGTTTGGTACTCGGCCTTACGACAAGTGAGTATACATGGCATTTATTTTAACTAACAGTCAGCATTTTCAATACCTCTGCCCCTTACATAGGCTAGAAAAGTTAGGTACCTTCTGTCTTCGACCCAAAAATGCACTACGGCGATTTCGTGCTTCACAAGTGAGAAGCTTCTCACTGCTCTGGAGGACAATCGCAGGTACAACACAGTTAGGTATGCGTTTCTGAATATTGCTGCATTAAACAACACCTTAAATGACTAAATATGTTTTCCTGTGACTGTGTTTAACGAGTGGGATGGCTCAGGCTTCTGAGGCTCGTGTTTGGGGAGTCCGGTTTCGATGTCCGTTGTACATCCCTCTTTTACTTTCTCTACTGGTAAGTAGAGGACGTATTGTATTCCACCCAAAAATTCGATGTCGACATTTCACCGGAAATATGTTTTGAGACCACCTGAATCCAAAAAAAAGCATTTTAGAAAAAGGTCTGTGTGTATGTGTGTGTGTGTGTGTGTGTGTGTGTGTGTGTGTGTGTGTGTGTGTGTGTGTGTGTGTGTGTGTGTGTGTCAGTCTGCCTGTCTATCAGCCTGTCTATCAGCCTGTGGACAGCAAAACTCAAAAACGCAAAGTCGGTTAAAAACCAAAGTTGGTATTTGAGTTTAATGTCTTTCAAGGATACGACACGAAGATTTTGAAGAAAACAGCCCCACCCTAAACTGCCCTTTACATTGAAAATTTTTCGAAAATTTTGATTTTCTTGAAAATGGCTCTAATGATTTTCATTAAAATGACATATGTTTAAGATATTTTTATGACAAATGAAATGTATCTTTTTAATTTTCTGGCTACAACCTATGTAGTGCTGTTTATTCTGGATGACTTTTGAGTAACTCGTAAACCGTAAGAGATAGACAAAATCTTACTCTACAACAATGTAGATCTTACTAAACCACACAATTTATGTCTGAATAACCTTTTATGTAGAGCGAACCATTTCGGAGATATTCCTTGTTATTTGTGTCAGTTTCGGAAAACTTCAAATGTTCGTGAGATGCAACATCGTTGTTCATTTTTTTATATGTTAAGCGTGCAAAGAGAACGGGATCTCAAAGCTTTAAAAGATTTGACTATCGCTCAAGTCCCACCGTATTCTAATATTTTCCTTATACCTACAAGGAAATAAGCAATAAGATAGTTTGTACAAATGTTTATCTCAAGTAACACGAAGGAGATATAAGAAAAGTCATGTGAGTGCAACACATCAGCTTTTTTCCAGGTCGGCAGGAAGGCTGGGCTGGATTATTTTCTACCATGAATTAAACTACATTTAAATGTTGGTGTAATACTTACCTTCTATCTGATAAATGTTAAATGAATACCTACTGTGTAGCAACTCGTTAGCCTTCAGACTACCAAGCGGTGTCAGTCGAGACCCCAAAGCTATATATCGTATATATACCAGGTGAGTCAGGCGCACCTTATTTTTTTGGAAGGTAGGCCACCCATCTAACGGCATGTGCGCCTCAGTCCAGTTTTGCGCTTACTAAAATGTATTGCTTGACGTTCTTAAAGAGAGGAATGCGCAAAATTGAGAGCAACAGTGCTTTAAGGGACAGAACGTACTCCTCGCTAAAGTACACCTCAAAAACATACAACTCGTTTACTGAGAGCGAATTCCAGTTTCCGGCCGATTTTACAAACTTTTTATTAGAGTATACATAGCAACGTAATTCAGTAAACGCCTCGGAAAAAATAGACCTATCATGTGAGTACACTAACAACGTCAGCTAAAAAGAAAATGGTGGATTCTTGTACTTAGAGCAGGGGTTGGCTGCCAAAAGTTACAAAAAATTTAGAGACACGCCTCATCCATCATGAACCCGTACAGTCAAAACGGACATATTATTAAACAACAGTTTATTTACATTTTTGCGTGAACTACGCCTCGTACATCTCAATTAATATGCATAACAGCTTTTGCCATTTAAGTAATAATATTAAAATGCCCAGCAAATGATTAAAACTGTCTTAAAAGGCTAAATCAAGCCCGTAAACTCGCGAGGTGACAATGGCAGAACGCCAGGCATGCAAGTCCTACTATAGAACGCGGTACGTGCTTTCAGCTAAGTCTCGAAATAGCTGAATAGGATTGTGACGGGACCTCTGCGCTAAGCCCCAATGACACAGGTTCGAGTCTCAGCATTGTAAATATTCTTTTTATGTTCATCAGAACTTGGAAACCGAATTCACAATAATCTAATTATGAAGTCTCTGAGGGTTTAGGACGTTATAATTTAAATTGTTTTTGGTTGTCTGTATTTTTAATAGCTCAATAATTCATTGTGTGCAAAATTGAGTTTAACTTCCATGTTAAACTCTGACAATGTAATTTCCTTGCTTTCTGTGTTCAAATGTGTATGAATGATCCTTATTTCAATTGCACCTACCTATAGGTGTGTTTAAACAACTACATAATTGTAGTTCACCAATAAAGAAACATAACTAAAACAATGAAAATTAATATAATAACAGTTTTCAGAATAATAGTTTGTAAATTGTGAGGATTGCACGGTAAAAAAAAGTAGTACGTGCAGGTGATTCGAAGCACCTTCACAACAAACAGATTACTTCGGAGTCTTGCGCTCGTTCCAAATGAGCTACCTAGTAACGTTTGAGGTAAACATTCCGTTTAACATGTAATATTCGCTGGTTCCAGTGAACATTTGCAGAAGTGCGAACGTCAGCTGTCTAATTACGAATATATTAAAAAGCGATGTGATAACATCTATATTAGTACTAATTTCATCCAGTGTTTAACCTCCATGTTAAATACGCGGGTAGAAACTAGTAATGGGGTCAATGATTTCATGTTGGGGTATAAAATGAGGATTGCATAAAACTCGAGAATAAGGGGCAGCTGACTCACCTGGTATATATATTTTTCGTTTTGACACGAAATCGACAGTTTTACTTAATGATACTTTTTGTTACTGTCAGACATGTTTGTTACCTCATGTCTCTTGTGCTGGTTACGTAACTAAGTGAATAAGCTGAAAATAATATTTATCTTTATTGAGTGGGGTTTCTGTTGACCATACTTGGTACTCCGCGTTGTACATAAGCTTCTTTTCCAGGATATGACTTCTCTTCGTTCAGTTGGCAATAATGGTACCACTAATAGACATTTAAGTACGTTCATTGTTGTGAGTATGAACAGTCATTGTTGTTTTGTCTGACGACGTTTAGTTTATTATTGGGCATTGATCTGATTATGAGGGGTTACAAGTACTGTTTTTGCCAGTGAAATAAAAATATCAAAAAGGTTTCATGATATATAATAATTAACAATAATAAACATGGGAATAAGATAATAAAAGTAAGAATATGGTAATAACACTAGCAATAATAACAATAACTAAAAATAATAAATAAAGTAGGTACTACAACTAAATTAATAAGAAACAAATAAATGCCAATGAAACATTCCGCGCCCTCATGTTTGTATGGATTTTGTTACGGCAATTTACAATATGTAATCCGTAATGTTAGACAATAGCAGCATATACAGGAATGAGTTTATTCCCTGGAAAACCAAGTCATGTATGTAAAATGAAAAATATTCTGACTATTCTTATCTATTATGACGCACTGCACACGCTAGTTGAAGCCTGGGGAGTTCCTCTGCCGCTTGCCGCTTGCTTCTCTTACAAGCAGAACAAGGTTCACACACGCCACTGACTGCATTTACGCCGGTGATTTCTGAAACTCTTTTAACGCACGAAGGGTTATCTACTTACCCGAATGCCGGCTGGACTGGGCCACCTGGCACATAGGTACAGGAGTGGGTGTATTCCCTGGAAAATAGGGATCCTGTAAATAAAGTGACAAATGTTCAGTTGTTTATATGTTATTGTCTGTTATCACGAACTACGCAGGCTCGTTCAACTGCCTCTCACCTCACGTCTCTTGCGCCATGGAGTTCTGCAACTCTTTTAACACACGAAGGGTTATCTACGTACGCCGATATGGGGTAAATTATATATAGGTACTTAATGTAATTTGTTACATTTTCTATTCAAATATCATTGTTATCTTGGTAGTTGCTGTTGATCCTGGAACTTGGTAGCCAGAAGGTTAAGGATTATAAGGTTTCTCTGGAAGGTATGAAAAAAGCACTCACCGAAGTAAGCGGTTAGAGCATTGTTAGACAGGTTTAGATTTAAAGGAAATCGCACACTGCAAGTCAGGTGCACGCAAGGAAGAAGTGTTTACTTCTGTTTCATTGTAAGTGATGGAGTAGTCCTTATGAAAGTAAGTACTGGTAATAAGGGAGAGCCATGTGCGCTTCACAATATTTATCTTTACCGAAAGTACAGAGAAACTTTAGGTGGTTAATAACTTGGTTATGTATGAAAAAAAGTCCAAGAAATGTGGCGGAGGATTAACGAGTAGGAACAACGATATTTTAAAAGTATGAGCATTAGCTTGGAGCACCCTATGAAGCCTACTTGGAGGCGAAGAAGAGAGCTAGGCAGGAGCATTCTTCAACATCTCGGCTATGCAGAGAACAATTGGGACAACTCCACCCTAACCTAACTTATTTTTTCGCATATCTCAACTTTTATAAGCCGTAGCTTCCGCCACCGTCACCGCCGCCACCACCACCACAGACACCACCACCACCGCCGCCATCACCACCACCACCACCAGCACTGCCTCCGCCACCACCGCCGCCACCACCACCACCGCCGTCACCGCCACCACCACCGCCGCCTCCACCACCACCACCACCGCCGCCACCACCGCCGCCACCACCGCCGCCACCACCACCACCGCCATCGCCACCACCACCACCGCCGCCTCCACCACCACCACCGCCGCCACCACCACCACAACTGCCTCCGCCACCACCACCACCACTGCCTCCGCCACCACCGCCGCCACCACCACTGCCTCCGCCACCACCGCCGCCACCACCACCGCCGCCACCACCGCCACAGACACCACCACCACCATCGCCACCACCACCACCATCGCCACCACCACCACCGCCACAGACACCACCACCACCGCCATCGCCACCACCACCACCGCCGCCACCACCACCACCACCGCCGCCACCACCACCACCGCCGTCACCGCCACCACCACCGCCGCCTCCACCACCACCACCGCCGCCACCACCGCCGCCACCACCACCACCGCCATCGCCACCACCACCGCCGCCACCACCACCGCCGCCACCACCACCACTACCACCACTGCCTCCGCCACCACCGCCGCCACCACCACCACTGCCACCGCCACCACCGCCGCCACCACCACCAACATCGCCACCACCACCACCGCCGCCGCCACCACCACCACCACCATCGCCACCACCACCACCGCCACCACCACCGCCGCCACCACCACCACCACTGCCTCCGCCACCACCGCCGCCACCACCACCACTGCCTCCGCCACCACCGCCGCCACCACCACCACCATCGCCACCACCACCACCGCTGCCGCCACCACCACCGCCGCCACCACCACCACCACCACTGCCTCCGCCACCACCGCCGCCACCACCACCACCACTGCCTCCACCACCACCACCGCCGCCGCCACCACCACCGGCGCCACCACCACCACCACTGCCTCCACCACCACCTACGCCGCCGCCACCACCACCGCCACCACCACCACTACCTCCACCACCGCCGCCGCCACCACCACCACCGCCACCACCACCACCACTGCCTCCGCCACCACCGCCGCCACCACCACCATCGCCACCACCACCACCGCCGCCGCCGCCACCACCACTGGCGCCGCCACCACCACCGCCTCCGCCACCACCACCAATGCCTCCACCACCGCCGCCACCGCCACCGCCGTCACCGCCACCACCACCACCACCGCCGCCTCCACCACCACCGCCACAGACACCACCACCACCGCCGCCACCGCCACCACCACCACCGCCGTCACCGCCACCACCACCACCGCCGCCACCACCACCACCGCCACAGACACCACCACCACCACCATCGCCACTACCACCACCACCACCGCCGCCGCCACCTCCACCGCCGCCACCACCACCACCGCCGCCTCCGCCACCACCACCACCACCACTGCCTCCACCACCACCACCGTCACCGCCACCACCACCACCGCCGCCTCCACCACCACCACCACCGCCACAGACACCACCACCACCATCGCCACCACCACCACCACCATCGCCACCACCACCACCACCGCCACAGACACCACCACCACCACCATCGCCACCACCACCATCACCATCGCCACCACCACCACCGCCACAGACACCACCACCACCATCGCCACCACCACCGCCACAGACACCACCACCACCATCGCCACCACCACCACCGCCGTCACCGCCACCACCACCACCGTCTCCACCACCACCACCGCCACAGACACCACCACCACCATCGCCACCACCACCACCATCGCCACCACCACCACCACCGCCACAGACACCACCACCACCGCCATCGCCACCACCACCACCGCTGCCGCCACCACCACCGACGCCACCACCACCACCGCCTCCGCCACCACCACCACCACTGCCTCCACCACCGCCGCCACCGCCACAACCACCACCGCTGTCACCGCCAGCACCACCACCACCGCCGCCTCCACCACCACCACCGCCACAGACACCACCACCACCACCACCACCGCCACAGACACCACCACCACCGCCGCCACCGCCACCACCACCGCCGTCACCGCCACCACCACCACCGCCACCACCACCACCACCACCACCGCCACAGACACCACCACCACCATCGCCACCACCACCACCACCGCCGCCGCCACCTCCACCGCCGCCACAACCACCACCACCGCCACCTCCGCCACCACCACCACCACTGCCTCCACCACCGCCGCCACCGCCACCACCACCGCCGTCACCGCCACCACCACCACCGCCGCCAACACCACCACTGCCGTCACCGCCACCACCACCACCGCCGCCACCACCACCACCGCCGTCACCGCCACCACCACCACTACCACCACCGCCACCACCACCAGCACCACCACCACCACCGCCGCCGCCCCACCACCACCGCCACCACCACCGCCACCGCCATGCGCTAGCCTGCCACCTAGGCGGCCCGGGTTCGATCCCAGGGACCCGCATGTGGTATTCGTGGTGGACGAAGCGGCGTCAGGGCGGGTTTTCTCCGGGTGCTCCGGTTTCCCCCATCTCATTCCACCGGTGCTCCATCTTCATTCCATGTGTCATCAGTGTCACCACCTGCGGTGCCGTAGTAGTAAAAGCGGGCATTAAACACTACAACAGCTGCCACCGCCGTCACCGCCACCACCACCGCTGCCTCCACCACCACCACCGCCGCCACCACCGCCGCCACCACCACCACCAACATCGCCACCACCACCACCGCCGCCTCCACCACCACCACCGCCGCCACCACCACCACTGCCTCCGGCACCACCGCCGCCACCACCAGCACCACTGCCTCCGCCACCACCGCCGCCACCACCACTGCCTCCGCCACCACCGCCGCCACCACCACCGCCGCCACCACCGCCACCACCACCACCGCCATCGCCGCCGCCACCACCGCCGCCTCCACCACCACCACCGCCGCCACCACCGCCGCCACCACCACCACTGCCTACGCCACCACCGCCGCCACCATCACCACCACCGCCACCACCACCACCACCGCCGCCGCCACCACCACCGCCGCCACCACCCCCACTGCCTCCGCCACCACCGCCGCCACCACCACCACCACTGCCACCGCCACCACCGCCGCCACCAACACCACCACCATCGCCACCACCACCACCACCGCCCACGCCACCACCACCACCATCGCCACCACCACCACCGCCGCCACCACCACCACCACTGCCTCCGCCACCACCGCCGCCACCACCACCACTGCCTCCGCCACCACCGCCGCCACCACCACCACCATCGCCACCACCACCACCGCTGCCGCCACCACCACCGCCGCCACCACCACCACCACCACTGCCTCCGCCACCACCGCCGCCACCACCACCATCACTGCCTCCACCACCACCACCGCCGCCGCCACCACCACCGGCGCCACCACCACCACTGCCTCCACCACCACCGCCGCCGCCACCACCACCGCCACCACCACTACCTCCACCACCGCCGCCGCCGCCACTACCACCGCCACCACCACCGCCACCACCACTACCTCCACCACCACCATCGCCACCACCACCGCCGCCACCACCACCACCATCGCCACCACCACCACCACCGCCGCCGCCACCACCACCACCATCGCCACCACCACCACCACCGCCGCCACCACCACCGCCGCCACCACCACCACCACTGCCTCCGCCACAACCACCGCCGCCACCACCACCACTGCCTCCGCCACCACCACCACCGCCACAGACACCACCACCACCATCGCCACCACCACCACCACCATCGCCACCACCACCACCACCGCCACAGACACCACCACCACCATCGCCACCACCACCATCACCATCGCCACCACCACCACCGCCACAGACACCACCACCACCATCGCCACCACCACCGCCACAGACACCACCACCATCGCCACCGCCACCACCGCCGTCACCGCCACCGCCGTCACCGCCACCACCACCACCACCACCGCCGCCTCCACCACCACCGCCACAGACACCACCACCACCGCCGCCACCGCCACCACCACCACCGCCGTCACCGCCACCACCACCACCACCGCCGCCACCACCACCACCACCGCCACAGACACCACCACCACGACCATCGCCACTACCACCACCACCGCCACCGCCACCTCCACCGCCGCCACCACCACCACCGCCGCCTCCGCCACCACCACCACCACTGCCTCCACCACCACCGCCGTCACCGCCACCACCACCACCGCCGCCTCCACCACCACCACCACCGCCACAGACACCACCACCACCATCGCCACCACCACCGCCACAGACACCACCACCACCATCGGCACCACCACCATCACCATCGCCACCACCACCGCCACAGACACCACCACCACCATCGCCACCACCACCGCCACAGACACCATCACCACCACCATCGCCACCACCACCACCGCCGTCACCGCCACCACCACCACCACCGTCTCCACCACCACCACCGCCACAGACACCACCACCACCATCGCCACCACCACCACCATCGCCACCACCACCACCACCGCCACAGACACCACCACCACCGCCATAGCCACCACCACCGCTGCCGCCACCACCACCGACGCCACCACCACAACCACCGCCTCCGCCACCACCACCACCACTGCCTCCACCACAGCCGCCACCGCCACCACCACCACCGCCGTCACCGCCAGCACCACCACCACCGCCGCCTCCACCACCACCACCTCCACAGACACCACCACCACCACCGCCACAGACACCACCACCACCACCGCCGCCACCGCCACCACCACCGCCGCCACCACCACCACCACCACCACCGCCACAGACACCACCACCACCATCGCCACCACCACCACCGCCGCCGCCACCTCCACCGCCGCCACCATCACCACCACCGCCGCCTCCGCCACCACCACCACCACTGCCTCCACCACCGCCGCCACCGCCACCACCACCGCCGTCACCGCCACCACCACCACCGCCACCACCACCACCGCCGCCACCACCACCACCGCCGTCACCGCCACGACCACCACTACCACCACCGCCACCACCACCACCACCACCACCACCACCACCACCGCCGCCGCCCCACCACCACCGCCACCACCACCGCCACCACCACCGCCACCGCCATGCGCTAGCCTGCCACCTAGGCGGCCCGGGTTCGATCCCAGGGACCCGCATGTGGTATTCGTGGTGGACGAAGCGGCGTCAGGGCGGGTTTTCTCCGGGTGCTCCGGTTTCCCCCATCTCATTCCACCGGTGCTCCATCTTCATTCCATGTGTCATCAGTGTCACCACCTGCGGTGCCGTAGTAGTAAAAGCGGGCATTAAACACTACAACAGCTGCCACCGCCGTCACCGCCACCACCACCGCCGCCTCCACCACCACCACCGCCGCCACCACCGCCGCCACCACCACCACCGCCATCGCCACCACCACCACCGCCGCCTCCACCACCACCACCGCCGCCACCACCACCACTGCCTCCGGCACCACCGCCGCCACCACCAGCACCACTGCCTCCGCCACCACCGCCGCCACCACCACTGCCTCCGCCACCACCGCCGCCACCACCACCGCCGCCACCACCGCCACCACCACCACCGCCATCGCCGCCGCCACCACCGCCGCCTCCACAACCACCACCGCCGCCACCACCGCCGCCACCATCACCACCACTGCCTACGCCACCACCGCCGCCACCACCACCACCATCGCCACCACCACCACCACCGCCGCCGCCACCACCGCCGCCACCACCACCACCACTGCCTCCGCCACCACCGCCGCCACCACCACCACTGCCACCGCCACCACCGCCGCCACCAACACCACCACCATCGCCACCACCACCACCACCGCCCACGCCACCACCACCATCACCATCGCCACCACCACCACCACCACCGCCGCCACCACCACCGCCGCCACCACCACCACCACTGTCTCCGCCACCACCGCCGCCACCACCACCACTGCCTCCGCCACCACCGTCGCCACCACCACCACCACCATCGCCACCACCACCACCGCTGCCGCCACCACCACCGCCGCCAACACCAACACCACCACTGCCTCCGCCACCACCGCCGCCACCACCACCACCACTGCCTCCACCACCACCACCGCCGCCGCCACCACCACCGGCGCCACCACCACCACCACTGCCTCCACTACCACCGCCGCCGCCACCACCACCACTACCTCCACCACCGCCGCCGCCGCCACCACCGCCACCACCACCACCACTGCCTCCGCCACCACCGCCGCCACCACCACCACCATCGCCACCACCACCACCGCCACCGCCGCCACCACCACCGACGCCGCCACCACCACCACCGCCTCCGCCACCACCACCACTGCCTCCACCACCGCCGCCACCGCCACCGCCGTCACCGCCACCACCACCACCACCGCCGCCTCCACCACCACCACCACCGCCACAGACACCACCACCACCACCGCCGCCACCGCCACCACCACCACCGCAGTCACCGCCACCACCACCACCGCCGCCACCACCACCACCACCGCCACAGACACCACCACCACCATCGCCACTACCACCACCACCACCGCCGCCGCCACCTCCACCGCCGCCACCACCACCACCGCCGCCTCCGCCACCACCACCACCACTGCCTCCACCACCACCGCCGTCACCGCCACCACCACCACCGCCGCCTCCACCACCACCACCACCGCCACAGACACCACCACCACAATCGCCACCACCACCACCACCATCGCCACCACCACCGCCACAGACACCACCACCACCCCCGCCACCACCACCACCACTGCCTCCGCCACCACCGCCGCCACCACCACCACCACTGCTTCCGCCACCACCGCCGCCACCACCACCTCCTCCGCCACCACCGCCGCCACCACCACCGCCGCCACCACCGCCACGACCACCACCGCCATCGCCGCCGCCACCACCGCCGCCTCCACCACCACCACCGCCGCCACCACCGCCGCCACCACCACCAAGACTGCCTCCGCCACCACCGCCGCCACCACCACCACCATCGCCACCACCACCACCACCACCGCCGCCGCCACCACCACCACTATCACCACTGCCTCCGCCACCACCGCCGCCACCACCACCACTGCCACCGCCACCACCGCCGCCACCACCACCACCATCGCCACCACCACCACCGCCGCCGCCACCACCACCACCATCGCCACCACCACCACCACCGCCGCCACCACCACCGCCGCCACCACCACCACCACTGCCTCCGCCACCACCCCCGCCACCACCACCACTGCCTCCGCCACCACCGCCGCCACCACCACCACCACCATCGCCACCACCACCACCGCTGCCGCCACCACCACCGCCGCCACCACCACCACCACCACTGCCTCCGCCACCACCGCCGCCACCACCACCACCATCGCCACCACCACCACCACCACCGCCGCCGCCACCACCACCGCCGCCACCACCACCACTACCACCACTGCTTCCGCCACCACCGCCGCCACCACCACCACTGCCACCGCCACCACCGCCGCCACCACCACCACCATCGCCACCACCACCACCACCGCCGCCGCCACCACCACCACCATCGCCACCACCACCACCACCGCCACCACCACCGCCGCCGCCACCACCACCACCACCACTGCCTCCGCCACCACCGCCGCCACCACCACCACTGCCTCCGCCACCACCGCCGCCACCACCACCACCACCATCGCCACCACCACCATCGCCACCACCACCGCTGCCGCCACCACCACCGCCGCCACCACCACCACCACCACTGCCTCCGCCACCACCGCCGCCACCACCACCACCACTGCCTCCACCACCACCACCGCCGCCGCCACCACCACCGGCGCCACCACCACCACCACTGCCTCCACCACCACCACCGCCGCCGCCACCACCACCGCCACCACCACCACCACTACCTCCACCACCGCCGCCGCCACCACCACCGCCACCACCACCACCACCGCCTTCGCCACCACCGCCGCCACCACCACCATCGCCAGCACCACCGCCGCCGCCACCACCACTGACGCCGCCACCACCACCACCGCCTCCGCCACCACCACCAATGCCTCCACCACCGCCGCCATCGCCACCGCCGTCACCGCCACCACCACCACCACCGCCGCCTCCACCACCACCACCGCCACAGACACCACCACCACCGCCGCCACCGCCACCACCACCACCGCCGTCACCGCCACCACCACCTCCACCGCCGCCACCACCACCACCACCGCCACAGACACCACCACCACCACCATCGCCACTACCACCACCACCACCGCCGCCGCCACCTCCACCGCCGCCACCACCACCACCGCCGCCTCCGCCACCACCACCACCACTGCCTCCACCACCACCGCCGTCACCGCCACCACCACCACCGCCGCCTCCACCACCACCACCGCCACAGACACCACCACCACCATCGCCACCACCACCACCACCATCGCCACCACCACCACCGCCACAGACACCACCACCACCACCATCGCCACCACCACCATCACCATCGCCACCACCACCACCACCGCCACAGACACCACCACCACCATCGCCACCACCACCGCCACAGACACCACCACCACCACCATCGCCACCACCATCACCGCCGTCACCGCCACCACCACCACCACCGTCTCCACCACCACCACCGCCACAGACACCACCACCACCATCGCCACCACCACCACCATCGCCACCACCACCACCGCCACAGACACCACCACCACCGCCATCGCCACCACCACCACCGCTGCCGCCACCACCACCGACGCCACCACCACCACCACCGCCTCCGCCACCACCACCACCACTGCCTCCACCACCGCCGCCACCGCCACCACCACCACCGCCGTCACCGCCAGCACCACCACCACCGCCGCCTCCACCACCACCACCACCGCCACAGACACCACCACCACCACCGCCACAGACACCACCACCACCGCCGCAAGCGCCACCACAACCACCGTCACCGCCGCCACCACCACCGCCGCCACCACCACCACCACCACCGCCACAGACACCACCACCACCATCGCCACCACCACCACCACCGCCGCCGCCACCTCCACCGCCGCCACCACCACCACCACCGCCGCCTCCGCCAGCACCACCACCACTGCCTCCACCACCGCCGCCACCGCCACCACCACCGCCGTCACCGCCACCACCACCACCGCCGCCTCCACCACCACCACCGCCACAGACACCACCACCACCATCGCCACCACCACCACCACCATCGCCACCACCACCACCGCCACAGACACCACCACCACCACCATCGCCACCACCACCATCACCATCGCCACCACCACCACCACCGCCACAGACACCACCACCACCATCGCCACCACCACCGCCACAGACACCACCACCACCACCATCGCCACCACCATCACCGCCGTCACCGCCACCACCACCACCACCGTCTCCACCACCACCACCGCCACAGACACCACCACCACCATCGCCACCACCACCACCATCGCCACCACCACCACCGCCACAGACACCACCACCACCGCCATCGCCACCAGCACCACCGCTGCCGCCACCACCACCGACGCCACCACCACCACCACCGCCTCCGCCACCACCACCACCACTGCCTCCACCACCGCCGCCACCGCCACCACCACCACCGCCGTCACCGCCAGCACCACCACCACCGCCGCCTCCACCACCACCACCACCGCCACAGACACCACCACCACCACCGCCACAGACACCACCACCACCGCCGCAAGCGCCACCACAACCACCGTCACCGCCGCCACCACCACCGCCGCCACCACCACCACCACCACCGCCACAGACACCACCACCACCATCGCCACCACCACCACCACCGCCGCCGCCACCTCCACCGCCGCCACCACCACCACCACCGCCGCCTCCGCCAGCACCACCACCACTGCCTCCACCACCGCCGCCACCGCCACCACCACCGCCGTCACCGCCACCACCACCACCGCCGCCAACACCACCACTGCCGTCACCGCCACCACCACCACCACCGCCACCACCACCACCGCCGTCACCGCCACCACCACCACTACCGCCGCCGCCACCACCGCCACCACCACCACCGCCACCACCACCAGCACCACCACCACCACCGCCTTCGCCACCACCGCCGCCACCACCACCACCATCGCCACCACCACCACCACCGCCGCCGCCACCACCACTGACGCCGCCACCACCACCACCGCCTCCGCCACCACCACCAATGCCTCCACCACCGCCGCCATCGCCACCGCCGTCACCGCCACCACCACCACCACCGCCGCCTCCACCACCACCACCGCCACAGACACCACCACCACCGCCGCCACCGCCACCACCACCACCGCCGTCACCGCCACCACCACCACCACCGCCGCCACCACCACCACCACCGCCACAGACACCACCACCACCACCATCGCCACTACCACCACCACCACCGCCGCCGCCACCTCCACCGCCGCCACCACCACCACCGCCGCCTCCGCCACCACCACCACCACTGCCTCCACCACCACCGCCGTCACCGCCACCACCACCGCCGCCTCCACCACCACCACCACCGCCACAGACACCACCACCACCATCGCCACCACCACCACCACCATCGCCACCACCACCACCACCGCCACAGACACCACCACCACCACCATCGCCACCACCACCATCACCATCGCCACCACCACCACCACCACCGCCACAGACACCACCACCACCATCGCCACCACCACCGCCACAGACACCAGCACCACCACCACCACCGCCGCCACCACCACCGCCGTCACCGCCACCACCACCACCACCGTCTCCACCACCACCACCGCCACAGACACCACCACCACCATCGCCACCACCACCACCGCCACAGACACCACCACCGCCATCGCCACCACCACCACCGCTGCCGCCACCACCACCGACGCCACCACCACCACCACCGCCTCCGCCACCACCACCACCACTGCCTCCACCACCGCCGCCACCGCCAATTCCACCACCGCCGTCACCGCCAGCACCACCACCACCGCCGCCTCCACCACCACCACCACCGCCACAGACACCACCACCACCACCGCCACAGACACCACCACCACCGCCGCCAGCGCCACCACAACCGCCGTCACCGCCACCACCACCGCCGCCACCACCACCACCACCACCACCACCGCCACAGACACCACCACCACCATCGCCACCACCACCACCACCGCCGCCGCCACCTCCACTGCCGCCACCACCACCACCACCACCGCCGCCTCCGCCAGCACCACCACCACTGCCTCCACCACCGCCGCCACCGCCACCACCACCGCCGTCACCGCCACCACCACCACCGCCGCCAACACCACCACTGCCGTCACCGCCACCACCACCACCACCGCCGCCACCACCACCACCGCCATCACCGTCACCACCACCACTACCGCCGCCGCCGCCACCACCGCCACCACCACCACCGCCACCACCACCAGCACCACCACCACCGCCGCCGCCCCACCACCACCGCCACCACCACCGCCACCACCACCGCCACCGCCATGCGCTAGCCAGCCACCTAGGCGGCCGGGTTCGATCCCAGGGACCCGCATGTGGTATTCGTGGTGGACGAAGCGGCGTCAGGGCGGGTTTTCTCCGGGTGCTCCGGTTTCCCCCATCTCATTCCACCGGTGCTCCATCTTCATTCCATGTGTCATCAGTGTCACCACCTGCGGTGCCGTAGTAGTAAAAGCGGGCATTAAACACTACAACAGCTGCCACCGCCGTCACCGCCACCACCACCGCCGCCTCCACCACCACCACCGCCGCCACCACCGCCGCCACCACCACCACCGCCATCGCCACCACCACCGCCGCCTCCACCACTGCCGCCGCCACCACCGCCGCCACCACCACTGCCTCCGCCACTACCGCCGCCACCACCACCGCCGCCACCACCGCCACCACTGCCTCCACCACCACCGCCGCCACCACCACCACTGCCTCCGCCACCACCGCCGCCACCACCACCACCACTGCCTCCGCCACCACCGCCGCCACCACCACCACCATCGCCACCACCGCCGCCACCAACACCACCACCATCGCCACCACCACCACCACCGCCGCCGCCACCACCACCACCATCGCCACCACCACCACCGCCGCCACCACCACCGCCGCCACCACCACCACCACTGCCTCCACCACCACCGCCGCCACCACCACCACTGCCTCCGCCACCACCGCCGCCACCACCACCACCATCGCCACCACCACCACCGCTGCCGCCACCACCACCGCCGCCACCACCACCACCACTGCCTCCGCCACCACCGCCGCCACCACCACCACCACTGCCTCCACCACCACCACCGCCGCCGCCACCACCACCGGCGCCACCACCACCACTGCCTCCACCACCACCGCCGCCGCCACCACCACCGCCACCACCACCACTACCTCCACCACCGCCGCCGCCACCACCACCGCCACCACCACCACCACCACTGCCTCCGCCACCACCGCCGCCACCACCACCACCATCGCCACCACCACCACCACCGCCGCCGCCACCACCACCGACGCCGCCACCACCACCACCGCCTCCGCCACCACCACCACTGCCTCCACCACCGCCGCCACCGCCACCGCCGTCACCGCCACCACCACCACCACCGCCGCCTCCACCACCACCACCGCCACAGACACCACCACCACCACCGCCGCCACCGCCACCACCACCACCGCCGTCACCGCCACCACCACCACCACCGCCGCCACCACCACCACCACCACCGCCACAGACACCACCACCACCACCATCGCCACTACCACCACCACCACCGCCGCCGCCACCTCCACCGCCGCCACCACCACCGCCGCCTCCGCCACCACCACCACCACTGCCTCCACCACCACCGCCGTCACCGCCACCACCACCACCGCCGCCTCCACCACCACCACCACCGCCACAGACACCACCACCACGATCGCCACCACCACCACCACCATCGCCACCACCACCACCGCCACAGACACCACCACCACCACCATCGCCACCACCACCACCATCACCATCGCCACCACCACCACCACTGCCACAGACACCACCACCACCATCGCCACCACCATCGCCACCACCACCGCCACAGACACCACCACCACCACCATCGCCACCACCACCACCACCGCCGTCACCGCCACCACCACCACCACCGTCTCCACCACCACCACCACCGCCACAGACACCACCACCACCATCGCCACCACCACCACCGCCACAGACACCACCACCACCGCCATCGCCACCACCACCACCGCTGCCGCCACCACCACCGACGCCACCACCACCACCACCACCGCCTCCGCCACCACCACCACCACTGCCTCCACCACCGCCGCCACCGCCACCACCACCACCACCGTCACCGCGAGCACCACCATCACCGCCGCCTCCACCACCACCACCGCCACAGACACCACCACCACCACCGCCACAGACACCACCACCACCACCGCCGCCACCGCCACCACCACCGCCGTCACCGCCACCACCACCACCGCCGCCACCACCACCACCGCCACAGACACCACCACCACCACCATCGCCACCACCACCACCGCCGTCACCGCCACCACCACCGCCGCCAACACCACCACCGCCGTCACCGCCACCACCACCACCGCCGCCACCACCACCACCGCCGTCACCGCCACCACCACCACTACCGCCGCCGCCGCCACCACCGCCACCACCACCACCGCCACCACCACCAGCACCACCACCATCACCGCCGCCGCCCCACCACCACCGCCACCACCACCGCCACCACCACCGCCACCGCCATGCGCTAGCCTGCCACCTAGGCGGCCCGGGTTCGATCCCAGGGACCCGCATGTGGTATTCGTGGTGGACGAAGCGGCGTCAGGGCGGGTTTTCTCCGGGTGCTCCGGTTTCCCCCATCTCATTCCACCGGTGCTCCATCTTCATTCCATGTGTCATCAGTGTCACCACCTGCGGTGCCGTAGTAGTAAAGGCGGGCATTAAACACTACAACAGCTGCCACCGCCACCGCTACCACCACCGCCACCACCAACGCCACCGCCACCACCAGTGCTACCACCACCATATCTGTAGAAGGCCTCGGCCGCACAGTTACAAGAATAACATAATCGCCGTACTTATAATGCTAACATCGGGATGGTACCTCAAATACTGGTTGTCTTATCCAGCTTTAAACCTTTTTGTCCACTCTAGGTTTAGCTCCACTTTCGGTTCAAGGAAACGATCATAATATTCTGCACAATAGTCTACTGGGACACCACCTGCAGTTGTTATGTAACTGTTCAGTATCAATGCGAATGGTTGTTATCTAAGGAGAGAATTTCATCGGAAGTAGTTTAAAATGAACTGAGCTGTACGCAATAGCCAACAACAGAAACGAAGGAACGCTACATGATAGCCCCTTATCGCGGCGCTGTTACTTTCCACCTCGTGACGCGCACGGTGTTTCCTACAACCATTGCATGTAGTCCCTCTAAACTATCCAAGTTTTGGTACTTTTATTATTTGGCATAATGTTAGTGGAAAAAAGGTATGAAAGCAGTTAATGAGCAACAGTTTTTAATCTAACCCGAACTAAAGGGTACAGAAGTGCTAGAATCCTAATGTTAGGGCGCTCTTGCCCATAAAATTATACGTATGAATAATCAAATTTGAATATATAGTCCAGGGATACCTTCTTACAGCAAACATACGTGGGTCGTTCAATATACAACGCCCCACATTTTTAAAAGGCCATTAATATATACAAACAAACGTTCTTGTAGATGCTTCACATTTGATGCTTCTTCTGCGTTCCTGGGAAGTTTCGAACCGCTCCGGCAGGTGGCAGAGCCGTAGTACAGCGTCAAAATGGCATCTACATACAACTATCGTTACAAGTAACGTGCTGTTATTGAATTCTTGTGTGCGGAAAAAGAAACCACGGTGAACATGCATAAACGTTTGTGTGCAGTATATGGTAATGATGCAGCTGATAGGAGCTCAGTTGGGTAAAGAAGGTTAAAGTATCAGGAAATGCAGAAACAGAGCTCCATGATCAGCCACGCTCGGGACGACCTATCATAGCCACTGCTCCAGACATGTTGAATCGCGCGGATGCCATTATTCGTGCGCATCACAACTCGATATTGGCTCTAAAATTATCGGTCAGCATTGGAAGTACGTGTACAATGATCAAGAATCTCGGATATTCGAAGACGTACTCACGATGGTTTCCACGAATGCTCACAGCAGATCTCAAGATTTAAAGAAAGGCCATTTCATCTGAACTGTCGGACTTCCATCTCTTTGGACCGCTTAAAGGTTGTTTATTGGGAACACACTCTGAAGATGATGAAAGTGCAATTCATGCAGCGAAAACATGGCCGTAGAACATGATGGTGACTAGAACATGGACAAGGAGTGTCGATGTATATTGTCACCAAATTCTGACTTTTAAGAATAAATATGTTCAGATAAAAACATGGGAGGCATTAGGTGTACATTAAACGACCCTCGTATATTAGACATTTTTGTCAGCTTATTATAGAGAACTGCCGCTCACATAGCCTGGCCCATTCTACCGTCTTCGATTGCTTACTAAACTTGTGGAATCAAGTTTTGTTTATAACTGTTGAGCATTTATGAACATTACTGAAACGTTACTACGTGTACAAGGAAATAAGTTCCTTGCAGTCCAAGGTATCCCCATGGACCTTAGGGCATTCGGCTTTTGTGTTCCAGCCCACCTCATGTATGATTAAGAGCGTCTACTTTAATAGGTGAACTTGTATGTTTCTGTGTAATGGAATAACAGAACACATAAAGAAAACAAAGACAAAATTTACCTTGTTGCTATACTTTTCCTGCACACGTAGGATTATACACATCACAAAGACATATTAAAGGCTTCAAAAGTTGTGACCTGGAATGTCTAAGCGTTTACACACATGTAGTATACACAGAAATAATTATTCATACCCGAAAAATAAATCCGGAATCATGGTACACGCTAATGTTCGAATTTTTAAACTCACCCTTGGGCCTTAGAGTGGGTGTTAATTTATGTGCCAGAACAACTTCATGAAATATCAGGTTTTAAATTGAATATTATCAGCCCGCATAGTGTATCAGTTTAGAAGCCTTCTGTAAATATGTTGAGAAAAAAGTCTTTAAGTGATGATAAATAATGTTATTGCCCCTTTAATATTACCCGCCTAACCACCTGTCAGCCTGCCTAACTCTCTACTTGTCTCCCTGCTTGCCTACATGCCTCCCTACCTCCCTACCTGCCTAACTGCCTTCCTACCTCCCTGCCTGCCTACCTGCCTTCCTACCTCCCTGCCTGCCTACCTGCCTCCATACCTCCCTACCTGCCTAACTGCCTTCCTACCTCCCTGCCTGCCTACCTGCCTTCCTACCTCCCTGCCTGCCTACCTGCCTTCCTACCTCCCTGCCTGCCTACATGCCTCCCTACCTCCCTACCTGCCTAACTGCCTTCCTACCTCCCTGCCTGCCTACCTGCCTTCCTACCTCCCTGCCTACCTACCTCCCTACCTCCCTACCTGCCTTCCTACCTCCCTGCCTGCCTACATGCCTCCCTACCTCCCTACCTGCCTAACTGCCTTCCTACCTCCCTGCCTGCCTACCTACCTCCCTACCTCCCTACCTCCCTACCTGCCTTCCTACCTCCCTGCCTGCCTACATGCCTCCCTACCTCCCTACCTGCCTAACTGCCTTCCTACCTCCCTGCCTGCCTACCTGCCTTCCTACCTCCCTGCCTGCCTACCTACCTCCCTACCTCCCTACCTGCCTAACTGCCTTCCTACCTCCCTACCTGCCTAACTGCCTTCCTACCTCCCTGCCTGCCTACCTGCCTCCATACCTCCCTACCTGCCTCCCTATCTCTCTGCTTGCCTACCTGCTCCCTTACTTCCTGCCTACTTACCTGCCTCGCTTCCTCCCTACCTGCCTACCTGCCTCCCTACCTCCCTGCCTGCCTACCTGCATCCCTACCTCCCTGCCTGCTTACCTATTTGCCTAACGCCTACCTTACTGCCTACCTATCTACCTGCCTACATACCTACCTAACCACCGACCCACTTACAGGTGGGTACCTGGAGTCAGAGGCCTATCAAGAAGCAGACGAACATTGGGTACGAGTGCCAAGAGCAGAGAATCTGGTTGAAGGTTGTTGTGAGAGTGAGGAAGAAGGTGGTGTAAAATGAAGGTGAACTGGATGAAAGGAAAGGTGGCGATAGAGCATTTTGGTGTAACGAATGGCGGAAACGCAAGCAGAGCGAGCCCACCCGTACGCTGCTTGGTCCACTACCAATGCCACATGCGGTGCCCACGTGCCCTGGCTGCCTTGTTAAGAGCCGACTGCTCTAACCACTCGACCGCGGCGCTCCCTCCTGTTTAATATAAAATATACATATATACGACAATAAGTCCAGTTACTTTCCTATCACTTTATTTTCTTCTAAAACTTTTGGGCAAAACACAGTTCTCTTCTACTGACGTTAACACAGTCTACAGTCTTTCGTAAAATTATAACTCACAACTGTTTTCTCCTCGTAGCCTTGACTCAGTCTTTTCCTGTCTCTTTACTTCCTCCGTCTTTCAAACACTTAATTCCGACGATACAATCACCCAACACTCGTTAAAACTTCTTCACATCGACTCGACGTATGTTGCACAACTATCTCGCACTTAATGACACCCGGACCAACTCAAAAACAGCCTGCCCTCACGGGTTCCACAGGCTTTTATACCGGCGACGTGGTAACCAGATCTTTCTCGAACGTCTACAAACAAGCCAGCTGCAGAACACTCCTCGAATGCTCTGGAAAATACTTTGCGTTGCGGCTTGATTGTTATTACTCACGTGTTTGCTCGCGTGAGCTGTGTGAGGGATCTTGGCCTTGAGCGCCGCATCAGTGGGGTGGGGCAGCCCATCCTTTGTTGTGTTGCCGCTGCCAGGGGACGGCGTCACAATATTATTGTCGTTTTCCATAGTACCAAAGCAGTGAGTTTGCATATGACAAAAGATGCATTGTTTTGATGGATTCATAAACGTATATCATTATTTCTTTTCTCGTTTTATTGGTTTTGTACTAAGGTGCGAGAAAAGAAAAAAGAAAGAACAAAGAAAAGGGTTTGCTGTACTTGTACATCACTGAATCCTATTGCTTGTTTGTTTCAGAAATATTGCTCCTGCTGAGAATTCCCTAGTTTCCTTAGTTACTTTCGGAGAAGGCTACCACAACTACCATCATAAATTTCCAAAGGATTATAGAGCTGGAGAGAATGGACACTTTCTAAACTTCCGAGCAACAGTAGTCGAAGCATTGGAGAAGCTGAATGTAGTTTATGGACTTAAAACAGTTAGCAAGAAAACCATAGCCCGCTCTATGTTTTTACTAGGTGAAGTTGTAATAGGTCAAAAGGAAAAAAAAGTAAACCGGAAAGGAATTAAACTGAATAAAAGAAAATGGAACGCGCTACAGAAGGGAGTTAAAGTTCATAAATCGTGAACATGAATGTTGTGCAATATTTTATTAATATCTGTTTCAACTACAGTACTGCTTAAATATATAAAGAATGTAGAAAATACCAAAGATCACTTATGGATAACACCTTAGCTATTGTAAATCAAATTAATCATCTGTTGAGCTTAGACAAATCTAACATCCGCTCTCCATCTCCAATAAAGCGATCACTTATATATTTCATTATTCCATTGCTTATGACTAGACTTCGGATCTTTAGGACCTAAAAAATGTGATTTTAGGCACCTAAAAAGGTGCTAAAAGTAGGGAAATAGGTCTTTAAAGGCAGAATAAATAAAGAAATGTTATGCATCACGTGATGCGAAACACAGTGGTTACTGTTTTATCTCAAAACACAGTTAAATACAGTGGGACAGATAAGACAATATAGTAATTGAAGTATCATTCTATAAAAAAAATCTGTGTTACTATCGCTTAGTTAAAATATAAAGGATAAAATTGTCTTACTTGAATTTTAAAAATTAATGTAATATTGCTATTTTCTAAATGACAGATTCTACAATATCACTTTATTTCAGTTTATGCCTTTTGTCTGTAATAATTAGCTTAAATGCTGAAAAAGATCTCTCAACGTCTGCGGTGGTGACTGGAAAATATATGAAAAGAGAAACCAAGTGCAGATTAAATCCGGTGGAGATCTGCCTCATGTCCGTTTGAAGCATGTGATACTCGTTTCAGAACCTTAGAGGTATCCAGGATTTTTGGTGTGCACCATTTGTAGCCTTTTGCAATCAATTTTCCCAACCTCACCGACAGCTTTGTTTAAATGACTTTCTGCTGTTGTAAGTAATGTGATTGATTCAGTGAGGCTAATTGCTGTATAGCATCTGCTAAATATGTGAAATTAGCGCGAATATATGATAGATCCTGTCTCAAACCCTTCTCTCCAAGGACATTCTGGGTAACCTTAATACACTACGATTCTTCATCCGAAAAACTATGTACAAGCTCTTCAACACTGTCGATGTTCTCACTGAAATGCTTCACAGCCTGCAGCCACCTAGGCGCTGGTGGCAAACACTGATGAATACAGTCCCTTTCCTCCGGGGGGATATTAAACTTGCCGGGGGAGGGCGGGGGGAGAATGTTAATGATATATATGAATTTCCCGGAGGGGGGACACTTTAATTCCCGCGGGGGGATTTCCCCCTCCCCCGGGCCAACCCCTGAATTCATCACTGATGACAAAGGCAGATCGGGACATCTTCCTTCCAAAGTTGCAATTCTAGACCTTGACTTTGAAAATACTTTCTTTATGGAGGATATTAAATCATTGATTTTGGGGAACTGGTTTCGAACCTCCTTTGCTACTCGATGAAGTGCATAAGCAAGACAAGTAACATGTGTTAAATTCTGGAAAAATACCTTCAAATGTTTCCCAGCTGCTATCATATATGGTGCTGCACCAGTGTGCACTAACAACACCCTTCACCCTAAATAACCTTTCGGATACAGTGTTTTTATTCCGGAGTTTGTGAAGTAGGCAACTGGTTGAGCATTAGTTTTCTCCAACACCTTCGAACCTTAAATAAATATTTACAAAAAAAAAAAAAAAAAAAAAAAAAAAAAAAAAAAAAAAAAACCTTCGAACAAATCAAATGTGAATTTCCATGATTTTCTTCATCTAGTTTCCCTACAATTAAATTTGATATAGTTCACTCCAGGGCGTCTGTGGTTTCATCTACGGAACTCCAGATGTAGGAATCTCCTACTTCTGACCTTATTTCATTCAGCTGTGATTCATGCGCCATCTCAAGGTAATTGTTTCTAAGTACCGATTCGGAAGGTATTCCTTCTGCAATACTTTTCTAAAAATGACTTCATCGTTGCATTTTCAACTACATTCCAAGGAATGTTGGCTGCAGCGAATGCTTTACACATATCAAAATAGAACTGGGCTTTTATTTTTGAGGGCATAGACTGTGTAAGTCAAGTTTGCTTCTGAGTCTTTCTTTTTAGAATTTGCTTGATGTATTGAAGCTTTCTCGTGTTGTGCTAAGTGACTCCTTTTCTCGGCAGAAACCTTAAATAGAAGAATATATTTATAAATATATTTTAATGTCAGTAAATCATATTTAGTAAAAGAATTAAAATTTTAAGCGAATAACCAGTATAATTTATATAAAAATTAGTACAACTTAAAAAGTGTCTTTTACAAAATTAGTAATGTCTTGATCTGTTATACTGTTAGACCTCAGTATTGGACTTAATAAAATGCATGAAATAAATTTGAGATTGTTTGCAGATGCAGAAAAATGTCATATGGTACAATTAATCGCAGTAGTTAACATACATGGTCTCATGTGAGTAATAATCATGACAGAAAATGCAGTAAAAAGCTTACGTCTTTATTGCAGATCTGACAGAAGATTATTTTTCCATCTGGTGTATAAGACTGGAAATCCAAAATCCATGTTCTTATTAATGCACCTTTGATAGATTTGTTCTTATGCATTTTGCAGAACTAGCACAAAAATTATCACAGCAACCAAGGACGTTAATATAGTTATATGAACACGAACCGACACTTTACCTTATTTTCAAATATCTGTATCTGAGAACCAGACGTGGGCCAATTGTTATTGTATTCTATTGCTGAAGTTCCTGTTTTGCATGCGGTACCTTAAGATTTCATAAATTGTTGCTCTATTTATTGCTGCACTAAGCCTTTTAAAAAGAAACCACGCCGCATTTTATCAAACAGAAATCAAATGAGTATCCAGTCAATGAAAGGTTTGTTGTTGATTAAATAATTATTTATTGAATACAAAAGTGTAGTGAGTAAATTCATTAGAATTTAAAAAAAAAGCAGAAATAGACATTTATGTTGAAAAAGGTGCCTATAGGCACTATAAAAGTTGGTTAATACCTTTTTAGGTCGATGATATGTATAATTATCTATGTTAGGCTCAACAGGCTGTAAAGGACAACAATGGGTAAAAACCTAAATATCCGAAGCCTACTTAGGACCTCAAATCGTTAAATTAAGTAACGAAAAACGTAATTGCTAATTAGAAATTTGGGACTACCTTTTCTTATTGTATATCTAGCAATGTTTTGGTAAAATATAGTACCCTCATGCTATGCAAACTCTATAGTATTTGTAATCTTCAATTCATAAAGAAATGCAGCCAATTGTGTTTGGTAGACCGATATTATGCCTCTCCACCTTCTCCTTTACCCTTTCGCTCTCCTTCTCTGACTGTACTCTACTCTGCTTTCATTACTTGAATTGGTTTTGCATGTGCCCAATGAGATAACGGTATGGTCTAGCTCAGGCATGGGCACGAGAGGAGAGGCAGCAATTGAACTTGCCTTACTCACCCCACATTCTCTTGCCGAGTGACCAATGTTATGTTACAACACTTGCAGTGGTGGCTTCGTTCCACTTTCGTGATAGTAATAATTTCTACGTCGTTGCTATTTTGTTCATATCAAACATATGTTGCACAAAATAATTATTACAGCTGCCTACTGGGGTTAGATAAATTACATACCCTTCAAGTTTATAATCTTCCTTTACCTTACGTACGTATTGTCACGCTACTTTATGATTAACACACTAAATTGTTTTTCTTTTACAATAATTAAAACATTAAAATTCCGTGTCATTTAACCTTAAAAATATTTTAATACCATTTGATCAACATAATAAATCGTTCGGTTTTAAGCTCAATATTGTGTTCATACTTTGAAACGCGAAATACAATATCTTATGTTGGATAAACTAATAGGAAAGTAACCTCCTAAAAAGTGGAATTATATCGTCCCTCTGGAAGTACCTTTCGAAATTGTAAACAAATACCTGTAAGATCACCGAAGTTTGCTTTATGCTTCTGATCAGAGTGGTGTTTAATATTGTAATGGCTTATATTTGCAAATTGAAATTTGCATATTAAACAGCAAACTTTCCTGTTTTTCTAACTTACAAAAAATTCTCTGTACCTCTTTTCAAAAAATAGGTGTCCCGACGAAGCCATACTGGTCACTGAATGAGGCGTGTCAGATGCTGAACAGCAGTGAAGGGTGGGGGGGGGGGGGGGATAGCCGGTGGAGTGAGGCAAGAATGTGTTTCAGTGTAGTGGCCCTTTTGAGCCGATTTTGCTCATGCCTGGTCTAGCTCAGTTAGCATATCCCTCTTCTTGCGGTAGTTAGTGAATACTGATTTAGACTGCCTCTCTACGTGGTTCACATCGGCATGGTAGCTTTGGCCATATATAATCTGGCCTACCTGGAAAAGACGACAAGCTCGTCTGAAGCAACAATGGAATAACGACCTCGGAGACGGATGAACAGCAGGACCACGAACTTCCAGCGACCAAAGCGATCCTCACAATAGGAAACAGTGGATGAACTACGAGTCTTTCGCCGGCGCATGCACAGATCCGGTTCTCTGCTGCCTGATCTTATTGGCGTCCGTTAACTGCTCTTATTCTCTCGTTCTTTATTGTCTTTCTTCTTTAGCGTTCTTAACTTATAAACTCCTCTCAATTTAGAGTGCTCTTAAGCTAGGCACTGTTGTCCGGATCAATTACAGAATGGAAGTAATCCATCATTGGAAAAGAAGGAACGAGGTGAGAGGTTTTAGACTCTCTACTCTTAAAATACTTTCCGTTTACTTTTCTAGTTAGACACACATTCCATTATGATCGGATGCTTAGGCGCACACGGCAAGCGACGTAAAACTCCATTGGATACTCCTCTCCCAGAGCAAACTACATGAAATAAAAATGCCAAAGGTAAACCTAGAGAACAAGATACCAGCACCGAAATGTCTGAGCATCGAACTGTGCAGGAGAAATTAGGAGATGACTGAAATTTAAGTAACGAAAGCATCCAAATAGAACTAGCTGGAAATGCAACAGCAGCGGCAGAGCTTCTGTGCATATGACGCTGATTAGCTCTCGGGACATCTCCACACGTAGGTGATGCAGGTGGCAGCTCAAACTGAAGCTTCCTCGCCAGGGAGATGTGCAAACTATCAAAGATTACTTTGGCTGACAATTGCGCTAACTCGCTCTTACCAGAGAGTTTGATAGCGTAGCGTGTACAAGACAAAACGGTACACTGCGCTCTAAAGAAACAACTTTAATTGGTTTTAGTTCACCAGAATTAGGGCTAGTGATTAAATTGTCTTATTGCAGAAGCAAAAAGTTACCGTTTCACGTAACAGTGCAACCTTAATCGAGTAATATTAAAGTCGTTTCCAAGGGTCTCTACTTCATTATGGAGTAAACGGAGGCACAGCAAGCTCTCCTGGTTCTTAATCTTTATGTACTCAAAGTCTCCAAACTTTGTTCAAAACGAAGAAGGGCTCACATTCCCATATTCAGCATAGAGATTCCGAATGAGAAAACTTCAATTTCAACTAGGAAATTCACGGACCTGCTTCACTACTATATAAAGGTGGCATATTTTTCTTAATAGCTCCCAGTGCGACAAATGTATCCATTTTGGTCATCTAAAGTGGATCAAAGAGGCAAGGTGTGCAGGAACCTAATACATAAGATCGTGTCAGAGCAATACGTGGAATTGGGTCCTGTGTAATCTAACCCAGAATGAAGTCAGGTGGAGCGACAGCCCATTATAGGAGAGAATATCTCTTCCCGATCACCCAAAGCGACGCTTTAGGCAAGCAACTCACTTGGAAAGGGTATGCGATCAGAAAGACACTTTTGCTCAGAGAACCAGTTAGCAGATGAAAATAGAAACCTACCAAAGAACAACAATAGCACGCAGGCACACAATTCAAATACCCCTAGCCTATCACGAGGGGCCCACGCCCGAAAAATCGTCCAGAGGTCCCCAAATTCCGTTAAGTAGCAGGCTTTCCCACGATCGAGGGAACCACGCCTCCTAACATGCAAGACAACTACCAATAAGCGGAGCAATCTGGCAACGCGCGATTGGCTCTTCCATGGCTAGCTCGCGTGCGCAGCTACCCGCCACTCTCCACTGGAGTCAGGAATATCAAACTCATCCTCATCCTCAATGACAAAACAGTCTGCCAGCCGGCAGTGAAGTGAACGGACTTGTGCTTACGTTGTGTGTGTCTGCTCTGCAGGGCAACGCTCGACAGTCCAAACGTCAAATAAGTGCATTTGCAGTCAAATCTTCACCGTCTCAAACGTGAGTATTTGCACCTATACTTAGTTTTTTACTAAGTATAGACCTTAATAACAGTACACAGACACAAAAAATGGAACTTTACCAGCGAATAAACACGCTAAAAATTCAATTTCCACACGACGCACCCAGGCCGTCTGCCTACGAAATACACAAATGGATCATTAACACCGTGCACCCTACGGCAGATCAGGTGGATACGCTTCAACTACACAGCAGAGATTTTGCCATTTACCTGAAACTGATTTCCGTCACAATATACAACAAAATTTTACACGACCACCAGGGCTGTAAACAGTTCCAGTACGACTCCGGGACTGTAGTACAACTTTTTATCAGTGCTGCGGACCTCCAGAGTGTGATAGTACGTGTGTTTAACATACCACCTGAAGTACCATATTCCATAATCACCGGTGCTCTTGGTCAATTCGGTCGAATTCACGACATACGTATGGAACAATGGAATCCGCAACAGTTACTGCCCGTAAAGAATGGCGTAAGAGCCGTCAAAATGGACATAAAACACCACATACCCGTTTCCTTGAGAATCGGCTTACACACAGCGTCGATCAGTTATCCCGGGCAGCTTAAAGTGTGTTTTACCTGTGAGGAGACCGGACATTTGAAACAAGATTGCAAGCAAGTCCCTACGGCATTACCCCTTAAACCGCACAACAAACCTCGCTTGCTTAGTGAGGTTGTGACACACACAGTTGCGGCCCGCCTGGTTCCCACGTCAGCCACTGCACGTCCGCTGGCCGAAGAACTGCCCGACTCAGATACTCGAACATTGGAGCACCACAATGACGAACGCCTGGAGGTTCACGCTCCATCCGCCACAGATAACGCAGCTATGGACCGAAGTACTAACAGCGAAAATAACACTACTGCTCCTGTTCTGACTCCAGAAGGTGGCGAACAGGGGGAACCAAATGTCAAGAAGTTAAGAACAGAAAACGTTCCTGACAATTCAATGGAGACACAGCGGCAACCAACTCCAAATATAGTGACTATAGAGAGGCCGCACTCCCGAGATCCCCGCCTCAATCGGCACAGCGTTTCTGATGCTCCTCAAGAGGACGTGATTGCAATGCAATCATCCCAGACGCTGCAGGTAGATGTAACGACACGCAATATGCGCACAGCGGAGAATCAGCACATTATGACTAGTGCATGGAGTCAAGATGGCATGGAAGCTCACACACATAGTGCACAGTTGTCAGCGTCAGAGGACCCTGTGGATGATCGAGACCCAGTGACATTCAAAACGGTGGCTGCGCATAATAAACCCCGGGGCCACCCTTACAAGAAGGAAAGGCACAAATCACCGGACACGGTTTCAACAGACTAACTGCCTTAAACTTTCCGCAATACCACCGATTGTGGCTAAATTCCAATGGGTCCGTTTCCGCTACTTTGTTTTTGCTACGCCATCATGTGCTTAGTGCAAACTATGCCACTTTAAACATAAACTGTCTGCGAAGCCTCCCAAAACAACGCCTACTCATGCAGTTCATGTACGATAACGACATAGATGTCTTGTTTTTACAAGAAGTTAATGTCGAGACGTTCAAATTCATAGGACCCAATTACACGTCAATCATTAACCTTGGTGATGCCAATAGAGGGACAGCGATAATACACCGAAGTGGCCTTCCCATCAAGTTTATAGAAAAGCACCCGAGTGGTGGGATACTCTTGATGATGCCTACCAATGGATCCTTATTTATTAATGTCTATCTGCCATCCGGAACCAACAACAGGACGGAACGTGAACATATGATTGCACATGAGCTACCTTTTTAATTCCAGCATAGGTACAACACATTGATATTAGGTGGGGATTTCAACACCGTTTTGCACGCGAAGGACCAGCGAGGCAATTACACGCCATCGCCCAACTTACAACGCTTGTGTAGTGAATTGCAGCTAATGGATGCTTGGGAAGTCATTCACAATCTCACGGTACAGTTTACCTTTCATAGGGGCGTATCTGCGTCACGCATTGACAGATTTTATGTCAATCGCCACAGTCGTAGCAAGGTATTAAACGCTATAGTGCGGGCTACTGCAATTAGCGATCACCAGGCTCTCATAATCAAGATGACAGTTGAGCAGAAAATCCCTGCACCAAGGAAGAGGTTATTGGAAGCTAAACACGTCCCTGCTTTCAGATGCGGCAATAAGAGCTGACTTTGCTTCCCGATGGGCGATAGCAAAACGACGAGCGACTTCCAGCAACTTGACTGCACTACAAACATGGCTCCGGATTTACAAACCCACCATTCGCTCCTTTTTTAAAACTGTTAGTTACTATAAATCCCAGGAACACAGAAATATGCGCGAGTATCACCAGCAGCTATTACAGGAACTCTTGGTGAAACAGCGACAAGGTTTTCCAGTAGCAGAAGAGATACAAAATGTAAAGCAACTTCTTCTCCGATTTACAATTCGGTTGATGGATGGTGTTAAGATACGCTCCTGCACACGATCCGTTACTGAAGATGAAAAAGGGTCCCTCTATCATATTTAAACTGAAAAGCACCGGGGAATCACACGCTACATCCACTCTTTGGTATCCTCTGACGGAGCACAACTAACCTCTTCTAAAGACATCCTACATCAGGCGAAGGCATATTTTGACACACTGTTCGATATTCGGCCTACAGTGGTGGATGCACAGGACTCACTTTTGGCGCATGTTAACGCTGTAGTTCCGGAGGAGGCAAACACCGCTCTCACCAGTCCCTTAACGTCTGAGGAGATAGTGACTGCACTAACCACTGCCAGTTCCAAATCGGCTCCTGGTCCGGATGGTATTGGCTACGAGTTTTACAAACTCTACTGGGAATTCATTCAGCCGCCCCTTCTATGTCTTTACGAAGAACTACTACACACACCGGGTGATCCAATGGGCTTCAATGAAGGAATAATCGTCTTAATTCCCAAAAAGTCTGCACCGAACTCGCTAGATGAGTATCGGCCTATCACATTATTAAACGCTGACTAAAAGCTCTTTGCCAAAATCCTAGGGAACCGACTTCGTCCAGTCCTGAGTGAACTTATCGGCAAAGAACAAAAATGTGGTGTGCCAGGCCGATTGATCACTGAAAACCTACACCTCATTCGTGATACGATTTTACACTTTGACGCCCATTCACATGAGACTGCCAGTATTCTATCTCTGGACTTTCAAAAGGCATTTGATAATATTGATCGTGCCTACCTGTTTCGGACGCTGCACAAAATGGGCCTACCGCAGCAACTTTTACAAGCCCTCTCATTCTTGTATGCTAACGCCCATTACCGGGTGCAGATTAATGGATTTTTTACCGATCCAGTGCCATTACGAAGTGGTATTCGACAAGGTTGTCCGCTTTCCACGTTGCTGTATGCGATTTGTACAGAACCGCTGATAGGTATGCTTCATAACAACTGCAAACGGTATTCTCATCCTGCTGACTTGTTTAACACCTTAGCGTATGCGGATGACATGGTGGTGTTGCTTCGTGACCCCCAACATTTGAAATGTGTGAAACAGGTGCTCCAATGTTACGCCAGAGCTTCATCAGCCCATATTAATTTTAACAAATCCAAATTGTTGCCGCTTGGAAAGTGGCCCTCAGGCACTACACTCGAAGAGGTGCCCATAGCCCACACTGTGAAAATTCTCGGCATATATTTCCATTCCGATGTGATACAGATGCTGGAATTGAACTGGAAACCCCTTCTCAACACTGTTCGGTACCTGCTCTCGAGACATCTCACACGAGTTCTTAACCTTATACAAAAGGTCTGGAATGTGAATCTGTTCATTCTTTCGAAACTATGGTATATTGCACAAGTACTACCATTACCTGAGGATATTGCACAACGAATTGAATTGGGTATCACCTATTACCTTTGGACGGGACACGTTTATAGGATTGCCAGGGCTCAATTATGGAGACCACCTGCAAAAGGAGGACTCGGCCTCATCGCCGTCAGCTACAAATGCAAGGCGTTATTTCTAAAAACCTCTCTGCGATCTACGATCTCAACCGATGTCCCGAACCCTGTTGCAGTGATTTCTGCCAAATTACAACATCCCATTTCTAGGAGGCTAAAAAGCTGTCTCACGAAACTGCCGGCAGAGATTTTAAGTGACCTGGACTCGTTGTCGACTAAGGCTCTTTACCATCATCTCCTAGAAAGTAATGCACTTACGCCGTAAATCATGTCCAAATATCCAAATAGGCAGTGGGCTAGAATATGGACCAATTTTCAACTACCCCAGATTCCCTCGGATTGGAAGACCTTAGCATACAAAGTAGTGAACGACGTCATTCCTACCGAGGCAAAGAAATATCAGCACAACATTTCGTCCACGCCATGGTGTTCTCAGTGTGGCAATATGGACACGTTGCGGCATCGGTTGTTGACCTGTCGGCGTGACATATGGACGTGGATGTCTACGATCATTCGTAGAGTATACCACAGCGACAACCCCAATGATCTGGACAGAATGGTGCTCTTCCTGGACATCCCTACTACTGGTAAGCGATCTCTCTTAGGTTGGCTGATAATGGGATATCTTTATTACCGGCTGACTACACCCCATCCATCCACAGCTGGCTTGCAGAGTTTCTTCAGAATGACACGTCCAGAACATTCCTATCTTGGAATGGATGTTGACCTGCTACTTTCATAGCTCTAATCTGCACATGGCTACAACGTACAGTGTTCGACCGTAGTATCAGATGGACATAAAAAAAAACTATGTAATAATATTATATTCCCTTAGATAACTATAACATACTACCTGTTACCAACCAATTTATTATTTATTATCTTTTGTTATGCAATAAGAGATTCATTATTGTGTTGACAGTAGCAATGTATTAGTTTCTAAAAGGCAATAAATTGTTAAAAAAATAAAAAAAAATAAAAAAAATTAAAAAATAAAAGTGACGAAGTAAAATGGTACTTGCGCTTAAAATGTAGAGGTAAGTACTGCGTAGCTATAAGGACTTACCGGATGTATTTCTAATTCTATTTCCAAGTGCAAGCTAGAGGACAACCGAGCAGCCATTTCCACGTACTTTATTAATTCAAAAGACTGCTTGGCGTTAGAATTCGAGGGTCCCAAATATACTACGCAGGTACAAACTAAAGCAATCGAAGACAAGCAGGACCATGAAAATGACATTTAACAGTCAGATTCAGTGGAAACACAAGGTCCTTTTCTCGAAAACCAGGTTGTTAGAGCTAGGCAACATGAACTCAAACGCTAACTACAAACAACAACGTAAATATGGCCTTCCTTACTGAAACATGTATAACCATATAAACGTGTTTTGAAATCCCGGGGTATAAAATATATCGAAAGAAGAAAAAGGCGAAAGAATTAGAAAGGGAGAGGTACAATATAGCGATAAAACATAATATCGAACATTACCAGAAACACGTACCAACGCTCAACACGATGGAGTCCTTCACCATCTCCATAACTTTACAAAACCAACAAGTAACCATAGTCAACGCGTGTAGCTCCCGTGAATTATACTTTCGGTATCCAGAACAAATTATCAATTTATCAAGCTAAACAACAGATTGCTCGTAGGCAGAGATTACATTCCAATACATCAAACATGGCTATAAAACAGATATAGTGTAGCGGGGAACGACCTCGTTATTATTAACCCTGCTGAACCAATCTACATTACACAGCATGTAGATTACTCCAACACGGAACACATATAGATATAATATAGAACTCCACATTTAAACACAGTATTCGGGTCATCAATATACTTTATTCAGTCCAAATTGAAGTTCAAATTGACATAGATCTCCTTGATCTTCATTACGCAGCGACTTCAGCTCCACAAATTACGAAATTTTCGTATAGCGCCTCCATTCGTAACTGCCGCATGCCGCGTCCTGCTAAATCAGAAGGACATGGCCACCATGTTAGAAAAACGAGAACGCCATACGGTAATAACAGCATCCTTCATTTAAAAGCAAACGCCTAAGTAGCAGAATGCCTTTACTGCCGGCGATATCAAATATATTCACCAACGGTTATATGAGAGGCACAAATGGGGGCGAATAACAACAACGCTATGCGGAAAGTGAGATGAAAAGTCAACACATGTGTATGTATCCCGAAGAATATCAGTGTACCAAGAACTACACCAGGAAATTGAATGAAATAAGGGATACGCGCAGCTCCAACACACCATAAGAACAAAGAAAAATTCAGAAATGCGCTGGTGATACTGGCACGTGCAGGGTCGGGAAGCGCCCGGGCCCAACAAAATACCAAATTTAGTACTCAAACATCTCACTGAAAATGCCTTATGAGGTCTGAGCACGACGTGTAACTACGTATTTCGTACAAAACGGGCATTTCCATACATGCTGGGGGTAAGTCAATGTAGTAACATGTCCCAAGCCTGGAAAAGAAAGATCAGACAGTTACGGGACCGTTGGCCTACTTAACACGACAGCAAAATAGCCGAGTAGTACTAATACGGCTCAATGCGCACATTAAGAAACAATGTAATTATTAACTAGTAATTTGATTTCAGAGCGTAGCCCTCCAGAGCGTTGCTGCTGACAAGAAACGTAGGGCACATTCTACCAACGAAAATAAACCAATAGGAATCAAGTTTTCTTAATCTTCAAAAAGCATTTGACACGATCTATCATCCAGGCCTTATAGAAAAGTTAAAAATATGAACTCCAATGACTTAATATTTAAACATGTAGCCTATTGTTTAATACACCAAACGTTCACCTTTCCATAGATGAATCACAATCCACCAATCGAAGAGTAGAAACTGAAAGGCCACAAGGTAGTTTTCTCGGATCACTGCATCATAAATACATAAACATACATAACGTACCCGAAGCTAACAATATGCAAGTGTCCAGCTGCGCGGCTCTCACAGATTTGGAGCCTTAGTTAAACAAAGGCACATAGAGCTGAACCCAGATAAATCAAAAGCGATGCTTTTAACTAAAGGACCGAAGCACCCGAACCGAAACGCCCTTCTAAAGAATACGGTACACAATAATTAATTGGTCCAACTAAGTAAAATACCTAAGCACAATCCTTAATTCCAGACTCAAGTGGCAGAATACGCAAGGAAAATGCTCAACTGAACCGCCTATACCCAATAATGAACCGAAAGTCCGCGCTCAAGGCACAAATGAGCCTCACTCCGTACAAAATGCTAATTATACCCATAATCACATAAGTATGCTGCGCGTGCGAGGAGCTACCGTGCGAAAACATATCTATACACACTACAAACCCTTTAAAATAAGGCGACAAGACTAATTGCAAAGTTGTCCAGAGTAGTGCAATGTTATTGCATCTGTACTTGTACATACACGCCGTTGAAGACTTCATCAAATGCCTAGCATTTAACATAAACAAAGACGCCGAGAAGAATTACAGCCACTCTTTCAGCAGGTCGGAGAGCGTGTCATAGACATCCAATAGCACAAAAATACCTGTCGCTACTTTCAAGAACCATACCACTGAACAAACATGGCTTTCATACGGATACAGATTTCCCACACTTTACCAACGTCATTTACTCATAGAAACCAGTCGCTATATCTCCAAGTGTATACTTTCACCAACCAAAGAAATTTAGGATACCAGCCCCAGAAAGCATAAGTGATGCTATGCATATTTAGAAAAAAGGTAATAACAATGCTAAAATAGTGCCTTCAAATATTTTTAAACAGTGCATATCAGTATGCAATGAGCTGTCTACACATAAAGAGGTATATTGACAGTTTACAATGCTTATAACTACCGAAATTGTCATAATAATTTATAAATCACTTTTGACAACTCTTACAGGACCATCAGCAATGCCGAAGATACGGTGCAACGTACAGTATTGCCGCTAAGTGAATGAGTGTGTGAGTGAGTGTGTAGGGTTTAAGGGCTCGTCGACAGCTCGGTCATTAGGGCCCCAAGTCAAAAAGATAAAAAAAGGGTAAAACTCAACACCACTTAACACTCAAAATTAAATATTAAAGCGGCAAACCTGAAACAGATAAAAGCTAAAACAGTTAAAATGTAAAAATTGGTCTAAAAAGGTAAGATAAAACAGCTAAAAGGTAAAACCTAATCTAAAATGTAAGCAGATAAAAATGTAAAACCGCAGCATTGTATTAACAGCTAACGGGTCGTCGCCTAAGATGGACTTCAAAGTAGAACCCAGGCCAAACAGCTGGCGCTCACGAGTGTAACGCGGACAATCAACGACGACATGGGCCACCGAGAGCTGAACGCCACAGGTGGAGCATACAGGCGCCGGCTCACCGCGCAAAAGGTGTCCATGCGTGATGCGTGTGTGACCTATTCTCAGGCGGGTTAAGATGCCTTCTGCCCGCCTGGTATCCCTTGAAGATGCCATCCAAGGTTACACGGTGTCCTTGATCGTCCGCAATTGAGTGCCATCCAACGCTTCCCATAATCGCTGCCAGATTAATAAAATATGGCGACGGAAGTACCGCTGTACGTACGTGTAAGGCAGACTGTGTGTACAAACCTCCGGCAAACGGCAAGAAGACTTAGCAGCCTTATCCGCCGCTTCATTGCCGGGAATAATTACATGACCTGGGGTCCAGGACAATCTGGTATCCCCGCGAGAGCAACTGCGAAACGAGTGTCTGAATTTTCACAATTAGTGCTGACGTGCCGAGGAACTGTTGCAATGCCTGCGCTCAGAGAGTCGCAGCAGACGATAGAACTTCCAGGAACGGAACTGGAGATGAAAATGACGAAATAAAAGATTGCAAGTAGCTTGGCGGTAAAAACGGAACTGAAGTCTGGAAGACGGTATTTGTGAGTCTCGTCGTTATGCACAAAACTACACCTGTAGCACCATCCACCTGGGAATCATCGGTAAATACCGGAGTGTAATTCCGGTAACGTCCCAGTACCTCGGTGAAAAGCTGACAATACACCGATGGAGGGGTAGCTACCTTAGCACACTATAATTGCCATGGTGGGCAGCGGCCAAGAGAATACCGTTCAACAGCAGGCATGGGGAGCGCGTGTGCCCTAAGCAGCTAGCGAAACCGAATACCGCTTGGGCAAGAGATCGTGCTATTCCGGAGATAACGGTGAGCGAGTTCCGAGCGCAATACAGAGTTAAAAGACGGGTGACCGGGGTGGGCTGCCAACCGGGCCACGTAAAACATAATAAAAACGAGCGCCGAATAGAAAGTGGAGGTTCGCCAGAGTCAGCATAAGACACTCTACACGACTATTGCGGAAAGCCCCAAGTAGCTAGACGGATACAAGAATGATGTATAGGATTTAGAAAACGAACTTTAGAGAGGCGGACTCTGCGCCACAAATAAAACTTGCCGTAATCTACTTTGGACCTGGCCAATGAACGGTACAACCTCAATATGACAGTGCGATTGCCGCCCCAAGATACTACAGATAGAACTCGGAGCACGCGAAGCGAACGATCGCAGGGGGCACGAAGTTGACGAAAATGACGGTCCCATTTGAGCTAGCTGTCAAGGTGAAGGCCCAAGAACTTATGCGGAAGAAACGGCCGAGGTGTGTTACGCAAACAAAGATCTGAAGGAGGATGTACACCACGAAGTCGATGAAAGTGGACACATTGTGTTTTCGTAGGGGAGAACTGAAAGCCGGTGCAAAGTGCCCAGTCGGCGGTGGATGCTATGGTCAGCTGCAGTTGACGTTCGATGTGCTCAAGACTATAAGATCGATAATAGACCTCATAGTCGTCAAGTGACATCGGGATTCCCCTAAGAACATTAGCGATGCCATTAATGGCAACGGCGAAAAGCGTTACCCTAAGAATCGACCCCTGGAGCACACCATTTTCCTGGATCCTCTCTTGTGAGACCGTATTGCCAATGCGGGCTCGAAAGCGGCGCAGAGCTAAAAAGTTAAAAGGGAAGATTGCTAGAAGACCTCACAAACCATATCCGTGAAGAGTACAGAGGATACTACAGCGCCATGTGGTGACATAGGCCTTCTCCAGGTCGAAGAAAACACCCACAACATGCTGCTTCAGGAGAAAAGCATTTGGATGTAGGCGTCCATGCGTGTCCGATTGTCGACACTGGAGCGATGGCGACGAAAACCACACTGAACCTTGCTGATCAGGTTATTCGCCTCTAGCCACCACACTAAGCGAGTGTCAAACATGCGTTCCAAGGTCTTGCAGACGAAACTCGTCTTGCAAATAGGGCGGTGGCTAGAAGAAAGTGTCCGGTATTTTTCAGAAGGAAGGAAAATGCCGCAGATGGAAGAAGAAGCAGCATTTGGCGGTGGATGTTATCAGGACTAGAAGAAGAATTGTGAGCGAGACACAAAGAATGCAACAGCTCCGCTTCAGTAAAAGGCGTGTTGTCTGGGTCGCTATAGTCACTGTTAAAATTTAGCATCATCCGCTCCGTGGATTCCTTAAAAGGTAAAAAGGCTCTAGCGTAGCTTAGTGTTTGGCTAATAGTGGCGAATGAATCGACAAGGACGTCGGCGATTCCCCGCTCGCTGGTGTAGATGGAGCCCTGTACGGCAAGACCGGGAATGATCGTCCGTCGATACTTGCCGTGCTTGTGCCGAACAGCAGTCCACACCTTCTGGGCCGAACTGCGACGGGAAAGGGAAGAGACGTAAGATTCCCATGATATGCGTTTTGCATTGCGCACTACAAAGCGCGTCCTTGCACGAAAACGTTTAAAAGCAATGAAATTTGCCTCCGTAAGGTGTACACGGAAAACACGAAGAGCACGCTTGCGTACTTCAATAGCCAAATGGCATTCCTCGGACCACCAAGGTACAGGAACGTGACGTGGTGTAGATGAACCTCGAGGAATGCTGGAATCCGCTGCGAGAACGATAGAGCAGGTAAAATACCCCACCATTTTGTCAATGGTGGTAAAACCAACATCAGTGAGGTGAATGAGGGAAGGGAATTTCCCCCAGTCAGCCTTGGAAATAATCCACTGAGGATATCGTGTTGGCACAGAATGGTGGCCGAATAGTTGAACGTTAATGGGATAATGATCACTGCCAAATATGTCGGAAAGTACCGACCAATCGAGAAGAGGTACCAGTGACGGGTTGCACAAAGTAACCTCTAGGGCGGAATGGGTACCATAGGCAGAGGATAAGAAGGTAGGGGCACCAGTGTTTGATAAAATTAATCCGGACAGATTGCAAACGTCTGCTAGAAGGCACCCACGAGCATCGTCAGTGTCGGGGCCCCAGTAAGAGCGCTTGGCATTCAGATTGCCAAGAAACATGAGCGGTGGCGGAATCTGTGCCAAGGGAGCCCGAAGATCGTTGTCGAGTATGACACTGACGGGTGGCACATAGACATTACAAACAGAGAAACAGAAGCTCTGCAACTGTACACGGACCGCTATAGCTTGTAGCGGCGTGTTAAGTGGTATGCTGGTGGCGCAGACGTTGTGGGCCACCAGAATGGGACCACCGCTTGCTCACCTATCAGATTCAGAGCAATGTATAAGTGCCGAGAAAACACGAAGGTGGAGTGCGTGATTAGGCTGAAAACGGATTTCCTGTAGACAGACGATTGATGGAGAGCGTTGAAATACCAGATGCAGTATGTCCGGAGCACGTGCCCGGAACTCATTAACGTTCCACTGGATTATTTCCATAGTATATAAAGATTATTGGTTTATCATTATCTTTTTCTTTTTCATCTTTAACTTGGCTGACTTGGGACCTGGAATGTTCAATTCGATGTCCTCTGGTGACTCCGCCGATGTGCGGGAGTCTGAAGATCCCCGGTAGCTCGTCGAGCGGGAGCGGGACTTAGTTGAGGAGGAACGACTACTCGCGCGGTGTTTAGGTCGCGAACGATTGACGTTGACAAACAGAACGGTATTCCCACTGCTTGTGGATGGCTGGTGAGCGGGTGTCTGCACGGCGGAAGATCTAGTTGCTGGTGCAGCTGTGTCACGGGACGGTAGAGAGATGCTCATTGGTGAGTCAGTCTGCGTTGCAGCATCAGCGACTGAAACGTGCTGAATGGCCAAAATGTGGACAAGAGTGCGGCGGACTGCTGACGCGAAACCTAGGGTGGTCGCAGGTTTCAGTTGCTCAAAGTGGCGACGCGCTTCCTAAAAGTGAGCCGTTCTTTTACCCACAACTCCTGTATAGCCTTCTCGTCCATAAAGATGGAACACTGACGCGAGCTGGATGGATGGCTCTCTCCACAGTTCAAACAAACAGGATTCCGTGTGCATGCCGTGTCCTCATGGGTTGGTAAACCCCAACGCTCACATATAGCAGGATTATTACACGAGGTTTTAGTATGACCGAATCGTTGGCACCTAAAACAGCGCATGGGATTCGGCACATACTGGCGTACGGCGGCATTTTCGCAGCCACAACAGATGTACTCAGGCAATTTAGTACATTTGAACGTTAAAAACACCGTGCGGAAGGCTAACTCCTTGCTATCCTGCTTTAGAGTAAAACGGTAGGCTTGACAAACACGCTGGTCGGAGAGGCAGGTGACAATCCACTCGTTCGTCAGGTTGTCCAGACTGGAGCTGGTTACAATTCCCCTACATGTGTTGCGCGATTTGTGTGTGGCTACCCGAATTGGGTAGGATCCCAACGCACTCGCTTTTAAGAGTTCCTGGCTCTGGTCTGCCGTGTTGCTTTCGATCAACAGCGTACCATCTCGTGTGCTCGTCGCGTTCTGCACTTATGGGCTTATATCCTTAATTGTCTTTCCTTCCCAAGACCATGTCACAACCAGAAAAGATTCAAAGAAAGGGGTTTTGCGCGGATATATGATTAATTGGACCGCTTCCGGAACCGTCGGTGTCAGCCTGCCATCCGGGGGTCAAAAAGAAAAACACACCCAAAGTCCACGGTATGTGCCATCATGGAGACCCCTCCATGACCGACCTCAAGACGTACTTAAGAGGGACTACCCTCCGATATCCACTGCTTGTCCACATGGGTAAACCGTTCACCGCGCACACCCCGGCTTTATGCCCCTATCACAACAATAACCGCCTGCGGCTCCCCACGTTAGCCCACGCTGCCCAAACGTAGTGAGCGTGGATTCAGGGGACTTGTGGTTGTTTACACCGGGGTACCGTCAGCGGTAACACGTCCGGCCGGTGATACTAACCCGACGGCACACGACCGGGCCCTTAGAGAGCAACGTGGGTGCACATGACGGTGTGGACGGGCTCCGCACCTAAGGCTACACATGGGGGCAGTATGAAGGGTCCGACCATCCTTCGCGCCTGAGACCTCCTAAGAGTACACAAGTCGGGGGCCGCGCTGAAACTGTGGGACAGGACCACGGAGATAGGAAAGATCCATGCTGGTGAGACAGGAGTTATAAACCTTACAAACCACTAGTCAGAGTAAACCTAGAAGAGGAAGAGCGTGATGAACAGTAGCAATCAAAGCAACTACGGTTGGCAACAGTTGATGAGTATGAAGGGGTGAAATGAGGGTGAGCGGCTCGGGACCCTGGGTGCGCCTAAACCCGTACCTACCGAAGTAGGTCTCTGGAGGGTCGCCGCTGATTATAACCATGAACCTTTACTCCAAATGCTGTCGTCCGCATGTAACGGTACCACTGATCTTCATATTCCAACCCAGGAGTGCTATTGCCAATGCCTAAACCCAGTTTGTTTGCACACTCACTTGCAGCAGTGCAGACGACCATTTTTAGTAGACACTCACTAACATCAGGGTTGATATGAATAAAAATGAGTTCCATCTCTAAGATGGATTCCAACCTAGATTCCCAGGAGCCTACTATGGTAGGTACAGGATTGGCGCTCCCGGGGTCACGAACCGCGCTCTCAATTGTGTTCCTCTAAGAGATGAGAGAGCCTATGCCAAACACCCAATCAAATTCAGTCCACAAGCATATTTTACCTACCACCAGATAGTTCCCTAAACACAGTCTGCTAGCTATCCTCCAGGGACAGACGGTAGAGTTACTGAACGCGATTTTGAAGTCGACGACGTCCAGGAACATCTGGAAAGCTCCCAAAACCGATTGGGGAACCACTGTCTGGCAGCAGCTAACCGCAGCCAGCTAAAATCAAGGTTGCAACAACCAGGGGAGATGCTGAAGGAGCTCATCCAGGCCATTGAGCAATTGGTGAACAAGACTCTGGGAACCTCCCGGCCAGATAAATGTCCCAAAAAGCTGCTCACTCTGTCAGTGGGGTACGTGACGCCGAGGTACGTGAGCGTCTAATGCTCGGCGAATACAAGATCATCCACGATGTGGTGTCGGCCACGCTGAGGATGGAGCTGGCCAAAGTAATCACCACTCCGACCTGCAAGACCAGCAGAATCCGATATGATCGGAATAGAGGAACAAATAATAAATTCATAAACAAATAAACAAATAAATGGATGGGTGGGTAGGTAGGGAGGGAGGCAGGTGGGTGGGTGGTTAGGGATGGGTAGGTAGGTGGGTGTGCAGGTAGGTGATTAGGTAGGTAGTTGGATAGGTAGGTAGGCTGGTAAGTAAGTAAGTTTTGTTTTAATGAAGACGTTGCCGGCGTCTTGCTAATCAGTTCAAGTGGCCCTCTTGAAACTGACGTCTTTCGGAACCGTTGGATCATAACATCGAAAGACGCCTACCTCTATTACCTTATTTTGCATCGGCGTATTTTATTTTAAGGTATAGTTATCTTATTTTGCATCATCATATTTAGTTTTAAGGATGTGGATAGTCATTTTTGCAATCTGTTCCCATTTATCTTTCGTTTAAAGCATATAATCTATAACATTGTCAGCATTTATGGCTGCACTTATATGTTGTTCCACAGTGTGTCTAGCAGAGATCTATCTCGGACAGAATAGCACTACATGCTCTGCTGTGTCAGCATCGCCACAATATGGGCATCTGTCATCCTGTACCAGTTTCATGGAGAGCAAATAGTTCTTAAAACAACCATGTCCTGAGAGAAACTGTGTTACATAGTAAACCACTTCTCCATGTGTCCGGTCTATGGTTTTATTTCTGGAATCAGTCTTTTAGTCCATTGTAAAGTTGCCTGTTCCTCATTCCATTGCTGTTGCCACCTCTCATAGGAAAGTTCTCTTGCTACATTTTTGTTGGCGTCGATTTGCCTCTTGTTGGTAGGTTCTCTCCGCAATTAGCAAGTACATGGGTACAGTTCAGGCTATAATTTGAATCGCTTTGGTGGAAACGGTCCTGTACGCACTGGCAATTCTTATGGCCATCTTCCTTTGCGGTTTTTCAACCACCTTCCTATATGTGACTTTATTGATCCACTCTTTCCATACAGGCGCTCCGCAGAGTATGATTGAATTCACAGCACTAGCCAATATTCGTCCCTTAGATGACTTAGGACCTCCTATGTTTGTCATCAGTCAGTGCAAAGCCGCGATTATTTTCTCTGCTTTTGCTGTTAAATTTTGAAGGTGTGGACCCATACCAAAGTTATGTCCTATTCGGATACCGAGATATTTTAAGCTTCTCGCAGATTTTATTTGTGTATTTCCTATGTCAACTTCAATTTCTCTTACATCTCTTTTCCCTACAAGGACAACTATTTCAGTTTTCTTTTTTGGAGCGAATTGCAAATCTTTTCTAAGCATACGTGATTCTACTTTCCCTGCAGTCCATTCTATCCGGTCTTCTATCTCCTCTTTACTATCACCACTGATTACTAGTGCTAGGTCGTCAGCATATTCCATAATTGTTGTTCCTTCTGAGACCTCTTGCTTCAATACATCATCATAGTAGGTGTTCCACAGTGTCGGGTCTAAAACTGAGCCCTGTGGTACTCCGCACGTCATATCCATTGTACTCTTCCCTCCAATCATGATTACTCGGTTGTGTAAATAGCTGCATATAAGTTTAATGAGATAAGGTGCTGTACGTCGTCGTCTTAGCTCATCCACTATACCCTTCCAGGGGGCTGAATTAAATGCATTTTTAACATCAAGTGTCACCAATGCTACATATTTCTTTGCACTTAGCTTTGCCTGTTGTGCTATATTTTGAACTACCTGCACTGCGTCTATAGTAGACATTCCTTTACGGAAAGCAAACTGGTTTGCTGACCACCCTCCCTCTTTCTCTTGCGCCTCCGTTGGTCTTTTGTTAATTATGTACTGAAACATTTTACTAATTAGATTTAGCAAACAAATAGGCTTGTATGACATCCATTCTCATATTTTACTAGGGTTTTCAATGAGAATTAGTTGTCCTTTCCATTTCTTAGGAAAGTCCCACTCATAACCGTTTATCGTTTCGGTCAGGAGTTCAGGTTTCTCTGTTGCAATAGCCTTAACAATTTCCGATGGTATCCCATCTGGGCCCACAGACTTACCTGATCTTATTTTTCCCCAGCCTCTCTTATTTCTTCTTTTGTGCACACTGGAATGTTGCCTACATCGGTAATTTCCGGCCATATTACAGTTTTACATTTAGGGAACAATCTTCTCGCTATATCCATTTGCTCGTCATCAGTAGCTACTGTTGGTGATCTCAGCCCCAGCTTACCGCTAACTATTTTAGAGCCAATGCCCCATATATAATTGTCTACTTCAATGTATAGTTACTTCCATGCATCACTTTTAGCTTTTGTTATTTTACTTTTTAGAGAGTCCCGGCGGAGTCTATAATTATTTCGTGCTATTTCCTTTTCTTCATCAGTAACGTTCTTCTTATTTATTCTGGTTAAAATCCTCTTAGCTTTAGTGCAGTTTTCCCTTATTGCTGCAATTTCATTGGTTCACAAATGAGTACTTCTGCGTCCGGCATGAGGCTTTTTCCGTTTTAGGGTTAGGTTACAAACGTTTTTCAAAACCTTATCTAATTCATGTACTTCATGAGCATAATACGGATTCTTTATAAATTCTTCGACTTTCTCAAGTATCTCTTCTTTCTTTTCTTCTTTATATATCCATCCCTTATGTTGATTTTTCTTTGAACTCCTCTCATATCTTCTTTAATATCTATATAGATATTCCTATGGTAAGTCAAATTCTCCTCCTCACTCACGTCCCAGTTACTTACTAGTCTGCCAATATCTGAAGTACATATAAAGGACGTACCTCCGTTTCTGTCAAAAGTAGGTATTTTGTCATCATTTAGATTGATGAAGTCATTTTCACTTGCCCATTCTGCCTTTCCTATCTTCTATAGGTGAGCCCCATGATAATGATTTAGCAATAAAGTCTCCTCCTATTAATAACTTTTTCCCCTTTGTTGTCGAATACAAGTATTTATTTCATATATAAAGCACTGAAAATCTTCCACATTTCCGGCAGGTGATATATAGCATGAATATTAAACATCATCAGACTCGGCCCTAATGACCTAGTTGTCGATGGGCCCTTAAACAATACTCACTCATCAGACTCGATCCACACATACCCATTTCCTCCTCTACTCTTTCGATCTTTTATCTTATCTTGCGAAATATAAATAGGTGCGTCTAGGTAATTATCTGTCACCCATTTTAGGCTATTCTTCACCATATTTCTGTTGGGTTCAGCAAAAATTGCAAAATCAAGTCTGTCCGCCTCACACTTCTGTCTTAGGAGATCAGTAGCCCTTTTGCTTCTATGTAAATTTACTTGCACTAATTTTCATTCTGTGTTATGTGTTTTACCTCTCTTCTCTCTATTTCTCCTTTTTGCTAATTCCCTGTAAGTGGGACAACGCATTGTATGCACTTTATGCAGTGGCGGCTCGTGACTTGTCGCAGTGGGTGTGCAGTACGTTACATCCTTTCCACCTTTACTCCCTTTCTTTCTCTGACACGCACCACGTAATTCTAATTCTAAATTCATATGGGTAATTGAGCTCTTATGTTTTGCTATTCTTCGTTTTAAATGACCAATATCTAAGAAGTATTATTTGTTCATATGCCATTTCTCTCACTCGCAAACAATAAGCACAGTAAACAGCCTCTCTTCTAAGAATAAACCCGAAAGATTTATCTCCTTCAGTTTCGCCATATTATTAATTTCCACACTATCATAGATTCAAATTTCGCGCTATGTGCAGACACAACTGCATACAATTTTCTGCCAGAACACAAACAAAACAAACAGTAATAAAGACTAACAAAATAACTATTCCAAACTGAAGTATTGGCCTTAGTAAATTACGACATGAAGAGTAATTATATGCATTTATAATCGCTTAATAAGACTAGATGTAATTGTGTTTATAACATTAATATAATATAGAAGATGGCTACATTATATTTAGAACCGTCACGTTGGCTACCTAGCAGGTTCTGCTAAACAACCGGAGGAAAAGCTCGTTGCAAGGAAAACAGAGGGACTTGCACGAGAAGGTAGTGCGCTTGCGCGGTAAGAATCGCATGTGTAGGCCTTGTCGATTATGCTGCCTTAACTCGCCGTACTCCTAAATGCAAGCTTTGCACCGCTCCCCGCGTATCTCTCGCCTAAAAGCTACCTTCGCCAGTCGCAAAATCAGGTTTATGCGTCTCAGCTTGTTGACAGAATGCGGTGACATTTGCTAAAGAGGGCGCGGGAAAACTAAACGACCAAGTTCATATAGAAGAAAGTTAGACATTCAACATCCTCATCTGCATATCTATAAAGACAAATACACATTCACACGCGGAAAAAAATTAGTGGGTGTGCAGTTGCAAGTATGCGATCCCCCAGGAACCGCCACTGGCTTTATGTCCACTAATCTTGCATAAGTAGCAAAACTGTCCATTTTTACACTCTCTTACTTGATTCCCTGGCTGGCTACATTTGTAGCATAATTTTTCTTCTTGATTCACTACACATTCTCTCTTTTTTTAAATTAACGTTCTCCAACATTGTGTCATATCGGACGAATGAATGAAATGAAATGGGTGAAATGATGCTCAAATGAGCCCGAGGTCCATGGAGCTTTTAAGTTACACGACATTCGTCTTCTCAGGGTAGGGAAAACCTCGGAAAAAAACTTTACCCGCATAACTTACCCTAAGCGAGATTCGAACTCGCGACCTCCTGAACGTGAGGCAGCCACGCTAACCATTACGCAACCGAGGCGGGCACACATTCTCTCGCTCTGTATCCTACTCTATAGCAGCTGTAACACCTGGCTGGTGTCTACATCTCTTAGTCTCCAATTCTCCCATCCTTCTCCTATCCTTAAGTAGATAAGTAGGTAACTAACTAACTAGCTAGCCGACCAGCCGACCAGCCGACCAGCCGACCAGCCGACCAGCCGACCAGCCGACCAGCCGACCAGCCGACCAGCCGACCAGCCGACCAGCCGACCAGCCGACCAGCCGACCAGCCGACCAGCCGACCAGCCGACCAGCCGACCAGCCGACCAGCCGACCAGCCGACCAGCCGACCAGCCGACCAGCCGACCAGCCGACCAGCCGACCAGCCGACCAGCCGACCAGCCGACCAGCCGACCAGCCGACCAGCCGACCAGCCGACCAGCCGACCAGCCGACCAGCCGACCAGCCGACCAGCCGACCAGCCGACCAGCCGACCAGCCGACCAGCCGACCAGCCGACCAGCCGACCAGCCGACCAGCCGACCAGCCGACCAGCCGACCAGCCGACCAGCCGACCAGCCGACCAGCCGACCAGCCGACCAGCCGACCAGCCGACCAGCCGACCAGCCGACCAGCCGACCAGCCGACCAGCCGACCAGCCGACCAGCCGACCAGCCGACCAGCCGACCAGCCGACCAGCCGACCAGCCGACCAGCCGACCAGCCGACCAGCCGACCAGCCGACCAGCCGACCAGCCGACCAGCCGACCAGCCGACCAGCCGACCAGCCGACCAGCCGACCAGCCGACCAGCCGACCAGCCGACCAGCCGACCAGCCGACCAGCCGACCAGCCGACCAGCCGACCAGCCGACCAGCCGACCAGCCGACCAGCCGACCAGCCGACCAGCCGACCAGCCGACCAGCCGACCAGCCGACCAGCCGACCAGCCGACCAGCCGACCAGCCGACCAGCCGACCAGCCGACCAGCCGACCAGCCGACCAGCCGACCAGCCGACCAGCCGACCAGCCGACCAGCCGACCAGCCGACCAGCCGACCAGCCGACCAGCCGACCAGCCGACCAGCCGACCAGCCGACCAGCCGACCAGCCGACCAGCCGACCAGCCGACCAGCCGACCAGCCGACCAGCCGACCAGCCGACCAGCCGACCAGCCGACCAGCCGACCAGCCGACCAGCCGACCAGCCGACCAGCCGACCAGCCGACCAGCCGACCAGCCGACCAGCCGACCAGCCGACCAGCCGACCAGCCGACCAGCCGACCAGCCGACCAGCCGACCAGCCGACCAGCCGACCAGCCGACCAGCCGACCAGCCGACCAGCCGACCAGCCGACCAGCCGACCAGCCGACCAGCCGACCAGCCGACCAGCCGACCAGCCGACCAGCCGACCAGCCGACCAGCCGACCAGCCGACCAGCCGACCAGCCGACCAGCCGACCAGCCGACCAGCCGACCAGCCGACCAGCCGACCAGCCGACCAGCCGACCAGCCGACCAGCCGACCAGCCGACCAGCCGACCAGCCGACCAGCCGACCAGCCGACCAGCCGACCAGCCGACCAGCCGACCAGCCGACCAGCCGACCAGCCGACCAGCCGACCAGCCGACCAGCCGACCAGCCGACCAGCCGACCAGCCGACCAGCCGACCAGCCGACCAGCCGACCAGCCGACCAGCCGACCAGCCGACCAGCCGACCAGCCGACCAGCCGACCAGCCGACCAGCCGACCAGCCGACCAGCCGACCAGCCGACCAGCCGACCAGCCGACCAGCCGACCAGCCGACCAGCCGACCAGCCGACCAGCCGACCAGCCGACCAGCCGACCAGCCGACCAGCCGACCAGCCGACCAGCCGACCAGCCGACCAGCCGACCAGCCGACCAGCCGACCAGCCGACCAGCCGACCAGCCGACCAGCCGACCAGCCGACCAGCCGACCAGCCGACCAGCCGACCAGCCGACCAGCCGACCAGCCGACCAGCCGACCAGCCGACCAGCCGACCAGCCGACCAGCCGACCAGCCGACCAGCCGACCAGCCGACCAGCCGACCAGCCGACCAGCCGACCAGCCGACCAGCCGACCAGCCGACCAGCCGACCAGCCGACCAGCCGACCAGCCGACCAGCCGACCAGCCGACCAGCCGACCAGCCGACCAGCCGACCAGCCGACCAGCCGACCAGCCGACCAGCCGACCAGCCGACCAGCCGACCAGCCGACCAGCCGACCAGCCGACCAGCCGACCAGCCGACCAGCCGACCAGCCGACCAGCCGACCAGCCGACCAGCCGACCAGCCGACCAGCCGACCAGCCGACCAGCCGACCAGCCGACCAGCCGACCAGCCGACCAGCCGACCAGCCGACCAGCCGACCAGCCGACCAGCCGACCAGCCGACCAGCCGACCAGCCGACCAGCCGACCAGCCGACCAGCCGACCAGCCGACCAGCCGACCAGCCGACCAGCCGACCAGCCGACCAGCCGACCAGCCGACCAGCCGACCAGCCGACCAGCCGACCAGCCGACCAGCCGACCAGCCGACCAGCCGACCAGCCGACCAGCCGACCAGCCGACCAGCCGACCAGCCGACCAGCCGACCAGCCGACCAGCCGACCAGCCGACCAGCCGACCAGCCGACCAGCCGACCAGCCGACCAGCCGACCAGCCGACCAGCCGACCAGCCGACCAGCCGACCAGCCGACCAGCCGACCAGCCGACCAGCCGACCAGCCGACCAGCCGACCAGCCGACCAGCCGACCAGCCGACCAGCCGACCAGCCGACCAGCCGACCAGCCGACCAGCCGACCAGCCGACCAGCCGACCAGCCGACCAGCCGACCAGCCGACCAGCCGACCAGCCGACCAGCCGACCAGCCGACCAGCCGACCAGCCGACCAGCCGACCAGCCGACCAGCCGACCAGCCGACCAGCCGACCAGCCGACCAGCCGACCAGCCGACCAGCCGACCAGCCGACCAGCCGACCAGCCGACCAGCCGACCAGCCGACCAGCCGACCAGCCGACCAGCCGACCAGCCGACCAGCCGACCAGCCGACCAGCCGACCAGCCGACCAGCCGACCAGCCGACCAGCCGACCAGCCGACCAGCCGACCAGCCGACCAGCCGACCAGCCGACCAGCCGACCAGCCGACCAGCCGACCAGCCGACCAGCCGACCAGCCGACCAGCCGACCAGCCGACCAGCCGACCAGCCGACCAGCCGACCAGCCGACCAGCCGACCAGCCGACCAGCCGACCAGCCGACCAGCCGACCAGCCGACCAGCCGACCAGCCGACCAGCCGACCAGCCGACCAGCCGACCAGCCGACCAGCCGACCAGCCGACCAGCCGACCAGCCGACCAGCCGACCAGCCGACCAGCCGACCAGCCGACCAGCCGACCAGCCGACCAGCCGACCAGCCGACCAGCCGACCAGCCGACCAGCCGACCAGCCGACCAGCCGACCAGCCGACCAGCCGACCAGCCGACCAGCCGACCAGCCGACCAGCCGACCAGCCGACCAGCCGACCAGCCGACCAGCCGACCAGCCGACCAGCCGACCAGCCGACCAGCCGACCAGCCGACCAGCCGACCAGCCGACCAGCCGACCAGCCGACCAGCCGACCAGCCGACCAGCCGACCAGCCGACCAGCCGACCAGCCGACCAGCCGACCAGCCGACCAGCCGACCAGCCGACCAGCCGACCAGCCGACCAGCCGACCAGCCGACCAGCCGACCAGCCGACCAGCCGACCAGCCGACCAGCCGACCAGCCGACCAGCCGACCAGCCGACCAGCCGACCAGCCGACCAGCCGACCAGCCGACCAGCCGACCAGCCGACCAGCCGACCAGCCGACCAGCCGACCAGCCGACCAGCCGACCAGCCGACCAGCCGACCAGCCGACCAGCCGACCAGCCGACCAGCCGACCAGCCGACCAGCCGACCAGCCGACCAGCCGACCAGCCGACCAGCCGACCAGCCGACCAGCCGACCAGCCGACCAGCCGACCAGCCGACCAGCCGACCAGCCGACCAGCCGACCAGCCGACCAGCCGACCAGCCGACCAGCCGACCAGCCGACCAGCCGACCAGCCGACCAGCCGACCAGCCGACCAGCCGACCAGCCGACCAGCCGACCAGCCGACCAGCCGACCAGCCGACCAGCCGACCAGCCGACCAGCCGACCAGCCGACCAGCCGACCAGCCGACCAGCCGACCAGCCGACCAGCCGACCAGCCGACCAGCCGACCAGCCGACCAGCCGACCAGCCGACCAGCCGACCAGCCGACCAGCCGACCAGCCGACCAGCCGACCAGCCGACCAGCCGACCAGCCGACCAGCCGACCAGCCGACCAGCCGACCAGCCGACCAGCCGACCAGCCGACCAGCCGACCAGCCGACCAGCCGACCAGCCGACCAGCCGACCAGCCGACCAGCCGACCAGCCGACCAGCCGACCAGCCGACCAGCCGACCAGCCGACCAGCCGACCAGCCGACCAGCCGACCAGCCGACCAGCCGACCAGCCGACCAGCCGACCAGCCGACCAGCCGACCAGCCGACCAGCCGACCAGCCGACCAGCCGACCAGCCGACCAGCCGACCAGCCGACCAGCCGACCAGCCGACCAGCCGACCAGCCGACCAGCCGACCAGCCGACCAGCCGACCAGCCGACCAGTCCTTTCAGTGTCTTTCCTCACTTTCTCTTTCTATCATCCCCTAACTACGACAATGCAATTACTCGACGCTCGTTGAGTGTTTTTACGACGATCGACGTATCTTTCGCGAGGACACACACGCACAGCTCTCTCGCACTCACTGACACACTGACCGATTCATGTCTGTAACAATTAACTTTAAGACTCCTCACCCTGGCCTGCTTACATACTGGGGATGACGTCACACGGACCTTTCTCGATTTCCACAAATGCGCCGCCGGTGACTTCTTTCTCGAAGGCCCCGGAGAAAACCCCTTTCTGTGTAGTTGCTTCTTTGTTGTTAAACACGTGTTCGCTCGCATGAATTGTATGAGGAAGCTTGACCTTACGCCTAAGTTTGCTCGCCGTCTCGGCATGCAGCGTGAAACAGCTTAGTCCCGACAGCTGTTTATTTTGTGCCGCGCCCGGCCTCACAATATGACAAAGAAAAACAAATGTTACAAATTTCTACCTTGGCAGGCTAGTAGCTACCAGCAGCCTTTCCTAAACCACTGGTTTCCATCTATCACTATTTAAAACCACGGCCGACTGGTATCCAGCAGATTAATACTGGCAACCAGCAGTACTTACCTATTAGTATAGGGTGGTAACTGGTTTTAGTTATTATTACTATCTTTCTTTCTTGTAGCTAAAGCTACTACTAGATACGTTTATTATATTGACCTTGTAATCATTAAATTTACTCTGCAGTATTTTTAACTCAATATCATTTCCTTTTCTAATTCAGCTACTTCTGTATAATTTATTACTAATTATATCTTAAAATCCTCAATTTCACTCACCATAACTTCATCTTTACGTTTCAATTACATATCATATTTATACAACTTATACAATTATCTTTGTTTACAATTCTATTTTATTAAATAATTTTATCGTTTTTATGCAGTTCATAAACATCTCTAAAAGCTGCCTCACAATCACCGGCAACGGTAACGATAACCAGAACGAGAATGTTGAAACGCGTGTTTTCAAATGGGAGTGTTCACAGCTGACACGAAGCTTTCCCGGACCTCGGCAATGAGAAAGAAGACTTGGCCAAGTTTCCACTTTCTGTTCTCGTTACCGGACACGGCGTGTTAGATTCATATGGTGCGTATTGGACTTCTGCTGTAGAAATTATTCAAGGCGGCCAATCCATGGAACAGCTACTAGACCTCTCTCTAGTCGTAAGCTAGAAAAAATGTTATTGTTCAGTTAGAAACAAATGAATTCCCGATGCACAATATCGACCTCCACTTTTTATCGATAAGCTGATCGATAGTGTATTTAGCCTTTCTCGTTGTCGGGCTGTTGTGAACCAAAATACTGAAGGCTGCCTTGCTTCCCGTTGCTGTTATCGTTGTGATTACAGTTTCCGGATGGTTGTGAACCAGCCTTGAATAACATGTGTCAAAATATGAAACAATGAAGTTGCGGAGAATGGAATGTCAGTATATTAATATATTTGTAAAATCTAAAATAATTCAAATTGGATATTGAAATTCACAGGCGCCATTTATTTAGTAGCATCTAACATCTCAGTAAAATTGTAGTTTTATATGTTTTATAGTTGCTGTCAAATATGATTTAATGTAATACGTTGCAAATATTTCCAAATAAGGCCTGTTTGAGGTGTAATTGTCTGTCAGTAACTTCGATGCGGAGGATTTCAACTCATTTGTCATCCATTCCATTGACTAACTTTGATGTCTTGGCAATAGTCTGATGTATTGCGCTCACATGTCTTTCTCTACTCTTGTACTAACTATTCTTATAAACTCTTATGTTAGACGAGATGAACATTTGCAGAAATTATCTTACTGCTGATTTTCTTATGCAAGGGGAATATGGAATACACTGAGCTTTGTAAGCGATAGTTAAATCCTTTTAAGCTTTAAAATTCCGTTCTCTTCGAATGGTCAAGGGATAAAAAGGTGAATAACGACCTTCCATTTGAGAAAAATTTTAAGTATTCCAGAACCCGCACAAACAAGGAATATCTCCGAAATGTTCACTCAACAAGAAAAATACATTTGGAGATAACTTGCGTGTTTGAACGAGATCTACATTTTTTTGCGTAGTAACATTTGGTCTATCTCTTACGGTTTACCAGTTTTGCAAAAGTCATCAAGAGTAAACAGGACTACATGGGCTAAAGCCAGAAAATTCAAAATATACATTTTATTTACCATAAAAATATCTTAAACATATGGTATTTTAATCAAAATCGTTAGTCATTTTTTAGAAAATCAAAATATTCGAAAAATTTTCCAAGTAAATGGTAGTTTAGGGTTGAGGAATTTTCCTTAAAATTTCTGTGTCGCATCCTAGGAAGATATTAAACTTAAATACCAACTGGTTTTTAAGCGACTTCTCGTTTTTGACAGACGCTGTTGACAGACAGACAGACAGAGAGACAGAGAGACTGACTGACTGACACACAGACAGACCGACAGAAAGACAGACAGATATACAGACAGATAGACTGACATACGGACGGCCAGACAGAAAGACAGACATACAGACAGACTGACTGACTTACAGACAGACAGAAAGACAGACATACAGACAGATAGACTGACAGACGGACAGACGGAGAGACCGACAGACAGACAGACAGACAGACAGAAAGACAGGCATACAGTCAGACAGACTGATCGACAGAAAGACAGACAGACAGACAGACTGACTGACAGATACACAGAAAGACATACATACATACCTACCTACCTACCTACCTACCTACCTACCTACCTACCTACCTACCTACCTACCTACCTACCTACCTACCTACCTACCTACCTACCTACCTACCTACCTACCTACCTACCTACCTACCTACCTACCTACCTACCTACCTACCTACCTACCTACCTACCTACCTACCTACCTACCTACCTACCTACCTACCTACCTACCTACCTACCTACCTACCTACCTACCTACCTACCTACCTACCTACCTACCTACCTACCTACCTACCTACCTACCTACCTACCTACCTACCTACCTACCTACCTACCTACCTACCTACCTACCTACCTACCTACCTACCTACCTACCTACCTACCTACCTACCTACCTACCTACCTACCTACCTACCTACCTACCTACCTACCTACCTACCTACCTACCTACCTACCTACCTACCTACCTACCTACCTACCTACCTACCTACCTACCTACCTACCTACCTACCTACCTACCTACCTACCTACCTACCTACCTACCTACCTACCTACCTACCTACCTACCTACCTACCTACCTACCTACCTACCTACCTACCTACCTACCTACCTACCTACCTACCTACCTACCTACCTACCTACCTACCTACCTACCTACCTACCTACCTACCTACCTACCTACCTACCTACCTACCTACCTACCTACCTACCTACCTACCTACCTACCTACCTACCTACCTACCTACCTACCTACCTACCTACCTACCTACCTACCTACCTACCTACCTACCTACCTACCTACCTACCTACCTACCTACCTACCTACCTACCTACCTACCTACCTACCTACCTACCTACCTACCTACCTACCTACCTACCTACCTACCTACCTACCTACCTACCTACCTACCTACCTACCTACCTACCTACCTACCTACCTACCTACCTACCTACCTACCTACCTACCTACCTACCTACCTACCTACCTACCTACCTACCTACCTACCTACCTACCTACCTACCTACCTACCTACCTACCTACCTACCTACCTACCTACCTACCTACCTACCTACCTACCTACCTACCTACCTACCTACCTACCTACCTACCTACCTACCTACCTACCTACCTACCTACCTACCTACCTACCTACCTACCTACCTACCTACCTACCTACCTACCTACCTACCTACCTACCTACCTACCTACCTACCTACCTACCTACCTACCTACCTACCTACCTACCTACCTACCTACCTACCTACCTACCTACCTACCTACCTACCTACCTACCTACCTACCTACCTACCTACCTACCTACCTACCTACCTACCTACCTACCTACCTACCTACCTACCTACCTACCTACCTACCTACCTACCTACCTACCTACCTACCTACCTACCTACCTACCTACCTACCTACCTACCTACCTACCTACCTACCTACCTACCTACCTACCTACCTACCTACCTACCTACCTACCTACCTACCTACCTACCTACCTACCTACCTACCTACCTACCTACCTACCTACCTACCTACCTACCTACCTACCTACCTACCTACCTACCTACCTACCTACCTACCTACCTACCTACCTACCTACCTACCTACCTACCTACCTACCTACCTACCTACCTACCTACCTACCTACCTACCTACCTACCTACCTACCTACCTACCTACCTACCTACCTACCTACCTACCTACCTACCTACCTACCTACCTACCTACCTACCTACCTACCTACCTACCTACCTACCTACCTACCTACCTACCTACCTACCTACCTACCTACCTACCTACCTACCTACCTACCTACCTACCTACCTACCTACCTACCTACCTACCTACCTACCTACCTACCTACCTACCTACCTACCTACCTACCTACCTACCTACCTACCTACCTACCTACCTACCTACCTACCTACCTACCTACCTACCTACCTACCTACCTACCTACCTACCTACCTACCTACCTACCTACCTACCTACCTACCTACCTACCTACCTACCTACCTACCTACCTACCTACCTACCTACCTACCTACCTACCTACCTACCTACCTACCTACCTACCTACCTACCTACCTACCTACCTACCTACCTACCTACCTACCTACCTACCTACCTACCTACCTACCTACCTACCTACCTACCTACCTACCTACCTACCTACCTACCTACCTACCTACCTACCTACCTACCTACCTACCTACCTACCTACCTACCTACCTACCTACCTACCTACCTACCTACCTACCTACCTACCTACCTACCTACCTACCTACCTACCTACCTACCTACCTACCTACCTACCTACCTACCTACCTACCTACCTACCTACCTACCTACCTACCTACCTACCTACCTACCTACCTACCTACCTACCTACCTACCTACCTACCTACCTACCTACCTACCTACCTACCTACCTACCTACCTACCTACCTACCTACCTACCTACCTACCTACCTACCTACCTACCTACCTACCTACCTACCTACCTACCTACCTACCTACCTACCTACCTACCTACCTACCTACCTACCTACCTACCTACCTACCTACCTACCTACCTACCTACCTACCTACCTACCTACCTACCTACCTACCTACCTACCTACCTACCTACCTACCTACCTACCTACCTACCTACCTACCTACCTACCTACCTACCTACCTACCTACCTACCTACCTACCTACCTACCTACCTACCTACCTACCTACCTACCTACCTACCTACCTACCTACCTACCTACCTACCTACCTACCTACCTACCTACCTACCTACCTACCTACCTACCTACCTACCTACCTACCTACCTACCTACCTACCTACCTACCTACCTACCTACCTACCTACCTACCTACCTACCTACCTACCTACCTACCTACCTACCTACCTACCTACCTACCTACCTACCTACCTACCTACCTACCTACCTACCTACCTACCTACCTACCTACCTACCTACCTACCTACCTACCTACCTACCTACCTACCTACCTACCTACCTACCTACCTACCTACCTACCTACCTACCTACCTACCTACCTACCTACCTACCTACCTACCTACCTACCTACCTACCTACCTACCTACCTACCTACCTACCTACCTACCTACCTACCTACCTACCTACCTACCTACCTACCTACCTACCTACCTACCTACCTACCTACCTACCTACCTACCTACCTACCTACCTACCTACCTACCTACCTACCTACCTACCTACCTACCTACCTACCTACCTACCTACCTACCTACCTACCTACCTACCTACCTACCTACCTACCTACCTACCTACCTACCTACCTACCTACCTACCTACCTACCTACCTACCTACCTACCTACCTACCTACCTACCTACCTACCTACCTACCTACCTACCTACCTACCTACCTACCTACCTACCTACCTACCTACCTACCTACCTACCTACCTACCTACCTACCTACCTACCTACCTACCTACCTACCTACCTACCTACCTACCTACCTACCTACCTACCTACCTACCTACCTACCTACCTACCTACCTACCTACCTACCTACCTACCTACCTACCTACCTACCTACCTACCTACCTACCTACCTACCTACCTACCTACCTACCTACCTACCTACCTACCTACCTACCTACCTACCTACCTACCTACCTACCTACCTACCTACCTACCTACCTACCTACCTACCTACCTACCTACCTACCTACCTACCTACCTACCTACCTACCTACCTACCTACCTACCTACCTACCTACCTACCTACCTACCTACCTACCTACCTACCTACCTACCTACCTACCTACCTACCTACCTACCTACCTACCTACCTACCTACCTACCTACCTACCTACCTACCTACCTACCTACCTACCTACCTACCTACCTACCTACCTACCTACCTACCTACCTACCTACCTACCTACCTACCTACCTACCTACCTACCTACCTACCTACCTACCTACCTACCTACCTACCTACCTACCTACCTACCTACCTACCTACCTACCTACCTACCTACCTACCTACCTACCTACCTACCTACCTACCTACCTACCTACCTACCTACCTACCTACCTACCTACCTACCTACCTACCTACCTACCTACCTACCTACCTACCTACCTACCTACCTACCTACCTACCTACCTACCTACCTACCTACCTACCTACCTACCTACCTACCTACCTACCTACCTACCTACCTACCTACCTACCTACCTACCTACCTACCTACCTACCTACCTACCTACCTACCTACCTACCTACCTACCTACCTACCTACCTACCTACCTACCTACCTACCTACCTACCTACCTACCTACCTACCTACCTACCTACCTACCTACCTACCTACCTACCTACCTACCTACCTACCTACCTACCTACCTACCTACCTACCTACCTACCTACCTACCTACCTACCTACCTACCTACCTACCTACCTACCTACCTACCTACATACATGTATGTATGTATGACAGAGAATTCACAACTGCGGAAGTGCTTCGTGTTATTCAAACGTTTAACCCCAAGAAAGCGCCAGGAGAAGATGGCATAACTCAAAATATTATACTTAGAGCCTTCAACAGTTTCCCTGCATCATTTACGGCCATTTATAATAAATGTCTAGGTCAAGGATACTTTCCAAAAATATGGAAAGTATCGCAAATTATACCCGTTGTTAAACCAGGGAAAGAGGAAGGTCACGATGCTACAAAGTTCAGACCAATAAGTCTATTAAATATCGGAGGGAAAATACTAGAAAAGTTGATGATAAATAGAATAAATCATCACATATACACCAACAATTTGTTCAACATGAATCAATATGGATTTATCCCTCAAAGAAGCACCGTAGACGCAGCACTGGCAGTCAAAAAGTCCATAACAACCAATTTAGATCAGAAAAACAGTGTGATAATTACTAGCCTAGATGTTAAAGGTGCATTCGACGCTGCTTGGTGGCCTGGCATACTCCACAATTTAAGGAATTTACAATGCCCAAAAAACCTATATTATTTAACTAAAAATTATTTCGGAGGCAGATTAGCCAAACTTTCAACCAAACACAGCACAGTAGAAAAAGAGGTGACGAAGGGCTGCCCCCAGGGATCCTGCTGCGGTCCAGGGTTCTGGAACATCTTATATAACTCGCTACTCAGTTTACGTTATACGAAACGAAGTAAATTAGTAGCCTTTGCCGACGACCTATTACTAATGACATCAGGAGAAAATAAGGAAGTAGCAGAAATGTACGCAAATGCTGATCTACACCAAATCGAACATTGGGCAAAACAATATAAACTCCAGTTCAACAACAGTAAATCAAAAACTATTCTTATAACAAGGAAAAGAAAAGAAGAAAGAAGTCAAATAAGAGTATATAT
>CM060964.1:141280367-141675367 GCA_030765045.1 Tenodera sinensis | reverse complement strand
CCACATCACAGACGACCCAAGTTGTTCATGTAATGGAGGAGAGCAAACAACAGACCATATAATTTATGACTGCAAAAATCTCGAAGAAAAAAGAAGAGCATTCAGAAGGAAAATAATTCAAAGAAGAGGAAAATGGCCACCAACTAAAGTCGAAATTGCTAAAAGTTATTTTAAAGAATATATTCAGTATGCCAATGCAATTGATCTGACAAAAAATAATTGAACTGTATAAATCTATGTAATTATTAATGTTAAATTTATAATAAGCAAACCCAACCTGTAGTATCACATATTGTAATGGAACATGTAGAACAATAAAGAATCTTTAAAAAAAAAAAACCTACCCTAACCTACCCTAACCTACCCTAACCTACCCTAACCTACCCTAACCTACCCTAACCTACCCTAACCTTACCTACCTACCTGCCTGCCTGCCTGCCTTCCTGCCTTCCTGCCTGCCTGCCTGCCTGCCTACCCACATACCCACCTACCTACCACCTACCTACCTACATACATACATATACATTGGTAGGCCTTGGATGAATCAGTGCGTTTGACCAAATGGCTCATCATTTATTTGTGTATATCTCAATATATACTGATGATCAATATTAATTTGTATCATAAATTATTCCTTATAACATATTGTGCTAATAAGAATATTAGGAAGAAAGGCACATATGGCTTGAGTGACTTATAGTGAAATTGTGTTGTGTATGTGCTCAAGATCAGACATGGATAACCTTTAGTCGTATTATACATGGATTTTGTGAAAATATTGTTCCTAAGTGCATTAGTGGAGTTGTTCTAGCATTCTCAGGTGGTGAGAAATATTTATGAGTGAGAGAGTGAGAACTTTCACAGATACGCGTAAATAGCGAGAATAATCTACGATTTGTGCTAAATACGGCCAAGGCCATCTGAAACATCTGCGGTGGCGATGGCAAATGACGTAGACGATCGTATTGAAGATGCGTATAGGTTACTTTTAAATGTAACGGAAAGGAGCAAGAATCTGAGACAAGACCTCAAGGAAGATATAGTTAAAGTCGTAAGCCAATTGAGGAAGGCTGTATCTGAGTTAAAAGTTGAAATTAGTGATCGTAATAACGAGTTAAAGAAAGTGCAAATTGAGCTAAAGAAGACAAATGATCAACTACTAATAAAATCTCGACCAGCCGCATGGAAACTAGCGCCATCCGCTGAGGCTTTAGGACCTACATTGGGTCAACTATCACGCTCCTTGGAACCACACTCTGTGAGTAGGAGTAATTACATAGACGTAGTAAGAGGATTAGCAACTGGAAAAGAAGAAACATCCCACAAGTTGTTTGTGAAAAGCAAAAACAACCGAAGTGCTGAATATATACGAACTCTGATTAAAACTAAAATTCATCCCGTGGAAATCAAAGTGGGAGTCAAAGCATGTAAAGAACTAAGAAATGGTCAGATTTTGATTGAATCCTCTAACAAAGAAGAAGCTGACACCATCTGCAGCAAAATAAATGAGATATGCGGAGAGGAACTTGAGGCAGTAACGCGAAATAAATTAAACCCAAGGATTATTATATTTAATGTTGGCGATGAAATCACTAAGGGGAATGTGGCCGAAGCCTTAACCTCTCAAAATGAGGAATTATATAGTCATAAAGATGAATTAAAGCCAATATTTGAATTTCTTGATAGAAAGAAAACCAAAAATATAATTATAGAAATCAGTCCAGAAGCTAGAAGGCAATTACTAGGCAAGAAGATCAAACTTAGCTGGAATATATGTTCATGGGATGACTACATTAAAGTTAACCGCTGCTTTAAATGCTCGAAATACAATCATCGCGCACAGACATGTAAAGGGAAACTAACATGCCCTAAATGTTCAGGAGAACATCTTCTAAAGAACTGCAAAACTTCTGAAGAAAAGTATAAGTGCATTAATTGCACTACTTTTCTTAAATATAATAAAGACTCTAATATTGATGTGAACCACTCTTCGCTCAGCGGTAGCTGCCCTTCATATCAAGCTGCATTACGAAGGTGCCAACAGAACATAGCATATTAACATGAGACACAGCTGTTTAACGTTTTTTCAAGTAAATGTACAACACTCTAGAACAGCCACTAATAATTTAGTGCAACTAATAAATGAAAAAGACATAACCTGTATACAGGAGCCACACACGATAAACAATAAATTAGTAGGAATTCCTATGGCAATAAGAAAATATGAGTGTGGTGATAGAAGAAGAAGAGCAGCCATAATAATTAACAACCACAATATTGATGCCACACTAATAAAACAGTGCTCAGATGAAGACTGCGTGATAGTCGAAGTGACTTATAATTGTGAGAAGTTTTACACTATAAGTATGTACTTTGACTATGAGAGAAACATAGAAATAGATACAAAGAAAATCGAAAACATTCTGAATCATACCAAAGGAGATGGAGTAATAATATCAGCTGATACCAATTCGAGAAATGCCTTATGGCACGATGTAATGAATAATGAACGAGGAAAAGCCCTAGAAGAATTTATCACTTCCACATCACTACACATAATTAATGAAAACACAGAAATGCCAACTTTCGAAACAGCAAGGGCTAAAAGCTGGATAGACTTAACAATAACCAATAGTCACCTCCTTGCTCATATAATAGATTGGAATTGTGGAGTGGAAGAAAGCTGCTCAGACCACAAAATAGTATCGTTCACATATGACAGCACAACTCAAGGATATATAAACACCTTAAAAGGTATAAAATACATAAAGAAAAATGAAAATTATGCAACTTTTGACACCCTTTTAGAACAAAATCTTAAGAATGTGTTTAACAGCCACATATCCAGTGAGGAATTAGACACAGAACTTGCTATAAATGTCGATAATTATACAGACGTAGAACGACTGGTCCAGCAGTTCCATTATTGCATAATTGAGTCATGTAACGGGGCATTCAATTTAAGCAGGTCAAGAATCAAGAGGCACAAAGGAAAATCTGTACCGTGGTGGAACCCTGAACTAACTGTAATGAGAAAGAGAGTTAATGCACTCCGACGAAGGTATCAAAGAACCTTCAATAATGAAGAACTAAGGCAACAGAGGAAAAACATATATCTGGAAATTATTATTTATTTATGCCAACAAACTTACTGTTGGTGTTTTTAAACACACAAGCCGTGTGTGGGCAATGTTTAAGAGGTAGAACCGGAACTTAAAAATTCAATGCCACAACTGGGATTTGAACCACAGACCTTCCGCTTGCCGGGCGGACGCTCTACCACTGAGCTATTGTGACAAACTGCCAGAATGGCATTAAATTCTCAAGCCAGTTCGTATTTTTCCTGGTAAACCACAAAGGCAGTCTCACATCAGAGACAATTACCCCAATGGTGACTTACTATTGCAAGTACTTTATATCCCAGGATTCAATAACCTTCACATGGTAATTATTATTTATTTATGCCAACAAACTTACTGTTGGTGTTTTTAAATACACAAGCCGTGTGTGGGCAAAGTTTAAGAGGTAGAACCGGAACTTAAAAATTCAATGCCACAACTGGGATTTGAACCACAGACCTTCCGCTTGCCGGAACACCATTGGGGTAATTGTCTCTGATGTGAGACTGCCTTTGTGGTTTACCAGGAAAAATACGAACTGGCTTGAGAATTTAATGCCATTCTGGCAGTTTGTCACAATAGCTCAGTGGTAGAAATCCCAGTTGTGGCATTGAATTTTTAAGTTCCGGTTCTACCTCTTAAACTTTGCCCACACACGGCTTGTGTGTTTAAAAACACCAACAGTAAGTTTGTTGGCATAAATAAATAATAATTACCATGTGAAGGTTATTTAATCCTGGGATATATAGTACTTGCAATAGTAAGTCACCATTGGGGTAATTGTCTCTGATGTGAGACTGCCTTTGTGGTTTACCAGGAAAAATACGAACTGGCTTGAGAATTTAATGCCATTCTGGCAGTTTGTCACAATAGCTCAGTGGTAGAGCGTCCGCCCGGCAAGCGGAAGGTCTGTGGTTCAAATCCCAGTTGTGGCATTGAATTTTTAAGTTCCGGTTCTACCTCTATATATCTGGAAGTTAATAGAAATTACAGACATCTAGTACATACGAGCAAATTAACATCTTGGAAGGAATTCTGCAGCACTACGGATCAAGCCAACCCATGGCACTTAGTGTATAAAATTGCAGCGTGTAAATTTAAAAGTAAAAATATACTCACAACGATCAAGACTGAGGACGGTAAATATACAGATGATACACAGAACACATTAAAACATATGATAGATCACTTTATACCAGATGATGATAAGAATGACAATGAACATCATGTACAATTAAGAAGTAAAATAGCAGAACCTTTGCATACTGCAAACGATGTTAAATTTACAAGAGAGGAAGTTAAAAGCGCACTCCACCATTTTAATCCCAACAAAGCTCCGGGAGAGGATGGCCTAACCAGTGATATTATTTTGAGATTTTTTCAACGGTTTCCACTCTTCTTCACTGAAATGTACAACAGTTGCCTTAAAAATGGATACTTTCCAAAATTATGGAAAAAATCTCTAATAATTCCAATAATTAAACCAGGCAAAGAAAGGAGTGAAGATGTCTCAAAATACAGACCCATCAGCTTAATCAACATAGGTGGAAAAGTACTCGAGAAATTAATGATAGACAGGATACTCCATTATATGCACTCAAACGGACTATTTAGTCCCCGGCAATGCGGATGCACTCCACAGAGAAGTACAATAGACGCAGTGATGGCAGTAAAACACTATGTTATGGAAAACCTAAAGAACAACAATTACATAGCTCTGATTAGTTTAGACGTCCAGGGAGCGTTTGATGCGGCATGGTGGCCGAGTATTCTTAACAACTTAAGACAAGTTAAATGTCCCCAAAATTTATATGCATTGACCCTGGACTACTTCAGAGATCGAAAAGCAAGTTTATGTACCAATGAGTACAGGCTGAAAAAGATGTTGAAAAAGGGTGTCCACAGGGCTCGAGCTGTGGTCCTGGATTATGGAACGTCCTGTAAAATCCCCTTCTACAGCTAGAATATACAAAATATACTGAGATAATTGCATTTGCAGATGATTTGCTTGTAATGACAAGAGGTAGAACAATAATAGAGACCGAAAACAACGCCAATGAAGATGTTACAAGGATAGAGCATTGGGCTAGAGACAATAAAATCAAATTCAATGAAACCAAATCACAAGTACTAGTTGTTACTCGGAAAAAGAAAAGACAAAACTTGAGCATTAATATCTACATCAACAATAAGCCCATAGAGCAAGTCAAAGCATTGAAATACCTTGGAATTTATTTAGACAGAAGATTTAGATTCAACAAGCACATCGATCATGTTCATGACAAAGCAATAGCCTTGATACATACTCTATCTAAATTTGCGAAACTAAAATGGGGACTTGGACATAAAGCATTGACTACAATATACAAAGGAGCACTTGAACCTATCCTCACCTATGGAGCACCTGTGTGATATGAAGCTCTGCAATACTCTACTAACATCAAAAAACTACAACGCATCCAAAGGCTCCTAAACATTAAAATTATTATAGCCTATAGGACAATATCTTTTGATGCTTCCTGCATCATGGCCGGCATTCAACCAATAGACATCACGATAAGTGGCAAAGTCAAACGGTATAAAGCAACTCATGGAGAGACAGACTATGATTCGGCCACAGACCTAAAGAACTGGAATCACCCTGCAGATAAGAGAACTATACAAGAAACTCTGGAAAACACGACATATGACATAGAAATTTATACAGATGGAAGCAAATCAGGAGGAAAAGTGGGAGCAGGTGCTGTAATATACAAACACCAAGTTCTTATCCATCAATTAAAGCACAGACTACATTCAAAATGTACGAATAACCAAGCAGAGCAGTTGGCCATATGGAAAGCACTACAGAAACTTCAAGAACTTGAGGCTATTGCGAATGAAGAAAGAGTTGCAGCAGTATACACAGACAGCAATATTACAATATCCTTATTCAAGAATAATAGTAACCATAATTCTATAATAGATAACATACACAATACCCTTAATGCCCTTCAACAAAGTCAGTGGACAATTCACTTCAGCTAGTTGAAAGCCCATAACGCTACTGCTGGTAATGAACTAGCTGATACATAGATTAGCCAAAGAAGCTTCTGCAGAAGGCGAAATAATATACTACAAAATTCCGAAGTCCACCATCATATCACAAATAAATAATTTATCACTAGAACAATGGCAGACCAGATGGAATAGCACAAATAACGCAGCAGTTACTAAATCATTTTTCCCACAGTTCTAGACAGACTAAAATTAAAACTTCCAGCAAACCCAGAATTAACAGCAATAGTAACAGGACATGGAAAAACAAATTCTTACCTATATCGATTTAACATCGTAAATGATCCATCCTGCACGTGTAACAAAGGAGAACAGACAGTCAATCATCTGATTTATCAGTGTGAAAATACAGAATACCAAAGGTCTATTCTAATTCGAGAGATAATAATGGAAGGAGGTAAATGGCCTGTCAACAATCAAGAATTAATATCAGTATATTTTCGAAGTTTCAGCAAATTCATCAAAAACTTTAAATTATAGAATGATTTAAATATGGCAAATAAGGCAATCTATTGTTATAACCTTGTATTAGACGTTTATCGTATATATTTTGTAACAATTGTTAACGTTAAGTACCTAAATAGTGTAAAACAACTTGTAAATATCAAAGTAAAACTGTGCTAAACTGTATTAGCATAATGTAAAGAATGCATGTAATGTTACTAAGGTAACGGGGCATGCAGAAAATAATAAATAAATAAAAAAAAATAATACATACATGCATACATGCATACATACATACATACATACATACATACATACATACATACATACATACATACATACATACATACATACATACATACATACATACATACATACATACATACATACATACATACATACATACATACATACATACATACATACATACATACATACATACATACATACATACATACATACATACATACATACATACATACATACATACATACATACATACATACATACATACATACATACATACATACATACATACATACATACATACATACATACATACATACATACATACATACATACATACATACATACATACATACATACATACATACATACATACATACATACATACATACATACATACATACATACATACATACATACATACATACATACATACATACATACATACATACATACATACATACATACATACATACATACATACATACATACATACATACATACATACATACATACATACATACATACATACATACATACATACATACATACATACATACATACATACATACATACATACATACATACATACATACATACATACATACATACATACATACATACATACATACATACATACATACATACATACATACATACATACATACATACATACATACATACATACATACATACATACATACATACATACATACATACATACATACATACATACATACATACATACATACATACATACATACATACATACATACATACATACATACATACATACATACATACATACATACATACATACATACATACATACATACATACATACATACATACATACATACATACATACATACATACATACATACATACATACATACATACATACATACATACATACATACATACATACATACATACATACATACATACATACATACATACATACATACATACATACATACATACATACATACATACATACATACATACATACATACATACATACATACATACATACATACATACATACATACATACATACATACATACATACATACATACATACATACATACATACATACATACATACATACATACATACATACATACATACATACATACATACATACATACATACATACATACATACATACATACATACATACATACATACATACATACATACATACATACATACATACATACATACATACATACATACATACATACATACATACATACATACATACATACATACATACATACATACATACATACATACATACATACATACATACATACATACATACATACATACATACATACATACATACATACATACATACATACATACATACATACATACATACATACATACATACATACATACATACATACATACATACATACATACATACATACATACATACATACATACATACATACATACATACATACATACATACATACATACATACATACATACATACATACATACATACATACATACATACATACATACATACATACATACATACATACATACATACATACATACATACATACATACATACATACATACATACATACATACATACATACATACATACATACATACATACATACATACATACATACATACATACATACATACATACATACATACATACATACATACATACATACATACATACATACATACATACATACATACATACATACATACATACATACATACATACATACATACATACATACATACATACATACATACATACATACATACATACATACATACATACATACATACATACATACATACATACATACATACATACATACATACATACATACATACATACATACATACATACATACATACATACATACATACATACATACATACATACATACATACATACATACATACATACATACATACATACATACATACATACATACATACATACATACATACATACATACATACATACATACATACATACATACATACATACATACATACATACATACATACATACATACATACATACATACATACATACATACATACATACATACATACATACATACATACATACATACATACATACATACATACATACATACATACATACATACATACATACATACATACATACATACATACATACATACATACATACATACATACATACATACATACATACATACATACATACATACATACATACATACATACATACATACATACATACATACATACATACATACATACATACATACATACATACATACATACATACATACATACATACATACATACATACATACATACATACATACATACATACATACATACATACATACATACATACATACATACATACATACATACATACATACATACATACATACATACATACATACATACATACATACATACATACATACATACATACATACATACATACATACATACATACATACATACATACATACATACATACATACATACATACATACATACATACATACATACATACATACATACATACATACATACATACATACATACATACATACATACATACATACATACATACATACATACATACATACATACATACATACATACATACATACATACATACATACATACATACATACATACATACATACATACATACATACATACATACATACATACATACATACATACATACATACATACATACATACATACATACATACATACATACATACATACATACATACATACATACATACATACATACATACATACATACATACATACATACATACATACATACATACATACATACATACATACATACATACATACATACATACATACATACATACATACATACATACATACATACATACATACATACATACATACATACATACATACATACATACATACATACATACATACATACATACATACATACATACATACATACATACATACATACATACATACATACATACATACATACATACATACATACATACATACATACATACATACATACATACATACATACATACATACATACATACATACATACATACATACATACATACATACATACATACATACATACATACATACATACATACATACATACATACATACATACATACATACATACATACATACATACATACATACATACATACATACATACATACATACATACATACATACATACATACATACATACATACATACATACATACATACATACATACATACATACATACATACATACATACATACATACATACATACATACATACATACATACATACATACATACATACATACATACATACATACATACATACATACATACATACAGACAGATACATAGACAGACAGACAGAAAGAAAGAAAGACAGACAGACATACATACACACAGAAAGACAGACAGACAGACTGACAGTCAGACAGACAGACAGAAAGACTGACAGACAGATAGACAGACAGACAGACAGACAGACTGACAGACAGATAGACAGACAGACAGACATACAGAATGACAGGTAGACAGAGAGACAGACACACACAGACAGACAGACAGACAGACAGACAGACAGGTAGACAGAGAGACAGACACACACAGACAGACAGGTAGACAGAGAGACAGACAGACTCAGACAGACAGACAGGCAGACATACATACATTCAGACAGACAGACAGGCAGGTAGACAGAGAGACAGACTGACACACACAGACATACACACACAGACATACACACACAGACACACAAACGCACATAAACACGCGCGGACCGTTTTCTGAAAATGATTCTTTGTTTGGATGCAGGGGGCCTCAAAACACATATTTCCGGTGAAATCTCGACATGGAACTTTTGGATCGAGTACAATACTTGCCCTGCTTATCATACATAGTAGAGAAAGTAAAAATGTAGTACGTTAAAAATAAAAACTGTTAATGCCAATTGCTGTTGCTGTGCCTTGTGTTTTCAGCTCTTGCTAAGAAATGCGCATTAAGATGTATAAAACGCTATTGTAGGATTTTAGTCCATGGTGAAATAAGCATTTAAGTACATTCATTGTATTAGGCCAATGTGAGGTGGCACTTAAGTTAACAATAAGGCATTTCCGCTTGCTAAATTTACGATGGAACAATAGGGCACTAGTTCACTCTCACTTTCCCGTGAATGATTGCACAAGACATTGCTCTGTAACGTACATATGCATTATTTATTTACCGACCGACGTCCTGATTTCTATGCATGTAAGTCCTTGCTCTTCATTCATAATTAACAGCAAGGTATAAATACGCAGCTTTTGGGGACAAATAGCACTGATTGTCTGCGCTCAAGTGTAGTGTTCTATGCAGTGTTTTCAAGGTGAACTCAAACTTTACTAAGTGCTTATACACCGTCTAAAATGTCTTCTGAGACAGCAAGTCCAGTGAAGGAACATAAGACCAGGGTAGTCTGGTTCAACGCTATAGGTTTCCTAGTGATGCATCTTCTAGCAGTTTATGGTTTATGGCTGGCCTACGTTTCAGCTCGCTTCGCCACCTCTTTATGGAGTAAGTTCCTCCACTTTCACTAAGATTTGATAGCAAAACCATCTAAACTAAAACTGTACATGTTCTTTTTCACGCAGTAGCATTAAAAGTACCGTAAGATTTGTAATTATGTGATTTCAGCAATCCAACGACATATATACTAACTTGAATTTGCATTTAAATCAATCAATAGTACCCATTTTGGCATAATAATAAGATCCAGACATCTGTAATGATTAGGGTTCGAATCTTTATACGGCTATAAGGGCGATCGCAAGTTACCTGCCACATAGGCACAGCGTGACGTTATTGCGCGAGTACAGTGACAGCACAAAACACAACTGGGCTCACTGACTACAGTGGATAGCGTCACTAGTTGCACACATACACACACATACACACACAGAGTAAAATGCCTACAGCACGAAAATCGAAATATTCACGTGTTGCTGAGCTCGTACAAAAATTTAGGAGTGAATATTTTACTGCAAATGGTGACAGCAACGTTAACTACAACATTCTTGCGTCGACTGTCCTCCTCTGTGTTGTGATCATGTGACAAACAGACCTCTCCCACTTCCTATAGTCCATACTCCGCAATTTTTCGTTCCCTGTTTGAAGGTTCGCTCCCTAGCAATTATATTTTGAGCACTGTTTATTGTTACTATTAAATTTGTACTTCCGAAGAAAGAATCGCAAATATCGTGTATTTGGATTCTTTCTTTCGGCCAACTTTCAACCACATGTATGTTAATTTCTCTTCCATCTTTCACATATATTTTGAAAAAAAAAAAATCCCAGTAAAAATAGGTCAGTAATCGCGCACCATTCCCTCTAAGTAGATGAAACAAATGTACACTGTGTTTCCAAATATTATACTGCTAGGGTAATTTAGCTAGTGGAATTTAGTTTTTCGGATTGCTCTTTAATACTTGATGATAATAACTCAAACACCCTTGATTCAAATTTGAAAGAAAGTATAAAAAATATTTAAATACGCATTTGCCTATAACCTTAACGTAAAGAGCTAAATAGGTACATAATTTATAGCTACCAGATACAAAAGGGTCCACACTGTTACCTAATGCATCCTCAATTAGTCATCACCAAAGCCAATGTTTTTATTTCATATATTAAGACAATAAAATAACACGAAGACATGTTTTAAGTATTTAATAAACGAAACTATACTCAATCCAGGCCAAGAAGGGATTCTGGAGTAAGCAAAGGCATGTGTGTATGCTGCAACGCACGTTTCAGGTCTTGAAAATAGTTCCTCGCTGCACTAAATGTGTTATTCCCTTTTTGGTACCTCAAACAATAAAGACGGCGAAGAAATATAATCTGTAAATAATCGTTTCATTTAAAACAAGTTAAATAATTAGGGCCTATATCTTAAAATGGTGTAGTGAAGGATAGTACCATGTATAGGATAGCACGTGGGAGGCAACGATGGTGTGCACGCGCGTGGCTGTATTTATTGTTAGTGCCAGCTAGATTATTTTTGTATTGAAAAAATATTACGCTTATGAGCTTTAGACAGTTTATTGTTACTGTTTTAGCGCGAGCTAATGCACATAAAACACTTTTTTGGTATAAAGCTTTATTACATTATTTAGTAGTTCGTATAGCATCGTCAAAGCATTCAAGTATAGGTACAACAAATATAACCCATTTAAAGGCATATCCTCTGGATCCAAATGACCTAGTTGTTGACAGGTTCACAACATTATCACAAGTAATGCCACGAGTGTTTGTCAAATTATGGATAAATTCTCGAATCACGAATTGACAAGACGATTTATCTAGAGAATTTTACTATCACGAGTTGCATTTAAGACTATTTCACGAATTAAAGGATGATATAGCCAATGAAACGTTAATTAAATGCTGTACTGTAGTCACTAACCTCTAAAAAGAAACATGTAGTAGGCGCTTGTAGTACATACATACGTCAGCGTTCATTGACCACGGGCTACAACATTCTCATATCGATGCTCCAATATTTTAAGATGTTGGCAATGTCAGAAGTTGGAGTATCTGCTCAAAATTTCTAATTTCGTACAACACAAAATTTATCAAACTGATTCCAAACATATTTCCTGTTGTATTCAGTGTTCTGACGTTTCCCTCTTCGAATTATTTCATCTATTTGATCTTTGGATAAGCGAAAGTCAGCCATATTTGACATTTGAATAGCGGCTTTCTTCCGTCAAATTACGTCAGCTGTTGCACATCTGTTAGCACAGTGCAGCTAGATTCTCTAATCTAATCATAACATAAGAAACGCAGAGGAAGTGATAATGAAGTTCAGAGGAGGTGATAATAACATGTGATAATTTTTTCGTGAAAGAAGGCCGTCATTAGTTGAAATTTTAAATTGTTATGCAAATGATTGGTTGATTTCATACTCAGACCTGACACCCTCAGCATCTATCAATATGTTTATTAGACCTGTAACTTTACGGAAGAGTGAAGCGCGGTACTCTCAAGCTACCTACCCCATTGCGTATGTATGTAGTCCAGTAGGCAAGAAGCCGGTTCGTAGACGTAGTGCAGCGATGTCCAACGTTGGCGGAAGAGGCGAGGTTCGGTTTACCTACTTTCACTATAGGTACGCGGACTTTGCCACTCTTTAACACCTAGCCGAGCATTGTGTTGCAGTGGCGGTTTAGTTACATGTACGTTGCTCTTGATTTACGAGAGCACTTTCAATCTTATGTGATAAACATCTGTTCATTAGCGACATTTTTGGTGCTGCTTACGTTTAAGAAGGCTATAAATATTTGGCAACAAAGTCCAAGTGCATAACCTTAGAAGATACACCAAGTGACCGTCGCGTAACCTATTGTATTATAGACTTTTAATATAGTTCAATTTGGAGAAACTCTGTTCGCAAATATATGTAGAGCTAAACTCACTCTTATACACACTGTTCTTGCAGATGCTTATTTCTCTACCTATTACAGTTTAATCGACATAAACATTTCAGAAATTACCTTATTGCTACTTTTCTTGTAGGTGCAAGGGGAATATGGGAATACAGTAGGTTTTAAGCCATAATGAAATATTTTAAGGACTGGTTGCTATGCATGCTTTTGAAATTCCGTTCTATTTGAAAGGCAATGAGAAAAAAAAAACGAATGACGTACTCCTATTAGAGAAAAGTATAATATTGGCAAATTCAAACAAATAATAAAGAATATCTCGGAAATGGTTCATCCAAAAGAAAACAAGAAGTGTTTGACATAAATTAAGTGTGTTTTAACGTGATTTACATTTTTATTTAGTAAGCTTTTGTCTGTCTCTTATTGTTTACCATTTATGCAAAAATCATCCAGAATGAAGAAGTCTTCTGAGTAAATTCCCAGAAAATTCAAGGTATGACTTAGAAGCTGCCATGGAATCGCCTGTTTGTGCCCATCAGTGGATACTGACTGTCTGGTTGTGTTTCTACACGCCACAGGCGTGATTCACTTTCCGACTGAAAGAGGAGGTGAGGACAGGCAGCTAATTACGTAAGCGTCTCCTAAGAGAGAAGGTTGGACATCGCTGCCGTAGTGCAATGAGCACAGTATTTAAGAGTACAAAATTAATGATAAAAACTAAAAACTTACACTCATTTTCAATCGGCTTAGTACCAAGGAAATAGACAAGCTCTATGTCAAATCTATTAGTACAATCTGTTTTGCATCATCTCTGCTCAGAACTTAAGTAAAAATGTCTATTTTTCAGCTATAGTGCTCGTTCTGCTTGCCGGAGAATCCATAACAATTGGAGCACACAGACTTTACACTCATCGGTCCTTCAAAGCGACGTGGCCTGTCCGATTTGTCATTGTTTTACTGCAAACCATTGCAGGAGAGGTAATTACCGTGTGTGTACACATTTAATGAAAGAGGAAGTATTCTACATTTACGTTGAATTGTTCAAAATTAAGAGTTATCCTTTATCACAATGTATGCTTTTCGTTGGATGTTTCCTCAAAATGTTTTTACGTAAATCAGGTTATCTTAGCAGGCAAGCTCTTGTAAGGAATATGGTTCTGATTTTATGTCCACAGAACTGTCTATACATTTGGGTGAGAGATCATCGACAGCACCACAAGTACAGTGATACTGATGCAGATCCACACAATGCCCGTCGTGGATTCTTCTTTTCCCATATTGGCTGGCTCATGGTCCGGAAACATCCAGATGTAATCACCAAGGGGAAAACCATAGACATGTCCGATCTTGAGGCTGATTCATTAGTCATGTTTCAGAAAAGGTTTGTTGTTAGAAATGTTCTTGCCCTCGTAGCTCTTCCAAAGAACGGCACTTCACTGCGACATTCTGTTTTAAATCCTACAAGTAATGAACTTAAAAAAGCACAACGGTATAATCCTTTGCCTCCTTTACACGAGCGGCGTTCCCACTATCCACCCAAACCACATCAGGAATGATAAAATATATAGACTTGAAAAGCAAAACGTTAACTAAATAAAAGTTTTTGTCGCAATTCTTAAGTCATTTCTGAGGTACAAAAGATATAGAGATACCTACATATAAATATTTCATCAGCACCAAAGTTTCAGCCGTAAAATGTAATTTCTATTTCAAACATACAGACTGGACGAGCTGTAACACATAAACTAATATAGCTAGGTCAACTTTCTTACTGTATTCTGATAGCCCTGGAAGAGGACTTTAAAACGCTAGCTCGTTTACTGAAATCGATTGATTAACAGAGAAACTATGGCCGAAATAAGGTTTAGAGTAATTGTGACTGTTATGCTTAGACGAAGATAGTTAAGACAACTTTCTTTAGGTTTTCTGAAAGTTCCTGACGAAGCCTTTAACTTATTTGTTGAAATTGGCCGATTAACAGAGAAATTATGGCCAAAATAAGGTTTAGAGTAATTGAGACATGCGTAAAATCGCGTTTTTTTTTCTCCCAATAAATTACACCTATATAGATAAACTTAAAAAGAAAAGAAAAAAAAAGATCGAAATCATTAGACCCGTTTCCAAGTTGCGCGGAATATATTTATATATAAATATGCATACAAGAATTGCTCGTTTAAATATATAAGATATGAATACCAACGTAATACTTCATAGCCTAATACACTGTAATGATGATCACGACAATCGTGATGGCGGATTTATAATGAATAGGTTCCGAGTTTCAATATCGCACCCGTCTGCAGAGTATTACATCTATAATACATGCGGTGCTTTACGTATTCATGAGTGTATAGATCCACAACTGATAACTGACTGAAATTTTTACCATTCCTGAAACATCTGCAGCATTCAATTAACATTACGGAACGCCGTGCACAACTATCAAATATAACTTCAAGAAATGGGCGGGGATTCGAGGACATCGTGTATAGTAGTTTTTCCTCGAACATTATTTTATGATTACTTTATAAACTCTGGTAAACCAAACATTAACGTTAAGGGTGTATAATGTTTACAATACGAGATGAATATAAATGCAAATATTTTCATCTCTATACGAGAATGAACCACTGCAACCACAAGAGACAATTTCAGTTGCTTAATGCGTACAAGCGTATGCTAGTTTTGGAGTTGTTAGTAACGCCTCGGTCGTGCCGTAGGCGAGTGGTTAGATTATTCACTTCTCACCAAAGCGGCCCGGGTTCGATCCCAGGCAAACGCATATGGGACTTGTGGACGAAGCTGCGCTGGGGTGGGTTTCCTCCGGGTTCTCCGGTTTCCCCCACCATCTCATTCCACCGGTGCTCCATCTTCATTCCATGTATCATCAGTGTCACCGCCTGCGGTGCCGTATGTAGTAAAAGCGGGCGTTAACACATTACTTAAAAAAAAAGTAATACCTCCTTTGACAATTGTTTTGTAACAAAGTAGGCCGAACTAGAACAGCCCCACAGTGTGTTCTGTGAGTAGTATCCACTACTAGACTTTATACACTACAATATTTCACAACACATTGTGCGCCACGTTATGTTGTAACAATTGGGTAAAAACAAATCGGTAAATAGGATACTGTGTCATATAGACTTTTCGTAATGGAATTTGGAAATACTTATATTTATACCCCACTCAAAGTGCAAACATTCGCACGGTTTCCAACACACCTATAGGGTGCTCTCATCTCACCCCTTCCTACCAGGGGTCTGATATACAGTTGCTCTGGGTGCTCATAATGTGGAATCCGCTCTGTTTGTGGTTCATTCCAGTCCAAACTGTATTAAAAGCTAGCAGTGTGTTATCAGTGCCAAAAGTTTTCAGAATGCACAATCTAGCTGAAATTGTTAGGAGTCCTATAGGAAACTGCAAGGTATTCTTGTTTTTTAAAACAAACGAAAAGGCATTAAGTAGGTTTCACCAGTAAGGGAATGAAGTGAACCCACTGGCCAGTTTCTTTTCCATAGACAACTTCCTCTCTGATAAGAAGTTTCCTACAATACTTTTAGAAAACTGATTCCAAAGCAAAATGCTATAGAGATTATGCTAAACAACACATCTATTCGGTGGCTCGCATTCACTGATTGAGAAATATTCGCTCATAGATACATACCAGTTCTGAATGACACTGGTTGGTCACGTTAAAAAGGCAGAGAGGTGGGATGAGTCATTGAAAGAGGTTTTATGTATATCTGTCAAATGCAGCAGTATGCAGTATTGGATAAAATGCTAAATTAATCTCACACGCATCTATGAATAATATAACTAACAGAACAATCATTTTCAATGTTAGAGCAATACTAAAACGGTGGAATATGCAGTTCCGATGATACATAAACACAGAAAAATAATGTACAGTAAATACAACAGTAGCGGATACCGAGAATGCGCTGCTTTCAATGTATTTGCTTGAATTTAGACACAATTACAAATCATTACTCTTTCCACGCATTTAAGTTTATTTATAATTCCTTTATTCCCTTGTTTGAGGCAATGTTAAAGTGTTTAAGTGGCTTCAGTATTTTCATTTTAGAAATATTCTCACACTTAAATAATTTCTCGCACCACTTGATTTGTAACGAATATTAACTTTTTATATTTATATTTGTATGCCACTGTTGTTAAATGTTTCAGATACTATAAGTTACTGTATGTAGCTCTTGCCGTGATTATGCCAATTGGAGTACCCATGATTTTCTGGGATGAGAGTCTGCTTAACTCTGTGATGGTCGCATTCTTCTTCCGGTATGTAGCCTTACTAAACATCTCGTGGCTGGTCAACAGTGCAGCTCATATATACGGCACTCGCCCCTATAACAAGTAAGTTAAATATTTCTACTCTAATAGAAAATACACTTGCATTGCTTGTGTTCTGTCGTCAGGTAGGAGTGACTTGCCATAGAATAATGGAGTAGGAAACCCCGAAGGATTTCAGCAACCTGTCATTTTACAATTTGTTTAGCATGAATAGACAGCCTTTTTTCCTTGGCCTTTAAATTACGCACTTCATTGTTAAAGGAATCTGATTGCTCTATGCCTATTGCAGTTTCAAAGCCATGAATAATGGGCAGCATTAGGTGTATAAACAAGAATAATTGTTCCAAAAATAACACAAGCAATTAGAGACTCGCACTTCACTATAATAAATTGAGTTACACTCATTCCATATTGAGTATAACTCAATTTATTATAGTGAAGTGCGAGTCTCTAATTGCTTGTGTTATTTGTGGATCAAGTTACTTCACTGTTAATAGCATCAGCTATGTATATTTAAGAATAATTGTTTTAACTTTGCGAGGTCCACAACATTATGCAAATACATTGAACAAGAGTTGTCCAATATGATGTATCACCCGCTTCTGAAGAGTTGAAGTGGCACACCGGAACACAAGTGCCAGCAGACAATCCTGGAAGTATGCCTCAGAGACGTTCCGAATTCAAAGTGTGTGTCTGTAGCCAGAGATTAAAAGAGTTACTGGTTTAGAAGGGACTAAACAGCTTATCCCAGGGGAAGACAGGTATCGCTACTGTGACGTCAGGTCACTCAGCTCACATGCTCCCAGCGAAAGCCAGTTGAACGTGTGACGTAACAGCGGGCAAGAGGAAATGGCGTACGGGACATCGTAATTTTATATATATTCCAGTTTATGTGAACAGTCGTGTTATAACGCCAATAGAACAGAAATTATAACTATTTTGCCTGAGCTAGAGGAGAGCTATACACAACAATTAGGTGGACATTTTCCGACATTTGCCGTTTCGCTTTTCTTTAACTAGTTTGTCAATGTTAGGGCGTAATGTACGGCATATTTGTAACCGAAGACTACACGTTAGATTGTGATCTGACAATATATTTCGGGATTTTGACTTAGAAAGGTTCATAACAGAAAAGAATTGTTCGCACACATACGTAGAACCAAACATACATAATATCCGTGCAACAAGGGCATATAACCTCAGAAATCTGGTTTGAGGAACATTCTTATAAAAATCAGCCAAGTCTTCCTTGTATTTATATTTGTCCTTCAGCAAATTCTCACACTGTAAATTTATCAATTCAATTTGCTGCCTGCTAGAAACATTGTTAACATCCAATGAATACGGGGTCACAAAGATCTGAAACGTAGTTGACAATGTTTCTACATCTTGAAGCCTGGTCTCCAACTGGTGTGAAACACGGGGAACTGAACACAAACACAAAACCACTACACACCACACTACAGAACGTACAAAAACACAAAATAAAAACAAAATTCGCACTAACACCGTTAAGATCCCTCAAACAACAAATAATCACCCTCAGACTAGGCTGAAGAGGGTTCTCCCTAAACAGCCCGAGCAAGTTGTAAACATGCCCAAGTAACATTTTTCATGTTCATGCAGTTTCGTGCAAGTAGCGCCGGTGACCTAGGCAGCATAGCGATACACTGCTCTCGCCTGACGTCACATGAACGTATAAGCTGGCTCTTCGTTTAAATACGTCACACGGCTCGAAGTTGTCTTCCCCTGGCTTATCCGGTCGTCCACAGAGATCACAGCCTGGAGCATACTTAATTCCCGTGTGGTGCAGCCATTCATTGGTGAGGATGATGTTGGTCGCTGCTTAATACGTTATGCTGAGTTGAGTTGTCAAGTACTGAGAAAAGAGTGTGCGGATTACACAGTGCGGCGTGCACCAGCGTTTCTGGAGTTGACAGCTGACACTATTACACAGCCACATAAATAGCTGGGTTGTTGGTAGTCCATTGAAAAGATTAATAGGGTAGTAAACAGTCAGCTCCAGGAGCGTCTTAAGTTGCGGTGCCTGTGATTACAGATATATCCGATGCGCCGGTAGCCTTGAGATGAGAAAATCACGGCTATAAAGAACGCCGTTATAGTGCAAAAGTGAGACTGCTCAGTTAGTTTTCAAGAACACAGTCGTCCTTTAGCCGTTGGTCGATGACAATGAAACCTCAGCAGAGAAAGGACATGGTAGTTGCTGTATAGATACTCGTATATGGCGACTCCTGCAAATACAGTATCCGGTTGAGGACTTCAGTTAAGTACCAAATATATGAGAGAGGGTCAAGCGAAAACCTTAGAAATGTAATAAAATTCTAATCTTCGCGCTCTTGCTCCGTAAGTTGACAGTACAGTTACCAATGGTTTAAGGAATGCACAACAGGTGGCAGCGTACAACAGACAAGCGAAACGCTGCCACAGTAACAGTTTCAAATGGCTTCCTCTCTTGCGACACGCACCAACGAGGAGCAATGTTTTCTGAGCAGCGAGATACAAAACTTATTTAAATCAATTTTATTTACGAATAAAGCTCGAGTATATTAATGTATGTTTGCCACTGCATCAAGTATACGAGTGGACTAGAAAGTTCAGAAAAGGCGTGATTTACGTGGTTGGTCGTCTTCGCTATGGTCAGGCACACGCGTTGTGACACCAAAGTTTATTGCAGTAATTGGAGCCATTGCGATGGAAAATCGCCGTGCGACGGTAGATGAAATAGCCGCAAATCTGAACATTAGTCATGGCTCAGCACGTCACACCAGTCATGAGCGCTTAAGTTTCGCAAAGTGTCTGCAAGGAGAGTGCCACGGTAACTAACTCCAGAACTTCCACATCCACCATACTCACCAGATCTCGTCTCGAATGATTACCATATTTTTGGACCATCAGAGGGGCACTGGTAGGAAGGAAATTTAGTTCTAATGAAAAAGTGCATAAGATGGTGTAGGAGGGCTGGCATACGAGAGCAATTTTTTTTTTCAGAGGAAAACGTGCACTTCTTATGCGCTGGAGGGCGTGTTTAGAACGCTATGAAGACTATGTAAAAATGATAGGTTTATGTTCAAGTTTTGTTCAATAATTTAAATAAATATGTCAACTTTTCATTTCGACCACCCTCGTATGAGGAAGAAGTGGTATCTGACCGAGACACTAAGTATGAGATAAGGTATAAGTGTTGATACATCGAATGCGTTACATAAGTTCTAAGAAACGGTAAAGGCTGTGTATGTAGGATTTTAGTTGTGTTGGACAGTGGCAGGAGTAGCAGGCAGGAACGTCGAAACTTAAATTTTGCAATCTGGAAGGTTGAACTAGAGGTCATAATTCTGATTTCATTGAGGTTGAGAACCGTTACAAATTTTGACAATACTTCTCAATGGCCTTATGAATATCTTGGAGCAGACACAGCTTAGAGACGATAACTGACGCATCATCAGCAAAACCACTTGTCACGCCCCTGGTATCACAGAAGACACTGCTCCATGTGACGCACAAGTTCGATATATTAAATATATTTTGAACTGGTGTATTTGTTTTATTTTATAAAATAAAACAAATACACTAGTTCAAAATGTATTTAGTCAAACTCAAAATCAAGTCGACACTTTCGCATGAAGTGTTTTAGAAGAGCGTATGAGAAGGGTGCAATTTACACTCTCTTTATATATATTTAGCTGGCTTCTTTTCAAAGGATACAAGTTCAATCTCAACACTTCCTTCTTTGACCCCACAAGAGGAGGTGAAAAATATATTTCACATAAAGCAAAATTTCTGTAGTGGCTCTGACTACGAATTAACAAAATCTTGCTATGAATAAGTAGTAGTGGAGGCTATACTATTGCTTCCTCTGAAGAATATCTACAACCAGCCTTATTTCGCACCAACTGGGAAAGGTACACACAAGGGAGTGAGAAAATGGTACACACATTTGTTACGCCATGCATTACTATGAAATTTCCCGTCAACGAAGTCGTAAAACGAGCGGAGATTTTGTGAAGATACCAGGCACAGCTCACGGAAGAAATGCTCTCTGAGAATCCGACGTATGACTGGCAAAACAGCTTAAGTCTAGAAGAGAAGTGGTTATAAAATGAGTCTCACCAGAGACGGCCACTGACAAAGGTTTACACCATAAAACTTCGTTTTGGAAGTGTGCATTCTTGACGACCTTGAAAACCGGAAGGTGTTTGCCCGGTAGATTCCTCGTCTCCTTACTCACGAATAACTGCAAACTCGCCTGGAAGTTTGCCAAAGGCTCCTGACTAGCTATGAGAAAGAATGGGAGACCTTTGGCATTGCACTGTGACTTACGACGAAATGTGAGCCAACCACTGCACTGGGTTTCAGAAGTAGCGAGCACGGAGGGGTGGAACGAGCGAAAAACTGTGTCGGTTGTGGAGAAGACACCTGTCAGCTGAAAAAGTACTAGAAGGCATCTTTTTTTTTTTTTGGGGGGGGGGGGGAGGGGGAACTAGACAAATTCACAAATATCCTTGGATTTGTCCATCAGTAACCATAATTTGTTTTAGCCATTTAAAGGGCATTGGAGGGACGGAGACCTGACGATGACGGAGTTGAAGAAGAGCACGAAGACTGTGCACCAGTCCCTATACGCTTTTGAGGTGGGAATACAGAAACTACCTATTCGTTGTGTCTTTAGTATGAAGACACCATGTATTATACATTATCTTATCCATTATACATTGACTTACACATTTAGTTAATATATGAAATGCATACTTCATGAATCAGGTTTGTATTTTATTTACTTTATATTTGATTTGAATTATATTTTTCAGAATATGTAATAAAAAGAGCATGCCACTGTATTGTATTCAACTGTGCGTCTGAATAATTTAATACCAGTTCTCGAGTCCATAAATCTTAAAGATAAGTCTTTTGAATGGTTATTCATATTCCACAGAAACAGAGGTGACATATGAATTCGTATTATGATTTCAGAGATTTAGTTGCAACCCAAAATGCTACAGTTTCCTTCATCACTTTTGGCGAAGGATGGCACAACTATCACCATGCATTCCCTTGGGACTATAGAGCAGCAGAATATGGCCAGCATTTCAATATTTCCACTACCATTATCAATGTCATGGCGAAGCTTGGAATGGTTTATGATCTAAAAGAGGCATCTACAGATATTATTAAAACTAGAGTGATGAAGAATGGTGATGGAAGCCATCCTATATGGAAGGAAGACAGCAAGGAGAAACCAGAATCATACCCTGAGAGATTTGGTGAAGAAGTTACTGAGCAAACTTCTAAAGATGATGTTGTAGAAATGAAAACTACTACACAGCGTTCATTGTACGAAATAACTAAAGATGAACAGTTTGGGAAAACATTAAATAATCCAGCACTAATTAGTTCCCAAACTCAGCAAAAATCATTTGTGGAACCCGCAGTCCTACAAAAAATTTTCTCCGACCTCGGAGTTGACGAAGACATTGCAAATGAAAGAAAGTATGTTTCAAGTTCGCTTTTGAAAGAAAACACTCCACTAAACAATAAACAACACTTAGTGAACACCACAAGAACTGAAAGTGCTAGATTTGGTTAAATTTTTGTTGCTCCTGTCTTAAATGCCAATTACAAATTCACAAGCAACAGTGAACAAAAAGTGAGAGGGGAATGAATAAACTTTGTGTGAGATTTGAGACTGGTGCAGGATTGAGATGCATTCAAAATAATTTTCTGAGGATTGGTTACTTCGAAAGGTTCAAGAAGATTCACAATGTTGGTATAAATGTATGAATTCAAAAGTGATACTTTACAGAAAATATAAATTATCAAAGAAGTGGCCCTCTGTGTTATTAAAACATAACTGATTATATTCAAACATAATTTGTGTGACATGTAAACTGATTTTTGTTTGTTTTTTTAGATAATGTCAATTTTTATTATTGTTTCAGATTATATATATTTTCAGCTAGTGTTTCTGTATAGTTGTAACTTTGCTGATTGTATTGTTTACAATTTAAATTATGCATTTATTCCTGTTGTTGCATGGTCTGTTCAGTTTATGGCAGCCTCCAATTGCGAAAAGCTCAATTTGTTATTAAATTCTGTATATATATAATTATTTTCTGCTAGTGTTTTTGTATAGTTGTAATATTGCTAACTGTATCGTTTACAATAGCAATTATGTATTTCTTCCTATTGTGGTATGGTATGATTTGTTTGTGACAACCTCTAATTGCGGGGAGCTGAATTTGTGATCAAATTCTATATTATAGAGACATAGAAATAGTAGCTACAAGCGTGGATGTTGGTGTCAGTGTGAGTAGGCTATTGATTTAGAATTTGGAGGTTATTTGGCTAAGCAAATGGCCCGGAAGGCTTTACTATTCTAAGGGTGAAGAGTTATGCAGGTAGTTAATTGGCCTCTATAGCCTCTATTTCTAACATAGGTAAATTATGTGTAAACTAATTCAAAATCGTGCTTGATTACAATAAGGGTATTAATTCAAAAGCAATGCAGATATGTACATGACGTCGTCACCTATTTTGGAATGACGCATTGTAACTGGATGATTTTCGAAACGATATTGTGTCCAAAAGAGAAAACAATATCGGAAATAATGTTGCTCTCAATGACATTGTTCGCATTCAGCATTTCTAGATGATGCATTCAGTATTTCCATCCGAGAGACATGGCTCTGTGGTAACTCGTGGAGTTCGCATTCGGGAGATCCCGAATTCGATTCTTGGTAGCTGCCCATTCCGACCATGGGTTACTCCTAGTTAACCCTGGTCGGCAAGGCGAATGCTGGGGTGGTACGAGGGTCGTTCAATAAGTTATCTACTGAGTATGAAAATTAAATCTGATGATGAAACTCACCTGATTGTTTTTCAATGTAGCCTCCCTTGACTTAGTCCACTTTGTCTCCAATGAAACTTCTTGGGTGTGAAAATACCTTGTTACAGCTGCCTTGACTGCGCTGTCACCGAGAAATTATCGCCCACGCAGAATCTTTTTTAAGGTTTCTGAATAGAAAGTAGTCTCTGAGAGCCAGTTCTGAACTGTAGATTGGATGGCTAAGCTCTAAGAAGCCACATTCCCGCATAGCAGCCTGGGATATGTAATACTTGTGTGCGGGGTACATTGCCATGAAGCAGCAGAACATCAGCCGATCGCTTTCCACAGCGTTTCTGTTTGATATTCTAGCGTAAAACTACAATTGTGGAAGCATAGGTATTTCCAGTTATGGTTGTCCTGTGCGGCGTTAATTTCAAAAGTTGGACACCTTCTAGATCCACAAAAAAAGCTGTTGGGATGATCTTTCCGGCTGATTGTTGCATATTAAAATTCTTGGGGGTAGGAGACCAGTGTTTCCATTGCATGGACCCTTGTTTGGTCTTTGGGTCATGATGATGGACTCATGTTTCATCCCCGGAACAATTCTCGAAAATAAGTTTTCTAGATTAGCTCAAAGCATGTCTAAATTCTCGTCACTAATTGCTGGCGGCATGCTTTCTGCTCAGGTGGAAACATTTGAGCACACATCGGGAACTGATCTTTGACATCATCAAGATTATGGATGATGCTGAAAGTTGTGGCAGCTGAAATGCCCGGTTCGTGAGCTATAACATTGACCTTAACACGACGATCTTCCGAAACCATGACCTCTATTTTTTGGGGCACAATTCCTTTGAAGATGCTTCCACTGGTAAATTTGAATGAAGTCATCTTCAGTCGATTCCCTGCCACACTTAATTGCTTGGACCAACTTTGGTAGTAGGATGGTGAAGCATCACCTCATACAGCATTCATCCTTTCATAGATTTCTTTCAGCTTCTTCCTTTGCTTTGGAGGAACTTTATCAAGAAATAAAGTTCCAAATCCATCGTGTTTATTGTAGGCGCGCTGCACTTGTCATCCTCTGATTTACCACAGACTGGTTTGTAACTGGTTCTGTGATGTCAAAACATGTCCCAACCTGCATGTGCAAGATCATACCTGTTGTAGCAATGTAAGATACTGGGGTAGATAACTTATGAATGCCCTTGGTATATTCTACCACAGATTTCCTCTCTCCCCATTTCCTCTCATTTCATCTCACTGCCTTACGTAGTAGGTGTGCCGGTCGACGGCAGACAGATGGCTCAGAGCAAGGCCATCTTTATCTAAACAGGCCTAAAGACGGAAAGAGATTACGTTAATGACGTTATCACGGGGGCTCATATTTATCACGGGAATGCAACATATCAGTGCGTGGTTGGAATGCTAAGAAGTTGCTTGTGTCTTACAACGTGTCAGTAAACAATTAAGTGAACCAAAAATCGAATTACAAAGTGGTGTAGTTTTTAATACAAAATGCCTAGGAAGTGTTGTATGCCGGGTTATACCTCAAACTATAAAACAAGTGTAGAAAAGTATGTTACTGTGTTTTCGTTTGCAAAGGATCCACACAGGAGAGAGCAGTGTGTACGTGCTATTCACAGGGATAATTATGAACCAGATGTGATATGTATTAAACATTTTTCTGAACAGCACATAGTGAAGGAATTTACTGCTACGCGAAATGATGGAAGCGTTTTGTAGTACCCAGAACAACTCCTAAACTTACTGAAAATCCATGCCCCTCCACAGTTTCCCAATTTACCATCCTACCTGTCTTCTGAACCAGCATCCAAACGTAGGGATCCAGAAGAAAGAAGAGGGGAAATGTTGGAACGGGATGCAGCAGTATTTCGTAAATGGCTCAAAGATGACAAAATTGTTAGTTTTCAGAGGTTTAAAAATGGAATTAGTGACATGAAATTAGAGGGATTCACCGTCATCATAAAAGAAAACGCTGTCATTTTTGTGAACATTTATACTGAAGAAATTCCTAAAATTGTAGCAGCATTAAAAATTAATTCCAATTTTATTATTTAGGTTCTATAGGGTAAAATTGTAATACCCAATAGTAAGTTTAAATGGATTCTCGGTAAACAAATGATATTGGATAAATGGTCTAAATTTGATGCTCTTTTAGTTAACAATAGCAAGTGAAGAAACAGAACATAAACTACTTCATGAATGAAGATTCCACAGAACATCTAAAGACTAAAAGAGCAGGTAAAATTGGCCAGTCAAAAGTCAAATATATGCCCGATGCCCCGTTATGGGCGTGCTCAATTTATTTTTCTCACCCAGCAGCTTACAGACAGTTACGTGATTCCAATGTTCTTTCTTTACCCCATCCTCATTACCTCAGACAACTTTCTCAACCCCTCAGTCCTGATAGAAACTCTTGCATTTAAAATATTTATCAGAGAAGGTGAAAATGCTTGGTGATCACGAAAAAGTAGTAAATTTGTTGAGACATATGAACAAGAATTTCTTAAAGTAGAAAACCAGAGAAACTTAATTCTACATTTAGGTGCTGAGACATGTGACATTAATAATATCGGTGCTGCTGTAATGCTAGTGATTGCGAGTTAACGGGTGCTATTTTGACGAGGAAACAAGACAGTTTGGTATTATCTACAGACCAAAAAAAAAAAAAAAAAAAAAAAAACCTGAAGATATATTCCCATTGAGAAGGTAAGAGGCATGCTCTGCCATTAACAACTATGCAAAGCATGCTTTCTACTAATATACTAACACACATTAACTTTTAATACGAAATGTGAGAATATAAATGAATGCACGCTTCTTCCAGCGCAGAAATGCTGTAAAACATGTGTTTATTCCGTATGAATTGCTTGGAACGTCGGCCTCGCGTTGTGACGTCACGAATCGCATATCCAGGCCTGTTACTTAGAGATGGCCTTGCTCAGTCTCGCGAATTAGAACTGCTTCTTGGTCCCGTCAGATGGCAGCTGTTCTAGCCTCCACTGTTGAGTTCAGCTTTCCTCAGTCCACACTGAAGGGGAGCCAACGACCACTTTGCAGTGGCTTGGAAGGTTCACCACCGAACATCCTCCGGCTTGAAAATGTTGGGGAATTCTGCGCTTCTCTGTCATATGTGCCGGCCGGTCCTGCAACCCACAGTTCTCCTACGGTTCCTTCATTCCACCCATTCCTCCCGAAGATGTATGCGTAAAAGATCCATTGGAGTCGAGCTATTAGGAGTCCCCTCAGTCACTTTATCCTACCCTATCCTATTCTATCCTGTCCTACCCTATCCTATCCACCACACAGGTAAGAAGTATAAGGAGTGTGGCCTTTTATTCTCCTGTTCTTACATAATATTCTAATATTTAAGTTTGTCAACAACAGCCGTTTTAACGAGTAGTCTACCTGACCTATGTATGGTGATTCATCTAAGTTGCCAGCGATATCGTCAACAATGGAAATTCACTTTCATATCTGAACGTTATGAAAGCTTTTTACGCAGCAAAGTAACGGAAGTAAGATTAAATGCGTCAGCTGTTGTGAGCCCAATAAACGAAGCGTACGAAAATGTAAGTCTAAAGAAAATACTGGACAAACTCATGGCACTGAAATAGAAACGTTTTCGAGAGCTCTAATAAATATAAAATTTGTGACATACTTAATGTCTCAACATGATTTGAATCTGAATTTTGATCTTTAATAATCTATTCACAAGGGTCTTACATCGAAAATTATAACGTGAGGATAACTCTAAAGTTTACAAGGTACGTACCAGTGAGAGTATAACATTTTTGGGGTCTGCTTAAAGCATAATTTAAGAATTAGTTTTAACGTTAACAATTAGGGCTATTATTCTGGCCAGGAGGACTCGGAGCGCTGACCACGTCCCACTCTCCACCACTGGACCTCGCGCATGACGCCTGTAGTGGGCAGAGGTGGGAGATCCAGCGGCCAGGCGGTAGGCCAAGGCTACACATAAAGACCGTAGTACCACAGGACAGGGCAATATTCCGTGGGAATGGTAAATATATTATTTGCCGACCCCGAACGCTATTTCAGTTAAGTAGTTTTACTAACGTAGGGCAGCCTGAGTGACACTACAATGTTATCCAATGCTTTGGATCCTCAGTTGCTAGGTATAATGAATTAACCTGTTTAAGGTCCCAAACTGCTTTGTTCTTAGAACCACAAGCCCAGGCAATGTTCACAAAACGAAACAAACATTCTTGTAATGCAAATATTAATTAAAGCCGTAGTGACAGATATTTTTCTTAATGAGCTGAAAATTCAAATTTGCCTTTCACCACAAGGAAGAAATAGGCTTTTCACCAGTGAAAATAGGTATCACTGCAACCTAGGTAAAATGTCCCGTAACCAAGCCGTATTCGCAATAAGGAATCATCAATAGAAATTATATCCTGATATGAGACACTACAACAGAATCGTTACCCTTAAATATAGCATCAAACAGTTTGGAAATGCCTTGTACCCTGAGATTAGAGATAAGTTTTCAGCGTTTGAGCGATGAACATATTTGTAATTCTAAGTATGTCAGTTTTCAAGTATAACTGCAATTTACTTCGTATCCTAACCATAGTGTATTCGGACACTTTAAAGGCTATTTGTTACTGTCCATTTTTATCTAGAAGCAGTTAATCAATCAAGAGTAAATGCGCTGTTCTTGCAGTGCAGATAAGCCACTAATTCATGTTCCTTACTTCAAGGTTTCCAGTCCAAATAGCGCTGTTACCTTAATAGTAACACCAGTAAACGGCTCGGTTTAAAAATGCTAAATTCATTAGTTAGTTGGCAAGTACTTCAGTGTTTCTTTACCATTAACATCATTTATGTAACTACAGGTAAGGTACTGACCATTCTCAATACGGGATTAATCTTTATTCAAAACGAGCGGAATGACTCAGGCGGTAACGTTCGTGGCCCTTATCCGGGAGATCACGAGTTCGATCCCCGTGGCCGATCTTCCTTACCCATGGGTCTTTTCGGAGGCTTCCCCTGGTCACCAGGCGAATGCTGGGAAGGATTTCCATATCCTCCGAGCGTCGCCGCAGCAGCACGGCAGAGGAAACCAATGCGCTCTGAAAATCTCGTCCCCGGATTGGAAGGCGATCCATTGGTTTCCGGGCCCCCACGGGATGGTACAGTCTCGAGGGGGGGAGCGGAGCTAAGCCAGCCTCCGCCAGGGCGCTTCTAACTGGGAAAATGTAGGGATCTTGTCACCTCCTTTGTCATGGCAACGTTCCAGGCGCCCTTAGGATCCATTCGCCTCATCCAATCTCCCGGGGGCGTCCCGTCAGGAGCACAGGTCCAAAAGATCGAGATGCTAAGTGCCCTCCGCAAGTTGTCACTGAGCCATTGAGTCAATGTTTATTCAAAACACCACAAAATGTTCTACCCAAACGTAAGGTGTCTTATCACGTTGCAATAGGTACGATATGTTTGGTTTATCAATCTGTTTCAGCATCTTTTTGTAGCTCTTCAATCAATTTAACCTGTACACGAATGCCGCACATTCACAGAAATTTACCTCCCTGTATTGGTAATGAACGTTAGATAGGTATACATATGTAGAAAGCATTCGAAAGGACATATCCATCACCAGGGAGAAACCGTAGATGAACTGCAAGCTTTACGTGGTTTTAAATGCACTAAAATAAAATTTCAAAAAAATATTTCTTCATTTAATATATGCAGAGTGTTAGGGATATAAGCGCAGATAGTTTTATTGTAATTGAGGACAGTGTAATGAACAATAAAGTCAATATTTGCTTTCTTTGCGAACTTGCAATTTTACTTATTAACAGTAGTGTGTGCTCAGGGAGGTTAGTGCTTTTAAATAAGCGTGGCACAAAAAGTATGATGCAGAGTGAGCCCGTCTCGTAATAACAAATGATGTACCGGAACCGAGTTTCAAAGCTTTGTGCAAGCTCAATGAACTCGCAACATCTAGGCCAGCAGGTCACGCATTGAGGTCTGAAGCAAAAGAGATAATGTACACGACAGACGTTCAATTCTCGGCTCATATACGACCTGCAAAAAATATCATGTAGTAAACTATGTGATTGGTTTGTGGGAAACTGCTAGAAGAAGAGAAAAACAACTAACACGTCAAACACACACACACGCGCGCGCGCGCGCGTACGCACACACACAGAGGGCGGAAGGTAATTTTTGGGCCAGAATAATCTGGCTAATAGATGCAGATGTAAGAAACATAAAATGCTAAGTTTCATTTCGGTAAGTTTAATAGTTTTGTAAAAAATTAAGTTTTTCGGTAGTGTAAATGGCAACGCTGTGCTGCCTTCGCACACGCCAACGACCTGTGTTGAGTCCGAGCAACGCGTGGTTCCAAGCCAGTACTGCGTCAAATGTAAACAAAACACCTGACTGGCGTGTGCCTCACGGTCAACAGTTGTAAACAAAACACGACCGGCGTGTGCAAAGTGCTGCACTAAGACATCAACAAAACACTGGCCCAGTGGATAGGATCAGTCCTCTCATCCCGACCGGCGTGTGCCATCAGATATAAACAAAACACTCGCTTACATACCAGTGAAGCACTCACAATCTCGGGCGAATCGGCAAGAATCGCTGTCATGCCTGAAAGGTGTGAATATAACTGAAATGACGCGTTCGTTCAAGTAATAATGTAGATGCAGTTTTCCATAGTTAAGACAGCGGGTGGGCAAACAATGCTGACAAAGCGATACAGATTTTCCTAATAGTGGACATTCTTCTTCTTCTTCTTCTTTTTCTTCTTCATCATTATCATTATTATTATCCGTCACGAGCTGAGCCCGCCTCGGTAGCGTGATGGTTAGAGTGTCTTCCTCACGTTCAAGAGGTCGCGAGTTCGAAACTCACTTAGGGCAAGTTATCCGGGTAAGGTTTTTTCCGAGGTTTTCCCTTATCCTGAGAAGACGAATGTCAGGAAACTTAAAGCTCTGTGGACCTCGGGCTCATTTGAGCATCATTTCACACGTTTCATTCATTCACCGTCCGATATGACACAATATTGGAGGACGTTAATTTAAAAAAAGAAAAGTCACGAGCTGAAATAATAGTAATTGCCTTTAATATACAAGTAAATAAAACTCTTCCCCTTCATTTTTCTAAAACAATTGTGCTATTCTGTGGATTATCGGGCTGAAAAAAAAAAAAACTAATGATCTCGTCATAAATTGCAGCTGTCGTCACGAAGGCGTCTAGATAAGAAGACAAGCAAAATGAAATTGTTCTCTACAAGTAAACATGACAGTGATACTATCCTTAAAACGCGGTGTATATAATATGGAGTTTCTCCAGACATATGCCAAACCAAATTCGTATCTAATACGGGATTTAAGCATAGTTAATGTACTCTAAAAGATAATGCTACGTATTTAACATAGGACACAAATGCCAGTAAGCATTTTGAAATAAATTCCATAAGCCTGTCTAAATTCATTTATAAGCGGTTTACAAGAAATACTGAAAATATGCCGATTATGTGGAGTTTATTTAGGTTTTATTATTACTTAATTAAAGTTCTTAATATTGAGTCGCATTTCAGTTCACAAAAGACGTTAATTTTATGTTATTGTTCGGTGATTTTTTTTATGAAAGGGGGAAAACAGAAGAAGAGCTGGAGATAAAGAGTGGCTTATTTCGCTAGGTAAGGGACGAAGAGGAGTGGGAACATCTGGCTTTATTTACGTGATCTCATTGTTATGTTTTTTAATTTTATTTTGTATTTCTTATTTTGTATCTATCTGCTTATTTTTTATTCTTAAGGGGAATTGCCCCTGAAATTGGTAGTACCATGTCTAAGTACTCCCTAGATGTGAGCGGGATCACGATCCTAAGCTAAATACTTTCGTATTGCAGGAAGTTGTACCTTAACCCTTCCGCCAACCCTCACACCGTGAGGTGATACCTCTCCCAACCCCCCCCCCCCCCCCACCTGCAGGCAGCCGAATTTGTTGTGAGAACACGCGACAAAAAGGCTTGGATTGGCCCACGACGTTGCCATATTTCGCGTAGAAATTAAACTTTTGATGACACTTTAACATTAAATTGTGGCTAAATTCATTTAAATTAAGATAAAAAGGAATTAAAGCGTTGTTCACACAATTTTCGCGCGACAGTTAGTATAATAATAATAAACCATTTATATCCATTTGTCAAGAAGCTAGATGGCTCCAAATGTTTGACACAATTTTTTTTTTCGGCGAAACGGTCCTTTATTGACAAAAATTGTATTGGACATATTTGTTACACTCATCATGTAGAATCCCTGGTTAACCTATGGCCGAAGCAGTACCTTCCACCCTGTATATAGGTGGCCCACTCCAGCCGGCCCTCGGATAAGTAGACAACCCTTCGTGCGTTAAAAGAATAGTAGAAATAGCAGGGTAAATCCAGTCAGTGGCGTGTGTGAACTTTGTTCTACTTGTAAGAGCGAGCAGCAGATGAAATGCCCAGACTTCAACTGGCGTGTGGATCGCGTGACAATAGAGAGGAACAGTCTTAGAATATTTTCCACTTCACTTACAAGACTTTATTTGCCAGGGAATAAACTCATTCCTGTATGTACTCCTATTGTCTAACATTACGGATTACGGATTCTAAATTGCCGTATCAAAATCCATGCAAACATGAGGGCGCGTAGTGTTTGATAGACATTTCCTTGTTTCTTATTAATGTTATTGTTGTATTTTATTATTAATTTTAGTTACTGTTACCATATATACGGCGTGGAAGGGAAGTCATTACATTCCCTCTAAAATGTGCTTCATAGAAGCATTACAAACAAAAAAGTCTTATGGCATTTTGTTCTTTGATCAGCCGATTTCGAAAAAATAAATGGATTTAGTTCCAAATTGGGTGCGTAATTCCAGAAGAATGTACGAAGGTAACAGTTTGTTACTTGTAAGATGCGTAGAGTAACTTAGCTTCGGTAGTAATTATGGAACGTCACACAGGATTTCGAAATAATTAATCACTTAAAAGACGTGAAGGAATGCTCCGAGCTCCTTTTTCAGACGCGAGGCATGTCGACAACGTTGCGTTGAGGTTGGTCAGGGACTTGACCTGGTTTCCGCATGTAAACAGGTCAACCACGTTCACTTTCGTCCCAGTGTTATGGCAGGTAACGGTTGTGATTGGCCTACGTTCGTACAGTAAACATAGCAGGAGACGCGTGCTATAGGAGTTTTCACGTTATGAAGGCACAATGGCTCTTATGAAGAATCAGCGCGGCGTTGCCATGTATGTTGCGCCGATGTGATTACCGCGTTTGCTCACAACCAGGTTTATTATTATTAGTTGTTGTTGTTATTATTATTAGTTATTATTTATTATTATTATTATTATTATTATTATTATTATTATTATTATTATTATTATTATTATTATTATTATTATTATTATTATTATTATTATTATTATTATTATTATTATTATTATTATTATTATTATTATTATTATTATTATTATTATTATTATTATTATTATATTAATAATACCTTAGAGTAAACCCTTACCCTTTTTACATTCTTTTCTTAATAAAAAAAATGTAGTCCTACTTACACCAGTCGCCTTATGAAGTTCACTAACAATAAACGAGTCACTGTGTCCGGGGTTCTTTTTCTTTAAATAATCATATACCCTAAGAATTGTTTTTCGCTCGCCACTTTTAATAATTTCGCCTTTTCTTCTGCGATCCATTGCGCACTGATCACTTAACTGCAATGCACACGATTACCAGAGAACTTGTAAAACCCTTCACACCTCAAATTCCCGAAACCTATTGAAAACCTCCACTGAAGTACAATCCCTTATCGGCCCTTCAACTGCCACACATCTGGTTTCCATCATCTGCAAGATAGGAGAACCGGGTGTTGTTGGCCGTGCGCTTGGCGCGCTAAAAACATTTGCCTTTAAATGCTGATTTATGGATGGTTTGTTACTGGAGATGTTCTATATTCATATAAAAAATAACTTCGTTATTTCCTTGACAACTTTGTCGCTGGAAGTTTTACGTGGTCCTACAGAACGAGAATTAGCCAGCGACGACATTTTCCACTGTATAAACGAAGAATCTTAACACTTTGTTTTAAACTTTATTTTTTTTAAAAAAAAATGTATAAACATATTGATATAACCTAAATGCTAACGTGGCCTGTAAAACCAAGCGAATAATCCAATTTTTTTTTCATTGCAATTATTTCGGTTTAAAGCCATGTTTAAACGTGTGGAGCGAGAAAGATGTTAAAAAATCTTTCAACAAAATTTTACGTTTTATTATTTTAAAAAAATGTACAATTGCATAAAAGGTTCAGCGTGCATACCATAGTATTCTTCGACACATTACACACCGAAATGCATGTTCATACTTTATCTTAGTCACATTTGAAAACACGCAAATTTGGCAACGGCGCACCTCATTCTTCCATAAGAATAACATGGTCCATAAGAGCCCGTTGTGCCTTCATGACGTGAAAATAGCTATAGCAGTAGTGTTTGTTTATGTACGAAACCAGTGAAAATGACACGCACACAATCGGTAGTGTCGCCAGCTTGTTTTCGACAAAACCATCTCCGTAGGAAATGGTCAGAGACAAAAACGTAAGATACAATATATACTTCAAGGACTATCGATATCACATTTTTTAGTAAAACACAATTCTACCTCTATCTATGAGGTACGTGGTAGATACAGTAAAAGAATACGTTGTGAGAATTGGACTAGCGTGGGAGTGGTTGTACCAAGTCTGTACCATGCACCGCAAAACTATTTCACATGTTCCTCAATTACCTTCTTCCAGAAGCAAGTGCAAAGATCATATGCACATAATTGTGATACAAAACATCGAAACGTTACAGCTCGAACTTGTTTATTACCACCGCGCTGTTTATATTAAAATTCGACAGGATTTTGACTCTATGTCTAGCTACATTTTATGAAAAAAAAAAAAAAAAAAAAAAAAAAAAAAAAAAAAAAAAAATTATGTTCTAGTAGCTGAAGACAGTTTTCTACAAATATAATTATTTGTGTATCCAATCGCTACTTGCATTTATAATTTTATACGAAATATATCAAATGAAGAGTGAAACGTGGTAGCAACGCTCGCAATAAAGGAAATAGCCACGTTTAGGGGCTAAGCAGCATGATATGAACATTTGATTGTTAACGTAATGCAATGAAGGTCATTCGCGTATAGGTGATTCAAATATTACTTCTCCCTTGGGAAGAGGCATGCCACGTGATTGATATCATCTACTGTAAATCATTTTTAGGGGACTGTGGAATTGTTAGAGATGGGCTGAAGATTATTAAGGATAGATGTAGGTTAAATCACTCAAAAATTTCAATTTTTTCTTTCCTTTTCGTTAAAAATGGTTTACACCATTGGGATCCTATTCCTAAAGTTTTACGCTTCTATGATCATTCTAAATATTAATAAATAATTTAAATAACAATGAAAGTCACTGTACCACGCCCCTTTTTGCTTCCGCTTTAAAAGAGTCTGCCGTTCTTGTATTTCTTGCTGTTTTGACTGTCAATTTCCTAAGTATTGTTTGTGCACTTTTAGAAGGCTGTGAACAAGTATGCGAAATGAATTTATTGCTTTGTTTACTTTTGAAACACCTCTAGAACAATGAAAGTCAAAGTAAATCTTTAACTCAACTTTTCTACAGTTTACATTTTTTCATCTTGAAGGTTCATTTTCTCCAAAACTATTGCATACACAGTTATCAAATTTATCAGTTTAATAGCAAAGATTCTACTGCATAATTCTGTGGAGCAGAATTTCAATCAACATTTTAGTTAAATGATAGTGAGATTTTACTCACATGGATTTTGAAGAATTATGTGAAAGTAACAATTTATTATTTTTTATTTAAAAAACTATACCACTTATAGAAGTTCTGTTGCACAGGGTTATGGGTTGTACATTTAAGATAACTCAGAACAATTTTCAATGAAATATCTCAAACTTTTTTTTGAGAAAATGCACCTTTTGAGGCCTAGATAGCAAAAGGCATAATACAACTCGGAGATATCAAAAAAATTCTGAAACTAACTGCACAGTATGTAAACAAGCATTAGTGAATACCTTACCAAATTTTTGTTTTCTAAGTTAGAAAATGTAGGAGTTATAAATGCTTTTGCGAGGTGATATTGTTTACCTACCTACCTTGAGGACATTTTGCCTTTTTGACTATTTCTGTTTGTAGTATAAAGCTTGACACCCACAACCCTTTCCATCCTCTCTATATAAACAGGTATTTGATTATTGTCATTTACCTGCATCACATACTCACACCCTCTGTTACCTCTTCAATTACTCATTCATTCACTCCTAATCTTACTCCTTCAGTCACTCATTGTTGATCAGTTTTAAAGCTAACAGTTGTCAGGAACAGTTGTAAGCTAAGCCGTACCGTACTGGCGCTGCTAGAAAGGAAAGGCTAAGAATCGCATGGTTTAGACTGGCAATCTGTAGGACAGAAAGTGATTGGCTATTCTGGCAAGAGTATGCACCCCTTTCTGGTTGGGATGAAAACTGCGTACATGTTTTGGCGGATTATGTACAGTGGGAGACCAAACGAAAAATTAAATTCAGCGAACAATTCTTAATTCCGAAAAGGAGATTGCTATGTTGAGTGTTACAACTGGCAAAACATGGAAGTTTCCTTACTAAAGTACGCGAAGCCAGATAAAGTTTGTTTAGTTTATAATAGACAATTTGTCTTTATCGTTTCCTCTTTCCTTTGCATCTAACCATTTACGGACAGTGCTCCCTATGCACCAAGAATTGGTGTAATGACATATAGTTTAACACTCATAAACATACCGCATTTATGTGGTTTAGTCTGCACATTGCGCGGAGGGCAATACTGCATTTGCATGCGGCCAGCTTAAGTGGCTTCGTTAGAACAGGAACTGAATTTTCTCAGTCAAACAGCTTCTTAGTTGGTCACCAAATACACCGGATCGAACTTTGTCATTACCACACAAGCAACATAAAAATCCCTAACCACTACCGGATGTTGAACCTGGGATTCCATGCACCACAGATAGCAACGTTACTACATTGCTACAAGGAAGATAAGTGTATAAGAAGTTTCCTCTCAAGTTAGAGGAAACTAAAAGCTAAGCATAAATCATATTGTTCAGTATCATATAAGCATAATTGTTTCATTGGTATGTATTATACATGACCTATCAAGCACTCTATAACGAACAAACTTACATAACACTATTTCAATATGACCACAGGATTGCAAGATTGTGCTCTACAATTTTGGAGGATTTGGTTAATTTCAAATTGCTTATCACGTATTTATTTCCCGTAGTTGCTAAAGCCGAATGTGGTATACAGATGAGTTCCAAAGGCCGCATCGTCGGTGGAGAAGATGTAAGAGGTTACGATTATCCTTGGTTCGCCAGACTACATCATCCAGACAAATCTCATGAAGTTATATGTGGAGGAGCACTCGTGAACAGTTGCAAAGTACTCACAGCAGCCCACTGTTACTCCGGGTAAGCAAATATCTGCATACTAAACACTTAACAAACAGTGAATAAATGACGTCTAGAAGCGTTTATCACACTAATGAGATCTGCAGTTTTAAATCGGCCATGAAGAACTGTAAACCTCAATTGCGTTATTTAAACTTTCATTTTCATTTAATGATGTATACTCCTCATGCAGTTTTAAAAATATGACATACAACAATAACACGATTTTCTCTACTAATAATCACTTACTATATTACTTATTCCACAAATATTCACAAAAGAGCTTATTTTTCTATCTTCTACTTCAACGAATTACCTTTCTCTTTGTAGCCCTTACACCCCCAACGACTTACAGGTCGTCAGACTGACTTACAGACTTAGTCAGTAGTCTGTTAAGGAGCAGCAGCAAACTTTCGATCATAGCAAGTGCAGAATGGGTGATCAGCCCAATGCCTGGTATGGAGGTTGAAAAGAAATAAATGATATTTAGTGATGAGAGGAAAGATAGGAAAATTTGCGGATTAAGTTATGCAACCCAGCATTCACTTAGCGACCGAGGAAAACCATGGAAAAACCTTCGGTCAGATTGTTTGACCATAGGGGTTTGAACCCGGAACCTGCCGAATTCGATTCGCGCACATTACGCCGCGGTAGCTCTCTCGGCTATTTTGCTATCTACTATGCTTTATCTCTTACTCTACTGCCCTTTTATCCTTGGTCGCCCAAGGAAGGGATGGGAATGACAGAATGAGGGTGGAACAGGTTGAAGGCCTACTCGTTGTTGCAGTGAACCACGAAAAGTTTCTCCAAGTTTTTCATCCCAAACCGATGTCGGTTGTCTCGAAACAATGCACAATATCGGGAGAAGAGCCTTTCAAAATCACATGAAGATCGTCTTGCATATTTCATCAAAGGAATGTCACTAGCACGCACATTTTCAACTTCACCGATTTAAAATGTTCACTTTTTCACATTTTACACTGCTGCTTCCAACCGGTCTTCCAATGAGTAATTATGCATCTCGGTGGAAGTTAAAGATCTGAACATACCAATTCTTGTTGACGCTTTCACAAACACCTTTTTGCCATTTGAAATCAATTTGTCCACTATAGGATATAATGTAAGTATATGCTCACATACTCTGTGTAAACTGTGTATTATGCAAGTTAATGTATTTCGTATGTGGGAAGTTTACAGAAAGGCCTTCGGCTGCCTTTTTCATATGTAGAGTAAAATTTCCCACTTTCCTACCGCTAGAGACTGGTGATTCGTTAATGATTACCCAATTTTTAATTTTTAATTTTAATTTTTTTTATTTTCACATACTGCACATCTTTCTTAGCATTTCTTCGTAACAGGCAGACACATACAGTTTCCTTAACGCCGAGTCTTCTGGTGTTTCAAAGTATGTGTATTTCACAAGAAAATGTCTGAGTTCTAGACTTCTCTACATATAAAGGAATATCACACGAAAGAAAAGTTTTGCATAAATGTGCATAACATTCGGAACCTTTTAAAGCCAGGATATGCAAAGAGTAAGCTGCTTCGCCTAAAAGAACTTGCTTAGAAGTTTACGTGAAGCGGCCATTCTATGTTTATTCTCTAGCAAAGCTGCAAGACTTGAGATGTTGGTCTTCATTTACCGATTTCCCACATTTTGACAGAATAGATTTCTTCCACACCTTGTAAAGATGCCACTAAATTCAGCATCATATTGTTGCAAACGAGAGCGAAAACTTCACTTTACTTTTGGCAATAAATCACCAATCATTTCACTTAAGATACCGTACTCTATCAACGCCATGGTTTAAAAAATACAAAGGCAGTGATTGAAGACTATTGTGTATATTGTGTCAGCCGTCCATATCATAAATAAGGGATTTTCCTTTCAGATAGCGAGACAGCACGTGTAGTGGTGGTCAGTTGCTACGCAATAAAGTATCCAAATAAGAGATACTTTCCTAATAAGAGTATTACACCAACGACGAGCTGCTGTCTGCTGCATTGGATTGCTATCATTGTTGTTTGTGTGGTGCCGGTAACACAAGTAGTGCCAACCTGAACAGGGGAACACTTTGTTGCAGGAGTTGGAAATTTTATTGCCATATTCTTTGAAGCCGTGAAGCTATACGAAGATGAATTCTAAGTACAGTTACCTAAATTACTTGTTGGCAATAAAGGACCCATACAAATTGTATTCGCGGATTTATTAGTACCGTTTACAATAACGTTCTTGAACATCAACAACCACGAAATTTCAGTGTATCCTGCATCTTAGTAAGAGACACCGCGTGGATCCAAATAAGAGGTAGTATCTCTTATTAGAAACCGTATGTTGTCGCTCTTATTGCAATCGTTTTTCTTTTCTATTCATGCGGTCTTTGGAACTTTTCTGTATACCACATTCGGCTTTAGCAACTACGGGAAATAAAAGCTGAAGAAGGATGTGAAACTGGACTTCATCTATAAATAGATATATTAGAGCTTATGATATCTTTCAACTTTACCCTTTACTTCTTTTTAGCACACCTTAAAGTCCCTCACAAAAACACTGTGACATTGCGAAGAACATGCTGCTTCATCCTAAGTATTTACGTTTATTACTGGCATTAATTTCTGCATGCAATTTCCGAATAAGGGTATATAGTACCAAAACGATTAACAAAGATCTAAATTGTATGAGAAACTAAAATAAAGATGAATTACTTATTGTTGTAAATGTATAGTTGGTTGTGAACATTTTTACAAATAAACGTAGAATTCCGATACACAAAATTGCTTTTCACTATATTTTCGAGAAGCCTAAAGTACCTTTTTTTGGGGGGGGGGGGATATCGGGGGCAGGCGATTGGCCTGTATTTGCAGTGTGATAAGTTCATGTTTATGAATTTAATGCAATGTTATTTTTATATGCTGTGGCCCAACAGCCAAAATGTACACTAGGAAGAGGTACTTACCTGTTTATAATACAAACTTCGTCTTGTTATGCACAGAATCACCAAGGACATCACGGACGAATACAGAATCACACTGGGCTCGTACAACCGATGCAAGAAATCAAGAACACAGCGCACATTCTCTGTGGGAAAAGTTATCATCCACCCCAGATTTTCTGCACAAACCTACGATAACGATATTGCCATTGTACAGCTCAATGGATCTGCCTCTTTCATTCCTATATGTTTGCCTCACGGTAAGCATTTCAACATTAATTAAGACTACAATTTGGCAACATAGATACTGAGTTCCTTGAAAGACAAAACTACAAACAAGAAGGCATGGGCATTAAACTATACTTTGAGGTTTTAGAAAAATAATATCAGTTGCAGTAGCTATTCGCAAAACTTTTAGGATATACAAAGTAATTATAAACGGCATTGATAGCTAGGAAAAAACAACAGCTTTTCATAATTTTCCACAGATATAGACCACCGCATTAGATGCAAAAAAGAACTCTGGTTAAGTACAAAATAATAATAATAATAATAATAATAATAATAATAATAATAATAATAATAATAATAATAATAATAATAATAATAATAATAATAACAATAATAACAACAACAATAATAATAACAATAACAATAGTAATAGTAATAACAGTAATAATGGTAATGGTGATGGTGATGATGATAATGATGATGATGATGACGATGATGATGACGACGACAACGACGACGATGATGATAATCTCTCAAAGTTTTACAGTGTATTCATTCAAGCTCAAACCAACTACATACCTCGTTCAGCTAAAACGCGTTACCGTCATCATACGGGAACAACGATGTTCTACGATCAGAATAACGCGTGAAGTACCCGAAGCCATTTGTAAAGGAATGCTAGTGTTCTTCGATAATATAGCATCATGCAGTTAACAAGGCCTATGCTGCTGGGAGATTTTACATTTGTAACGTAATTTTCGATTTTTGCAGCAAGTTTATAAAATGGCTAATTGTAATGGGCAAAGCTCCTAACTTTCACGCGTCTGCCTGTGCGACACCTTTCTCTGTACAGGGTCGCCCTCAAATGTCCCTTCCCCAGGGGCCTACTTTGGTATGTACGGGTCTGGCGCACACACGGTCCCGAGCCAATTGACACCCTCGATGTGGGATCCTCTTCGTGGTTAGGGAGTCAGTCATCCTGATTGGTTGAGGGATGTGCATTGAGCTCGGTCTAGTTTCTTCCTGAATTCGGGGTGGGTGCCCATTTCGAATACAAAACTTTGGTTTCTGCTTTACCTAAACGGGAGGCTAGGGACTAACCCATCCCTAGGCAATCGGCCAGGACTAGGTGTTGCACCGAACTCCAGGGTGAGTGAGGCGGCGAGCCCGCTATATCCCCTGTGTAGCCCTGTCATCCCTGTGGGATGTATAGCCTTTTCTTACGTCACACAACACACCTAAGTGCAAACGCAAGATCAAGACGGAAAAGAAGTATACGCAGCGTCCTATGCTCGTTTTCTGGTAATTCATAGATCGGAAGAGGGTCAGTCTTTTTAGAAAGTCAGCCCTTTGTTGCTCAATCGGGTCTTGAAAAAATAGCCGGCCCTGTTAAATATTGTACCCGTTTGAGATCAGGATCTCTTCTTATTGAGAGTTACACAGCCACACAGTTCGACAAGTTAATAAAGGCCAAAATCCTGCACGGATACCCTATCCGTGTGGAGAAACATGGGAGCTTAAATTCCTTCAAGGGCGTCATCACCACCTCCCTGTTGGATGATATGCTGGAGGAGGAGATCCAGGGTTACTTGTCGGACTAGGGTGTCAAGGAGGTTTACCGTGTGCGAGCGAAGCGTGGTGGAGTCCAGGTGGCTACTCGCACGCTATTTTTAACTTTCGACCGACTCGACCTGCCTGAGAAGATCAAGGCAGGTTATGAGATTATCCCGGTTCGCCCGTATATCCCGCGCCCTATGCGTTGCTTCCAGTGCCAAAGCTATGGGCACACTAAGACCTCGTGTAAGGCCTCCATTGCTGTGTGTGTTAATTGTGATAAGGATACTCACGACGGAACTTGTCCATCTGAATCGAATTGTGTAAACTGTCGAGGTGCACATCCAGGGACTTCCCGCGGCTGCCCTCGTTACCAGGACGAGAAGGCCATTCAAGAACTGCGGGTGAAGGAAAGGCTCTTTTTCTCCGAAGCCCGCAAACGTCACCTTGCTTGCCAGCTCCTCTACTGAGGTTTGGCACCTTTAGTTCAGTCGTTTCAACTCCAGTGCCACCACAGCGGTTGCTCTGCCTCGTGTTTCTTTACCAGCTTCTGATTTCGTCGGCTCCAAGTCTCTTCTTGCTAGTGAAACCCGAACTTCAAAGTACAACAGAGAGCACCGATTTTCTAAAAGAAGCTCTTCCACTGGAAAGTGTGCCTTCATGACCACTTCTCCTTCATCTCCTAACCAATCCCGCTCTCAAGATACCAGAGGGCGCAGTCGCATGAAGCGGGATTCTCCTTCACCCGTGTCGATAGGCAACCGTTACGTCGCTCTGTATTCAGTATCAGGTGATACTGACCCTCTTCCTGGGGAGCCTATGGAGCATGAACCATCTGCTCCAAAAAGCCCCAGCCCTACGCGCAACCAAAAGGGAAAGTTGAAACGACAGCCCTCGGTCAAGTGAACATAGACCACAGCTTCTCCCATTTGCTTCAGGGTGTACCTTCTACAGTGGAATACACATGACGTACGAGCACATAAGGCTGAACTGGAATTGCTCACTCAATCACTGTCATTGTCACTGTATATTGTGCCTGCAGGAGACCAAACTTCGCCCGCAGGATTTTTTCATATTTCCTGGTTTCCTTCCGGTGCGATTCGATCTCCCACCGGAACCTGGTACTCCTGCACATGGAGGTGTCATGCTCCTGATTCACGACGTTTTTACCAGCCTGTCATGCTCACCACTGCGTTGCAAGCTATTACTGTCACCCTTCATCTCACTGGTTTATCTTTCACACTGTGTTCCGTCTACCTGCTCCCTTGTTCACCGTTCGCCATTGTGGACCTCTCTGACCTCAGAGCCCTAACTCTTGTTGGGTGATTTTAACCAACAAGAGTTAGGGGATCACCTCGGACCTGCGTCAGGGGGGCACACCATGCAGAATTATCTGCTCAGGAACAGCTTATACTTCTTAATATTGGTGCACCTACTTTCCTCTCTGACCCTACTGGTACTCTCTCTCACCCGGACTTGTCCGTCTGCTCTGCACAGCTTGCATACCGGCTTGAGTGAAACGTCGTTTCTAACACCTTCTCGAGTGATCATTTTCCCTGCCTCATCAGCCTATTCTCACACAATGTACCATTGTCACGTGTACCCACTTGGCAGATTCACAACGCGAACTCGCACCTTTATACTACTTCAGCCGTTTTCGGCGAGAGCCTGCTTGGAGATGTCGACCAGATGGTGGATCACGTTACCTCCGTGATCATTTCTGTTGCCGAACGCGCTATCCCTCGGTCGTCTGCGCAACCGAGACGTTTGCCTCTCCCTTGGTTGACTGACGAATGCCGGGCGGCAATTCGTGCACAGAGGGTAGCGCTACGGCTATTTAGGCGCGGCGCTATCCTTGATAACCTGGTCACCTTCAAGAGCTTACGCGCTAATGCTCGTGCACCATACAGGCCAGTAAGAGGGCATCCTGGCACCACTTTGTGCAGTCCTTTAATCACTTCACCCCATCGACTGTTGTTTGGGACAAACACCGCCACCGCCGCCGCCAACGTAATGTCATATCAGACGGTGAATGACTGAAACTAGTGAAATGGTGCTCAAATGAGCCCGAGGTCCATGGAGCTTTAAGTTACCCGACATTCTTCTCAGGATAAGGGAAAACCTCGGGGAAAAACCTTACCCGAATAACTTACCCTAAACGAGATTCGAACTCGCGACCTCTTGAACGCGAAGCAGCCACGCTAACCATCACGCTACCGAGGCGGGCATCATCATCATCATCATCATCATCATCATCATTATTATTACTATTATTATTATTATTATTATTATTATTATTATTATTATTATTATTATTATTATTATTATTATTATTATTATTAATATTATTATTATTATTATTATTATTATTATTATTATTATTATTATTATTATTATTATTATTATTATTATTATTATTACTGCTACTACTATTATTACTATTATGAGTACTATGTTGTTAGCTAATCCTGGATTTCTGACAATGAAGTCATTAATCCTCTTGCTCTCCAATATTTTTCACTGATGGATGGGGCACTAGAAGTGGCCGGGCATATTTGAAGGTGGTCTCGATCCATTTCCTCTTGCAGATCACATAGAGGACAGAGTGGTGAAGAATATATCCCAATTCTGTTCAAATGTTTTGCCAGACAATCATGTCCTGTAATCAACCTGAAGGTTGCAACTGCTGTTTTTCGAGGATACTCAGGAATTAATGTTTGAATGTTTGGTAGTTCCCATCTTTTATTCTTTGATTTTTCATAGTAATATTTTGCAACAATTTTTTTGAATTCAGAGTTGACTACTCTTTTAGCTGCATAAAATGGTAGATTAATATAGATTTTTCTACACCGCTGGTACCTTTTTTTGCAAGAAAATTAGCTTTCTCATTACCACTCAGTCCACAGTGAGCTTGTATCCATTGGAAGACTAGGTGTTTTTGAAGTGCTGTTAGATGGGTAAGGATTTTCCAACATTCTATAGTTGTTTGGTTTTTTGGTGACAACTTGGAAGTAATTGCTATAATTGCTGCCCTGGAATCTGAGAGAATAACTGCTTGCTGAAAATGTGAAATTTTGTACAAAAGATTTTGTAGGGCCATTCGAATTGCTTCAATTTCTCCATCACAGTTAGTAGTTCCATAACTTAAAGATTTGTAATAGGAAAAGAGGTGACATGTGACTCCAGCACCTGCTCCATCTTGGTTTGATATCAATGATCCATCAGTATAAATATGGAGCCATTCATGTTCTGGAAATCTAGTATGGATTGTCTCTAATGCCAATAATTTTAGAACACTAGTTGGAGTATCACTTTTCTTAACTTCTTCTGTCAGGTGTAAATAATATGTGATGTCTAATGTATGTGTCGGATTGACTTTAGATTATGAGTACTATTATTATTACTATTATTATTGTTATTATTATCGCTATTATTATCATTATTATCGTTATCATTGTCGTTATCATTGTTGTTATTATTATCATTATTGTTATTATTGTTATTGTAATTTACTATTAGTGTTACTACTGTTATTGTTACTATTATTACTATTACGATAACCAAAAAGCATTCAGCCGATTTCTCAATTCCTATTTGGTAGAAATTAACGTGGGATTTCTTTCTTGTTATGACGCAAGGTCCCACTGCATGCTATGTTGTTTACTGGTAGGAACAGTGCCAGTGGGTAACTAGTATACCAATTATAAATTGTCAGGTTACAGTTTTTTCCCTTTGTGGGCTCTATCAATTTGTGGAAAATATCAAATGGTTTGTTAGAAATCTGATACAGTCCGTCCGGTTGTTTCCCACTGTAAACTTCCAGACAACCCGTATAAAATGTCTTCGCATCGCAAAGAGTAAACACCTTTAGGCCTTCTTTTGCTGGCTTAATGGTTTATGTGTACTGGATGAAGGAAAATCTACCTCTACATGCTTCCAGCTTTTCATTAAGAGTGGCAAATTTTCCTCTGTTGTAGTATTCTCTGCCTTTCATTACAAAATTATCCAGAAATATTCTGATTGCTGCCAGAAGATAAAGAAGGCCCACTACAGCAGACATTCCAGTTCTTGTTAGTTTTCTGTCTGTTTCCCTGGAGAAATTCACATAGGCTCTTCTTTCTATGTATATGTTGGCGTAGTGCATTATTTCATCAATCGTCTCAACACTGAAACAGTGAGTTGAAAGCAGTCATTTCATCCTTGATGCCTTGTGATTTTATTTTGGGCCCTGGTAACATTTTGATTATACATTTTCCTGCTATATGGGGCGTTTTCTTTAGCAGGTACTAAATATTTTGCCCGCCTCGGTAGCGTGATAGTTAGCGTGTCTGCCTCACGTTCAAGAGGTCGCGAGTTCGAATCTCGCTTAGGGTAAGTTATCCGGGTAAGGTTTTTTTCCGAGGTTTTCCCTACCTTGAGAAGACGAATGTCAGGTAACTTAAAGCTCCATGGACCTCGGGCTCATTTGAGCATCATTTCACCCATTTTATTTCATTCATTCGTCCGATATGACACAATGTTGGAGGATGTTAATTAAAAAAAATTGCAGGTACTTATTTCTCATTCATTTAGATTTGTCTTTGTTAACAAAAACCTTAGGTTGTGTGATAAAGTCTTCAAAAGAATAACTGTCAGGATCATATTCGATTTCTGAATCAGTTTCATGTTCCCTGTTTTCAATGCATTCCTCTTCGCCGTCAGAGAAATCACCAACCAAAATGTAATCCTCATCATCTTCCTCAGCTAAAGCTTCTAGTAAAACCTTTTCGAACTCACTTGGTTTTACACTCTTTGTCCCCCCCCCCCAAAAAAAAAAAAAAAAAAAAAAAAAACATCGAGTAATCACAAAAGCTATAAAAACATATCGGAAATGTATCATGTGATTCAATAGGTTCAAATTAAGAAGTAATTAATATGCAAGCAGCAATCTGCATGAAGTACTTACACGACCAGATGCGCTGGGGCACAGCGTGCGCCAATAGTGCAACTCTAGAACCGGCCCAGACCGATGGTTTTTAAGTGTGCTTAAAAGCGACAGCTCCATGTCAGTAGATTTACTGGCATGTAAAAGAACTCCTGCGGGACAAAATTCCGGCACACCGGCGACGCTGATGTGATCCTAGCAATTGACAGCGTCCTTAAACAACAAAATATGTAATTTTTATTTTCTAGATATAAACAGTAAAAAGTCCTGAACTATGCAAGTCTTGAACTTGCAAGTACTACTTGCAAGACTTGTTTAAGAGATGGGGAGAAGGTACGGGAAACAGTACGGTTGTCAGGCTGTCAGCACCATAGTGTGGTAACAATTGCGAATTTTGTAACAATGGTGCAAGTTGTGTGTCAACGGGGTTCACATGCTCGAGGGTTATTTCGAGCAAAACGTGAAGTGGTCCATTGATGACAACCTTTCCCTATATCTGAGTTATGTTAAGGTAAAAAAAAGGACGTAAACGCTAAGTTAAAAATATATTAAAATACAATATTCAAATAAGGATAACCTGAATTGCTATTCTTTTATCTAAGATATTAAATAGATTTTACATTTAAGAACACTGCCTGTATTTAAAATTTTCTCTCGTAGCTTCATCTGTGTGTTTTCTTGGGTTATGCTTATGTTTTTCTATGTTTGTTTCTCTAGTGTTTATTCTTCTTTATTATTATTCAGCATGGATTAGGAAGCATATTATTGTAATTCTTAGCTCTGATTGTTTATATTATTAATTTCCAGAGCAAAATAATTTTACAAATCGTATAGGGGAAATACTGGGATATGGTCGACTGAAAGAGCACGGTTCCTCGCTTCCCTGCAAACTACAAAAGGCTGCTATAGAAATATTCCCTACTGCAGGTTGTGGGAATTCTATACTACCAGAAGAAATGTCTGGTCATTTTATCTGCGCTGGTGTTCCAGGTGGAGGTGTGGATAGCTGCCAGGTGAGTTCATAATCATGATTACATTTTTCTTTTCTTCATTTGTTTTTCCGCTTCCTCTTCTTCTTGTTCCGTTATCTCAGTTTAATATTATTATACTTCGCCTTTGATAATCGTTTCATTGTGCTTTTCGAAGCGCTGAAACCCGAAACAATGAAAAGCGCATGTCTAACGAAACAAAAAGTGTCATTCAAGCATTGGTCTGCAATGCTATGTACAGAAGACTCCAAATGGTTTCGGATAGGTGAGGCTTCGAGAGGAATGGGGGAAAGGATATCTTTGTGATTAGCCTTGCCTCCCTATCCAATAGGTAGCTTCAGTGAATTGTCTAAGGTCACTTTATCTTTGTGTATACTCGCATTGCACCTAGACATGACGGGAGATGGGAGCAAGGAGTAGCTGTTGAGTAAACAAGAAAAAACCAAAGATCTTCCTTGCTATATTAATCTATTCAAAAGAGGAAAAAACAACTTTTGGGGTCTCTATAGCTTCATACGTTTCTCTTACTTCCTTCTAAAAGCCTTTATAGTTTCTTTCTCATTTCCTCCAAATATTTCCTATAGCGTTTCACTCTTAGAAGACAGTATGGAGTTAAATGGGACATCTCTGTCTCTATCTAGCGCATACAAGTTGCCATTAGCCGCGTCCTTTTCTACCGTCGCTGTGTTGCCAGATTCCTAATAGAATGGTATAAATATTCATTTGTTATAAATTTCAGGTTTGAACACATTATCCTATGCAGAATTTTTTTCTCTATCAGGTTATATCCTTTTCAGAGTCATTATACATTTCTATAGGTCCAAATTTCTTCAGAAAACGTTTTTTTCAATAGAAGTCCGATATTTGCTGTTTCTACACTCATCACGCACTAACTAACAAACTAACTGCTAGAATGCATCTATATTTTTTCCTTAGGTAGAGTAAACTATAGTGCTACTACCTGCCTACTTTGAATTCTCTATGTTTACCCAGTTAAGTGTTATAATTTTTTAAATTAAATGTTTTCGGAAAATTTTATATATGTGCACTGCAAAAGTTACGCAGTGTGAAACTTTTTTGTTATTGAGTTTACATCAGGGAACCAGCGAGAACAAATGTTGAGGAAGGTTGGAGAAAGTTTTTAAAATAAACCAAAAGGCAGTAACCTCTTTCTTTTATCCAGTAGGGCAAACAAAAGGTATTCATCTATTCAGCGTCAGGCCTGACACAGAAGATAGTATAAGGAGCAGCACTAGCATTAGTTCGAAAGAAGCCGTGTGTGTAACTGTGAGCTGTTATTGCGTTATTTGTTTAATATTTTTGTAAATATTTGTAGTAATGGAGGGTGAAGCTAGGAAGGGACGATATGTTGGTAAATAAAGAAGTAAGGAACGCAAAATAATTATGAATGTGTTAGATTATGTTTGAAGTAAAATGCGTGTAAGGGAGTAAAAGAAACAGCTAAGCCTATCGGGTGTTCAGAAGCAGTAGTGTGTATGATTAAAAAGGAACTAATGAAAGGACCTCTAAGAACGCCATCGAAAAAGAAAGCAAAAAGGGCGGGACTACACAAAACGCTAGGTTAACGCAATATGATTGAATAGTGCGGCGAATTGTTCATTCTTTACTGTTTGCAAATATTCCACCCACGCTGAATATAATTTTGTCACAGTTCAACAGTGATGAGACCCTACCAAATTTCTCAAGGGCCACTCTGATTTGGGGTTCGAATATGAAAGAAAGGGTAACAAGTGCATATTAATAGAAAGAGACGATATCGATATCATCAGATGGCGACATAAATATCTAAAAGACGTAAAAGGTTTAGGGACCAGGGGAAATCAATTGTTTATACAGACGAGTCATTTGTAAATTTAGGTCATACAGTAACAAAGGCGTGGAGGGATACCAAAGTTAAAAGTGCCCGTCTCGTCAAGCAGCAATTGAAGGACTAAGTACAGGACTCAGGCCACCTCGAGTCGCTCGCGGAGAAAGATTCGCAACTAGTACATGTTGCAACACTGCGCTCCATTTAACGTGTACTGTCTTTTAAGGGTGAGACGCGCTTTAGCTCATTACTTTCAAAATTATTTCTTAAATTACATATCCAACTTGAATTCTTCAAACTTATTTCTAGGTATTTTTAACACTGTTTTAACAAATTATCTTATAGATTCAGGATCCTATATCAATATTTTAAAGCCCTTTCCATAATTAATCCTTTCCTTGGTACCCTCCTCATTTCAATTTGGGTAACTTTATTTGCTGTTGCTATTGGCAATCCCAAAACTTCCCTGCAGAACATTCTGTGCACAACACCTACAATTTCCCATCCATTTTCTAGCCCCATATCTCAATTCCACATAGCATCTTTTTGCCTCAACCACCGAATTATACAATCTCTCTAACCATTTCACTTCCATTTCTGGCATTTTAAATAAACATCCTCTCACTGCCATAATTGTTATTTTTCCTTTTGCTAATGCTGATATCTTCTGTTTCTCCCATTTGCATCGTGCATCTATTTTTACTCCTAAATAAGTGTAATCAAGCATCACCTTATATTCTTTGCTTCCTATCTTCCATTTTTCATGTTTACTCAGTGTAGATCATTTTTACCAGTTATCCGAATAAAGAGGAATTCACAGGCTATTCCTAGAAAATTCAAGACGTACGTTTTATTAATCATGTAAATACCTTACATATTTTAATCAAAATTGCTGGAGGCATTTGCTAGAAAATTGAAATTAGCGAAATGTTTCCCATATAAAGGTTAGTTTGAGTGGTAGGGGAAGACTATTCTTGAATATTTTCTAATCCCACCTTTGGAAGATGTAACACGATCGCTGTTTAATTTAACACAGGGAATAAAACTGCACGTATAAAGGAAAAAAGAAAGACTACGTAAATCGAATAATAGAATTACACAAATGCGATAATATATACAGGTGTTAATAAACTATATTTTGTAGTGTTTAACGCCCGCTTTTACTACCTCGGCACAGCAGGTGGTGACACTGATGGTACATGGAATGAAGATGGAGCACCGATGGAATGAGATGGCGGGGGAAACCGGAGAACACGGAGGAAACCCGCCCCAGCGCCACTTCGTCCACCACCAATCCCACATGCGGTTGCCTGGGGTCGGACCCGGGCCGCTTTGGTGAGAAGCGAATGGTCTAACCACTCGGCTACGGTGCTTCTGTTGCAATGTGGCAGCAAAACCAGGTCTCAGTATAGACACATACTGCATGTATACCTCAGGGTTCCTCTTCACTGATTACAAACTCACTAAGGAATAAGTATATTTTAAAGCTGTAGATTTCCTTCGTCGTCTATCGTGCATAATGCATTGCTCCTGGAGCTCTGAAGGATATCCCACAAGGCGGAGCATCACCTTAAAGTATCACAAGTTCTAAGAATTGTCTGCAATCTTCTGTTGCTTGTTGGCTACGCAAAGCCTCCATAGCGAATGAAAGAATATCTTCTGATGAATCTTTGAACTGTCCGCTTACTTGCAGATCCTCCAACCCAGGTCGGACTTGTCGAACATTGAGCGATCACTGTTTCTTTCGGAACCGCTTGAAAAATGGTACATCTGGCCCAGAAGTATCACCCATCTTTGCTTCACACTTCTTAATATTATTTCGTGTATATCATGTATGCAGAGAAAATATAATAAATAGGGCTCAGAAGTTCATGCCCTAAAAACACTGAAATATGCATGCAAATATGCTTTTAAAAACTTGAAAATATGCCAAGAAATATGCACTATTTAATTAAAACAGTTAATGTCCCTTTGCAGTAGACACGACGAGTTAGTATAAATTATAATTATTAAAGTTACCTTCTTCCTTAGAGGTTGAAGCAGCAGTGGTACCGCTACTGGTATTAACTGCTAAATTGCAGTTCATAACCAACACTTTGCACAAATTTTCAACTGTAAAACATCGTCTTTTGTCTCGCAAAACACTTTTGTAACGTGAAAAACTTCTCTCCACGTCACAAGATGTTATCGAGGCATATTTAAATGATGTTAACTGCTTCACAGAGAGAGTCAAGTCTCTTGCTGTGACAGATGGTTTTCTCTCGAGGATGTCTCGAATATCGCACATCTGTTTATAACCAGAATTTTTTGAAATTACATAATTCACTTTGTCTTTCACTTTTTGTCCTATGCTACCAGGAACCGAACTTAGATCACATATTGTTTTTTTAAAAGACAGTAAGTGATTCATGCAGAGGAGGTCCTACAGCTTCCAATGCCGTTATGGCTGTTGGTAAGAAAGAAAAATGGGCAGATATGAAACTAAGATCCTCTTTTAACCCAGTGCCTGACAGAATATTTTGCGCGGTTTTTATTGTTGAAGCATCTTTCGAGTCAAATGAATTAACAACCTTTTCGACTATTTCTATGTGCTCAGCATAATCGACCCATGTTCCCTTTCGAGTTAACACTGGTTCAGGAAGAAGTCGGATATTAGGTGCAGTTGATCTAAACAACTTAACTCTTTTAGGAGGTTTAACAAAAATTATCTTTGTACTGGACACAAATCTATCTACCAATGGGAAAGAATCACGTATTGTCTCAGAAATGCGATGAAGAGCGTGTGCCAAACAAGTTATATGAATTAAGTTAGGAAAAATACCTTTCAGTGTTTGTCCTGATTTTAGAATTGGACCTGCATCAGTAACAAATAAAAGTAACCGGTCGTATTTCATTCCACATGGCCATAATAATTTCAAAGAGTCCATCACAAACTGGGTCACGTGGCCGACAATTCGCACACATTAAGAAGACAAGGTGTAGTCTTTTGTTCATTCTTTAAAGCACCCACGATTATATTAGCAAAAGAACGACGCTCAGCATCAGGGGTTTCATCAACAGACAACCACACAAACTGATCCGCTAATTCATTTTGTATATTTGACAATACGTTATTGTAACAATGTCCTGCATGAGTCTTACGCAGTGTACTTTCTTCAGGCACATTTCGTCGAGTGTACTTGACAAGAAAGTTTTTAAATGTCGGATTATTAATTTTGAACAAGAGAATATCAGCAGCTGCAATTGCTTGGCACAAGTCATAGGAAAATTCAGTAACCCTACTTCCTAAACACTACTAGCTGTTTTTGAACATGTTCTTTGTTTACGAGTTTTCTGATTAAATTCTCCTCATGTTTTGCTATGTTTATGTGTTGAACTATTTGAAATATTTTCTCACTCCCTACATTTTTCTCACACGCTCCACAAAGCAGTACCTATTATCTGTACAAATTAAATCACCCGAAAACTCTTTCTGTAAATTAATTAATCTAGCACTCAAAGTTAGTTTTATTTTCGGCATTTGAAGAACTTTTAACATTTTATACGCCTAATTTAATTTGGTGGGAACCAGTTCACAACACTTTTACGTTTTAAGACCACGATACAACTATTGGTGGGCAGCCAAGCGTTGCTATAATCGTGCTTCTCAAAACGTTGATCTGCACTTTATCTTTAAACCTCTCAGAAAACGCACTGATTATTCTCTACGCACATACATATAATGAAAGGATGGAACAGGGGATTCACTGCATGACAACATGACTCAGTATTAGTTCTCGCCACCTCGCGAGTTGCATCATCATGTGCAATACTACCAATATGAAAAATATTATCCAGATGGAAAACAACAATAAAAAAAAACAAAAATCATTAAAATATGCAGTATAGGGGCTATAATATTGAAATATTATGCATTTATAAAAAATCAAGAAAATATGCAGTTATATGCACCATAAAATCATGTCCAAATAACTGAAAATTCCATAATTCGTGCACATAATGTAAAAGCATACAATTTTAACCCCTATGAAAAAACATGCAAATGCATGAACTTCCTAGCCCTAATAATAAATCCCTTCCAAGATGCTGTTCCTGAAATGCGCATGCTTCACGTGAACCACCTGTATTTGATGATGTTGAATCACAACATATGGCCTGAGCTTTGTCGGTAAGACCCCATTCCTCTAAACATTTAAACACAGCTTGACATTGTCCTGATCCACTCGGTAACTGCAGTACTAGTAAAATGTCTCTATATTGAGAGGTTACTATCACTGATAGTCGTTCAACTAATTCATTTCCAGTAAGTCCTGGCAATAATTTACCACGAGAACGAAGTATAACAGTGCGTTACTACTCGAGATTTCTAGCCAACTAAAGTGTGGGAAAAACTCCTGCAGACATTGCTCATACTTATAAGATAAAATTTCAGTTTATCTTACCTCGTGCAGCAGGAAGGTAAAAGTAATATACAACGTGTAGCTAACTGTTGCATTCGAAGCTGTTACGCTACGCGGGCGGCCTAACACACATCTCACGATTTCTACAAAGTTGGTCACTGGGGCACGTGTTAATATTTACCGATTTATCTAATTTTTTTTCTGAATTAATTTTATCCTTAATGGAATGTAACTAAGGGGTGCCACATGTAAATTACTAAAATTTAAAATTAAGGGCCAGCCTAATATACAGGTGTAAATTAATAACATCGCATGAATTTTACTGGTAATACAGGGTTCATAGATAATCAATTTGAGTTGAAACCAATGGTCTACGACGTCCAGTTAATAAGTTATACGTATTCAAAATAATTAGAGATTGTGACCAATAAATCATAAACAGAAAGAAATATGTCAATATTGTCCACTGGAATCGAAATAGTGCTTATTAGAAAGTTAGTAAAACCTGTCTGTTGTCTCTCTGAAGAAGCATTTGTAAATTGCAGCGTTACCAAAAGCGCTTAACAAGTGGCTGCACGCCACAGCAATGGGTAACAGGTTGTGGCGAGCGGCTACAGAAGTATAGGCTTGGCCGCACGGTTAGGCCGACTGACTGAGGACCAAATGAACCAGAGAAATCGAGTTCAAACCCGGAGAGGGGTAAACTCCCCCCCTCCCTTTCTTTTCCGTTTTGAGAGCAATGTTGTGCTTGTGCTTTAAAATAGCAAAATACCACCATCATTATGCAATGCACATAGTATTGTTTACTTCTATTGAATAATTTACTTCCTGATTGTTTCTCACTCTCCAATTCTGTGTACCACAATTTACAGGTTAAAACATTTCTCTGGGTATTTTTCTCTCGAAAGATCGCAAAGCCTTTTCATCGTTCATTGTTCATTGTGGTACACCAAACCTCAGACCCATAGGTTACTACTGGCCTTTAAAGGTTTATAAACTTTGAGTTTAGTATTTCTGGTTATTATTCCATTGGAGAAAATATTTTTATTAGCATAATAAGCTCATTCCCTGGCTGTATTCTTTCTCTAATAGTATCGCTCAATTTATTATCAGATTTGATCAAGGTACAAACATGTGAAACCTGAACTTACTCATTATTTATTTCCTTACCAATGTTCTACTTCTATCTACCTACTGTATTGTAATATTAATTCAACCCATATGTACAACAATTCAATCGCATGTAGCTCTTTCAAGTGCCAATAAATTATTTACTTGTTTCTAAGCTGCTAGTTAGGCTTAAACCCTATGACTTAAGTGAAAAGGAAGTTCTCAGTGGGTTCATATTATTTAGGCCATGCAGCCGTAAATGATAGTTAAACAAAAAGTTTAAACATTAGTTAAACGAAAAATTACAACGCAACACAAATGTTTCCTGTAAATCAAATTAAATTAAGTATGCGCGTATGAATGAGGGAAGGGTGGGAGGAATGAAGGACGGGAGGAAAGAGGAAGGAAGGAGGAACGAAGGAAGGAAAGAGGGACGAAATGCGAAGTAAAGAAGAAAGAAAGAAAGGAAAGAGGGAAGGAGGGAGGGAGGGAAGGAGGGAAGGGGGAAGGAGGGAAGGAGGGAGGGAAGGAAGGAAGGAAGGGAGGGAGGGAGGTAGTGAGGCAGGGAGGCAAGGAGGAAGAAAGGAAGGGAGGAAGAGAGGAAGGGAGAGAGGGAGGGAGGAAGGAAGGGAGGAAGGGAGGGAGGCAGGGAGGCAGGGAGGAAGGGAGGAAGGAAGGAAGGGAGGAAGGGAGGGAGGGAGGAAGGGAGGAGGGGAGGAGGGGAGGAAGGGAGGGAGGGAGGAAGGAAGGAAGAGAGGAAGGAAGGAAGGGAGGGTGGGAGGGAGGGAGGGAGGGGGGCAGGGAGGAAGAAAGGAGGGGAGGAAGTGAGGAAGGGAGGAACGGAGGAAGGGAGGAAGTGAGGAAGGGAGGGAGGGAGGGAGGAAGGGAGGAAGGGAGGGAGGAAGGGAGGAAGGAAGGATTAGTTCCGCCGACAATCTAGGTACCATTAGCGCTATAATATCTATTTCCATCCCTTGAATTTTGGTCTTTATCAATACTTGCTGACTTATCCCTGCTTTGCTTCTTCCAATGGCCAATACACAATATACATTAGATACGGGTAAGGTCTGCAGTTTTAGTCCACGAGATTTTAAATTGTTGAACAGTTCTTGGCTACATACTGTCACATTCGACCCGGTATCCACTATTGCGTAACAATTCATTCCCCCTATCGCAACTGCGATCCTAGGCGCTTCCACGATGTCACACATTCTATCTTCCTTCAGATTTCTCTCAACCTTGGGATACTCTATGCTGTTCATATTAATACTTGGTTGACTTATCTCGTTCTCCTTTTCGTTTCCTTTTAGTTCGTCATCGTTCGGGGTACATAGCGGAGAATTTATGTCCCCGTTTATTAGTTTAAAGACCCTCTTTTATTTTCTTCATTAAGTTTTGCTGGTGCCTGGAACCTCACGTCCTGAGATGGACCTGTACGATGCCAGTAGTTATAGTCCCTCCTTAAGCAATTGGATTAACGATTTTTTCGCCGCTAGATGGCGTTAGTGTCGCATGGCGCTAGTGTCACCGTTGATGGCGGGAAATTTGAAAATTTCAAGGTGGCGGGAAAATTGGAAAATTTGAAATTTTTCCCGCCATTTTGCGGTTCATTTCAATTTTTTTAAATTTCCCACCATTTGAATTTTTCCCGCCATTAACGACGACAGTGGTGAAAAATGTGAAAATTTGAAATTTTTTTCTGAGAACGTTGTTAATTTCAAATTTTCAAATTTCCCGCCATGAACGGTGCGCCACGCGACACTAACGCCATTCCTTAATCCAATTGCTTAAGGAGGGACTATGTTATTTATTTATTGAGAAAAGACATTGAATATTACAAAATAATTGTTGAACACAGAAACAAATATTTGATTACAAAGCTAAAAAAAGCAGGAATGATGAATTGCGTTATGGATTAACATAGTGTATTTTTCCATTGAACATTACAAAATTATTGTTGAACAGAAACAAATATTTGATTACAAATCTAAAAAAAAAAAAAAAAAAAAAAAAAAAAAAAAAAAAAAAAAAAAAAAGCAGGAATGATGATGAATAGCGTTATGGATTAACATAGTGTATTTTTGCTTACAAGTTAAAAAGAAAAGGTAGTGAATGATAAATTGCGAAATAGATTAACATACAAATGTTTTTTTTAGTGGAAACAAAAATACAGAACAAATATATTTAATAAGTTAAACGAGCACATTTTTTAATGCACTAAAGCTCTCAATGCGTATGTCTCACTAGAATAATTTTGATCTGCGTGGTGCACTGGAGATTGGAAGTAGGTTGGATGTCTTCGTGCTCGCTGCTGCTGCTAAACGTTGATGAATCGTGGATGGGTTCTGTGACGCAGGAGAGCATTAGGTGAGAAAAGTTTTGCGGAAGTTCCTGGTCGAAGGTTGGTATGTAGATGGGTATGACGACGTCGTTGTTATGGCATCCTAAGTTCGTTCCTCTGTTAGATGTAGAAGGGTTTTTGCTGTTACCGAGGAATATGGTGCAGCGAGCGTTTTCTTGACGATGTTGAGTTTTGAGAGGTAGATATTGGATATGGAGGACGTCGGCATCTTGGATTTCTAGTTTTACGGAGACGATTTTGACGTTCCCGAAGAAGGTGGTGTAGGAGGATAGAATGCGTATGGGAGAGGGAAGATTTCCTTTGCTAGAGAGTTGAGCGGTGAATAGGAGTTTGATAGTGAGATTGTTTCCCACGTTGAAAGGCTCTGTTTCACAGGACATTATTTTTTGGAATAAGGGGTAAACTTGACGATGTACCTTTTGCATCCACTTCGAAGTTTTTCTTCGCCACCGTAGATGATGCAGAAGGATGTTGAGTTGAGTTTGCTGATGAGTTCGCTAGAGGCCTTGGCGAATCTGGTTGGTAGGAACACTTGGGTGTCGTTGTCTAGTTTGGCGACGAGTTTGGTTCCATGGATGGTGCCGAGGGTTTTAACGCCAACGACACGATACGGTACGACGCTTTGAGTGTCTGCACTGTGTGATAGTTGTTCTAGTTCGTTAAGAGCTTCCAGGGACATGTTGGCACAGATGGCAGTTTTTGACAAACGGTGCAGGGCCGTCGATGTGAGTGTTTTGTGAGGGTAAGTTGTAATGTTGTGTGCACCTTCGAAAAGGAGCACAAGCCTGCTGGTCGGCAATAGAAAGTTGGTTCCAAACGAGGTCGACGTCGTTTGGAGGGTAACGACGAAAGATGATATTACCGTTCTGCAGCAACACTTGTCGTTCCTTGGGCAGTAGCACTTCGATGCATCGTCCGTTTTCCAGTAACTTTAGGAGGACGGAGTAGCAGGTGCAGTTGGTGTGGAGCATCTGCTGCGGTACTTGCGGAGAAACTGTTGGATTTGCGCGTTGAGTTCGGCGAGATCTTCGTATAGTCCAAGTTGACACCTGGAGCACAAGTGCGTCAGACGAAGACGGAGATTGCAGCTGCACAAGCGGTGAAAGCAGAAGGAGCAGTGGTAGGTCTTGCACGGTTCGCCGGTCGTTTCTCCACGAGAGCTCATCTCCAACTGAAAGCAAAATGAACCGTATATGTGGATAGAGGCATCCGGCGGGGAAGCGCTGAGTTTGCGATCACACAGACATCCGTTGGTGGGGGAGCGGGGGAGGGGGGACGTGGTGGGGAAGGGGATGGGGGAGGGGAGGGGTTGGGGCGGAGTGGGGAAGGGGATGGGATGGGGATGGGGGAGTGGGGGAAGGAGATTGCAATATCACATCCGCCGGATGTGACGTTGTGGCACAGGAAAAAACCGTTGATATTTTACCAACAGTAATCTGATTGGTGGATCTTGAGCGTCTGGATTTTGAACGAGAACTCTGTCTTGATAGACGCCAAACATCCAATCGCTGAGAATGTGATCTGCCCTAATATAGGTCGGCCGCCGTTAAGGATCCGCTCTTGGTTTCTGCATTTTGTCTGTCGAGATGTATTGTTGCTCGTAGAAAATGATGTATAGGGCCGTTGCGGGAACGAATTCGAACCAGTGGACCTCGTTGTCTTCATCGCTGGATGCTTTGTGCAAAATCAGACTTGAGATAATGCTCTGCCTCCAGGAAAGTCCTGAAATTAGCAGAGCGTATATATTTGGTGAACTGCGTGAAATTCATGTTGTCGAAGGGCACACCGGAGACATGATGGTGAAGCATGTACTTGCGGTATGCCATTATCTGATTTTGAACGTCGGCCTCCTCTTTCTTTTTGTGATAGAGAATGTCTGTGATAATTCGCTGCAGGCTATCCAGCACGATCCACTCTTGGTAATTGATCGTCATGGTGACCCCTTGCAGATCTTTGAGGACGATCTTTAGCTTTCCAAATACATGTTTGATGAGAACGAGGACGCCGTTGCTGAGTTGGTAGGATTGGAGAGGGCCCTGTCCGAATTCAAAACGGCGTTGAATGATAGCCTTAATATCGACCAGATTTTGCCACTGTATCGAACCCAGGACCACTGCGTTGCGCTGCCCGCACTTTGCAATGGTGACCACCAGCTGGTGCGGCGACACGGGTGAAAAACCCACACACACGAATTTGCTCTGTTTCGGATTTAGGAAGTAGATGTCCGACAGAGGTCCCACTACGGTGCTGGGTTGGTGGTTAACCTCTTCTTGTTCTGTTGGAGCGGGACTAACGCTGCTCACGAGTTGCCTAACGTCGGCATCGGGGATGCGAAGTTTCCTTTTTGCACGGCACTTGTTGTTTGCACTGAAACAAGAGAGAGAGACATAAATGAACCGTTTCGAATGCATGTGAAACGAAAACCAAATGAAAAAAAAAAGAAAGAAAGAGACGGTTGAGCACTCACCTGGTTGGCGTGTCTCCCTGCGCGTTCTCCATGACTGACTGCGGGGGACGGCGCGACTGAGGGTTTTATAGCAACGTAAGCGTGTTCTGAAAGCACAGACAAGAGAGATGGTGATGCTACATGCGAATAGCAAGTAACGATGTATGGGCGTTTCAATGCGGCAGCTTCTTACCTGCAGAGGTTGGCAGGACTGTTGAGCGTTAGAGTACTTTGCTTGGCATACGCGTTTCTAGGTTTTGAGAATGACGTCATCATTATGGGCGAAATTGCTGACGAGAAATTTGGAAAAGAATTTAACCTTAGGAAGACCGGAACAGCGGTGGGAGAGATAGTCGATGACGTAATGACCGCAGGTGGTGCTGTCATGACCTTGCAGCCATCTGGAGTTAGTGGTCCATCGGGGATCGCAGAGGTTGTTCAGAAATTGAATAAAATGGGGCAAGATGGGGCCTATTCCATAACTGTCAAAATATTCTCCCTGACCGTTCTTTTCGACAAAGATGCAAACCCAGTGCTTGCCCGGTTTCGTGCTGGGATCCGTGTTTGCGACTAGAGCCAAGGGGAGCCTTCTAATGGTATGAATTTTGGGAAGCTTGTCGGAGGGGTAGACGCCCGAAAAGTGAGGACGCGTGGCGGGGCATGTCCATAAAAATTGTTGTATTTGAAAGGTGTTCATGATACCAAAATGGAGCGGTTAGCGTCTATTTCGAGAGTGCGGTGAATTTCCGCCAGCACCAAAAGTATAACCGGTTCTGTCAAGGTCTTGGCAAAACCGATGCTTATAGAGACGATACCGTGGCGCTGCCCCGAGATGTGATATTCGTTGGCGCTCATGTCGGCCGTTAGATCGAAGGCCATTACCGTATATCCTGCGGGGTATGCTTGTCTGGAGATGGAATGCCCTTCATCTTTGCAGTGAATTCCTAGACCGTCCTGCAGGGTCTGAAAGCATCGCAGATAGTGGCCGTTTGAAAAGTCGGGTTGGAGCGGTTGGGATGGAACGGGTTGACCGTTGACATAGAACTGAAAGGAGTTCAAGTTGAAGTGCTGTAAATTGTATGGGTTTTTGGTGACATCGCCGGAATAAGCCTTGTCGGTGACCATAGCCACGACTACCCTTCTGGGAATTTGCCCTATGAAGACGTCGCTGAACGTCATCGCTCTGGATTCCTTTGGAATGCTGAGGGCGTGAAAGCTGACATCCTTGAGGTGATACTTTGCATTGCTCTTGGTCAGCACGGCCTGGTGCGCAAGCTTGATGGTTGGCGAGGGTCGTACTGTTTTTAGACGCAGGGTAGCAGACTGGATTTTGGCGTAGCCCTTAAAGGTGGAGACGTCGGAAAACAAATAGAATTGCGGCGAGGCAGGAGTCAGCTTGATGGTCATGCTGACGTTGTTCAGCATGAGCTTCTGCTGTCTGAATAGGGCGTTGGAAAGTGGGCCTATGAGTTGAACTACGTTGCTGCCTTTGGTGAAGCCGTGACGCCACTGAAACCCGGCATTGGCGACGAAAGAGTCCATGATACCCGCCGTGTCCTTCTTCCACAGGGAAGATTCTAGCTTGGAGTTCATGGCATCTTCGGAGTAATTGAGAAGCGTCTCGAAATAAGTTCTGTAGGGGTAGCCGGCTTGAGGTATGGATACGATGACGTTGTTCAGCGATACCTCGATTTGTTGAAACAGGGAGTTTAATGCATTGTTGATGAAAGTGGCGTTCACTTCCGGTTCGATGTCTACTCCTTGATCGTCTACGATGCTCACCGCGAGTTCGAGCACGACGAAAGTCAGGTCTAGGTAATCGTCTGCATTTCCCGAATAATGAAAGGTAATTGGCGCATTCTTCATCAAGGTGTTTTGAGGGTTTAGGAATATGATTCGAGATTCCTCAATGCTCATCTGAACGGGGACATCCTTAAAGAGATCCAGTTCGGAACTCATGATCACGGCTTCGTCTGCCATTATGAGAAGACGTCCTGAACCTTGTGCCTTCCGCGTTTCGGCTTCGACTGTTTGCCACGGCTGCGTTTGGTTCGTTTTATTCTTTTGATGCGTCTCAATCCGGAACCGAGCATAGCATCGATCTTTTCGTCAGCCTTTCGCTTTAAATTGGACCCAGCCTCCGCTTCAGGGCCTCCTTCGGCGATGTTCCGGACGCGGCGACATCGGACAGAACGTGAGCGCCCGCTTTGAGCGCTTCCTTCCCGACAGCCTTTGCATCGCTCTTTAGAAAGGGTAGTACCCTTCTGAAGAGTCCTCCAAGAGCAGAAAATAGTCCGCTGCCTCTCCGAATGCGCTTTCCCCTGTACAGAATAAAATCGCGATCGTCCAATGCGCCACCAGCCTGATTAAGATAGTACTGTGTGACGGTCTGCACATCCATTATTGCGGTTTGGGTCGGAAAGCGAGAACTATAGTAGAGGAAAATCCGTCGGCAAATGGCAAGAGATCGCCATAACCGTTCCTTAAATCTATGTTGACCGTCTTGAAGTCCTGTTGTACGAGGGGCACCCAATTTTGGGGAAAGAACGTCTTTTCGTCGGCCATGTAAGTGTTATTGCTTCTCTCGTATTCCACCGCCACGCTCTCTATCACCTGGACGAAGGTATCTCCCACCACCTGCGGTGCGACTAGGTTGCAATAGATGAACATTTCGTAAGGAAACCCCATATATGGATCTACAGGCTGTTTGGGTCCTGCCTGGAGAATGACGTTGGTATAGGGTTCGAAGCCTAACATCTTGGCCAATGTCGGAGTCAGCATCAAACTGTGAATGCGATGCAGGGGATCAGAATCGTGCTCGCCGGACCTCGGTGGTGGAAGGCCTTCCCTGTGTGGCGCGGAGGGAGTGTGGGGTGGTGGTGGCTGGGTCGAAGAAAACGTGAGGGTTTTGGGTTTTCCAACATTTTGCGCTACTCTCGAGGGCTTTTCGACTGGGTGAGCCTGGATTTCGGCTTCGGGTTCATGCTGGGGCTCGTCGTGCAAGGTTTCGTATTCGGAGGGGACGTACGGTATAGCCATGCGCACCACGTTCTCCACGTACCCTTCAAAGGATGCGTGGTGCAATCGTGTGACCGTTGCATTCACGCTTGCCGTGTTCTTGCTCTCGTCGAAGAGGAAGAAATTTTCTACCGACAAATGTTCGAGAATGACGTCGTTGACGAGTTTCACCAGGTCTTTAGGATGGTGCACGATGCCTCGAGGGATTTGCAAGCTGAACTCGGAATGCGTGGGAAGGTGCGTCATGGTGTATTTGGTGCCCGTGACGCGGGCTTCGTCCGAGGAGACCTTGTAGAATTTCACCGGATACCTGACCTTCTGCAGAGCCACGTCCCATTCCCCCTGTAGGACGATCCTCTCGGGCAAAACGTTTGAGAATCTTGCCGTGGTGTTATCGGTAAAGTGATCCATCGAAGCATTGCTCGCCAGCGTGAGGGAGAAAGGCTTGGTCTTGATCATGCCGAATCGATGGTCGAAGCCAGGACCCACGAGTTGAATTTGGCCGGATATCCCTTCCACTTCACCAAAACCTGTTTGTTGCGCCCTCTGCCTTTAGTTTGCAAAATGTTGTCAATTTTGAAAGTTTCGGGGAGCGCGACCTTTTGCAGCTCTTCGGTGTAAAATACGCCGTCTATGGCTTCTCCGGCCAGATCCTTCAACTTATATACCACGGGTCGACCGCACACCACCTCGGTTATCTCGAATATCTCGCCCGTCCAGTTCTGCTCGTACCCCTTGTCGAACTTTATTTTCTCCTTGGAAATGCGCACGTGTTCGCCGACGATATATTTGGGTCTGCTAGGCCGCGGCAGACGCCTGTCTCCGTACAAGTTGCGGTACACCTGCAAGATGTTAGACTCATTGACCTGCTTGGGCGCCATCTTTATGGACCTGTGATGCGAACTATTGTACGACTCGAGTAGGGCCGGAAGAACCTCCACGTACCTGTAAGAGTTTTTGTAAGTGAAATATCTCCACATCTTGGTCTTCAGGGTTCGGTTAAACCGTTCCACGACGCTGGCTTTCACGTTATTTTTGGTGGTGTAATGTTGCACGTTGTGCTTCTTTAGAAAGTCGCGAAACGCCTTGTTGGTGAACTCGGTTCCCTTGTCCGTCTGTAGGACCCTGGGAACTCGCTGAGAAAATATGGAACGAAACGCCTCCGCCACCTCGGCGCCAAGTTTCGTTTTCAGAGGAACGGCCCACATGTATTTGGAGAATACGTCGATGACGGTGAGAATGTAAGCATACGGCTTGTTATGTTCTCTGACGCTGCTCATGACGTTGAGGTCGGCTTCCCAGAGATCGTCCATATTGGTCACGTGATAGTATCTGGTGGGAAATAGCTTTTTCACGGGCTTGTGCAAAGTATAACTTTCCTGGGTTCGAAGGAAGGACTCGATGTTGGTCTTTGACTCTTCGGTGGCCTTTCGCAGGGACTTCACCGTTCCCAGGCCGGCATAATGTTCCGGTTTGGCATACAATCGCCTCAACGCAGTCCATTCCTTCATCGCTTTTTTTTTTTTTTTTTTTTTTTTTACAGGGGCACCCAACGGCGGGGGCGCAATTGATACGTGGAGGTGGGCGACTTTGACTTCTTTCTCTTGCGAGGGGATAGAGGGTGTCGTTTGATCGTGCTAGGAGCGACCTCGTGCTTCACCCGCACGTCTCGGTGCACGTCCTCGTAAGCATCGTCGTCGTCGTCGTCGTCGTGATTGCTAAGGAAGGGTTGTCTCACTTGTGACACCAGCTTCAGATACTTCCCCAATTTATATTTTACCAGACGCCACTTTTCGTCGGCAGACAGTTTTTTGGCTCGCTGTACGTTCTCCATTTCTTTAGCTAGACTAGAAGTGCTCTTGTCTATGACGTGAAGCTTTTCCGCGGTTTTCGGCAACGGGGCGGCCACCACGACCTGTCTCCCATACTTCATCCTGCAAATCTGGACACGAGAGCGCTACCCAGCGAATCTAATACGGGGAGCAGAAACGCCGGTAGAAAACCTCCTATTTGAATCAATATTTTCTTCTTCTTCTTTAAGGGAACCCGCTTATCTACCAACTTCCTCCAAGACGCCTTACTTCTCTTCAAGCTATTTAGGCACTTCTGCGGAAGTTGCACGTGACCTCTGCACACGTTGAGCATACATTCGCAAATGGCCTTTATCAGATCTCCGTCGGCATTTTTTAACAATTTTTTGCGCTGAGGCGCCTTCGCCCTGGCTAAGGCCGTCAAATTTCCGTGCTGTCTCGCTACGAGCGGACGGCTCAATTTGGCAATGCTCAACCTGTCTCTAACCATGATGGCACGGGGAATGAAGTTCGCGTTGTCCAATGCGCCTTATTTAACGTGTCAAAACAACCTGCGAATGCATGTGGAGTCCAGAAACACCCGCTATATATATATAGCGAAGAAAAAAAATTTTGTTTGGATCAACGGTCTCGGTTGGGTATGAAATAAGAGAGCGTTTCGTCCGGAAGGACGCCGGTTCGATACCTGTATCGATCGGGCGTGTATTGCGTGCAATCCAGCACCAGATATCCGTGTGGGTGTTGGGTTGCCTTTTCGAAAGCCTCCAGCAGAAACCTAGAGTTCCTGGGTTCGATCTGCCGGCACAGTCTTTCTATCTGCATTTTGTCTCTGTTATTCTTGAAGACCACGATGTAGTTTGCATTCAGAGATATGTTCCTATACTTCTGCCCTTGCGGACACACGTTTTGCAGAATGTACACGATTCCGAAGCTCTTGTGATGAGAGTCTCTGGTGAAAAAATTGGACACGTTCGTTCCGCCGCCCTCCGCCATCAGGTCGTCCAAGATAACCAGAAAGTTCTCTCCCACATCCTCCAGTTGGGGAATGCCCGGGTGGGCCTCGCACTTCCGAGGCAAGTCTTCGAGCCTCGGCGAGTACTTCGGCTGGTGGCACCACAGCACCCTCTTCGGGCGCTTGTCGAACATGCGGTTGGCGTGACGTATGAGGTTTTTCACGAAGGTCGATTTTCCGCATCGCAACGGCCCCGCAACCAGCATCGTGCTGGGAAAACTAAACCGTCTCAAGTCAGTCGGTCGTCGTCGCATCATGAGGGTCTTGGTTCGAACTGACCTCGAGGGCGCACCAGCTGTCTCTATTTATCCCGTACCCTTTTGCAACCGAAAGGGTAAGAGTCGAAGCCCTCGGCCGGCACTCGCTTGGTCACCAGCATGCGGAAAGTCTTCACGCAGGGTTCAGTCACCACCGTCCACGACGGTTTCCTCGATATCTGGCTGCCCGTCAACGTCACCGTCATGTCGGGGTCCCGGAGCACCGTGTTCCGAATCACCTCGGCGTTCACCAGCTGCAAGTTGCCCGAATTCAATGTAATGCCCTTGACCTTGCACACCGAGAAGGTCTTACCCGTCTCCGGGGACCGGATCTCCATGCAGTAGCTCTTCGGCCCCGTCGTCGCAAACCGGGAGATGTACGAGCCCCGCCCGTACTTCTCCAGCTCGTCCGTCATGTCTTCCAGGAGGCGTCCAACGGACGGCGTCCATTCCCCCGGAGCGGCGGCGGCAAAGACGAGTCGGTGTCGAAGTAGCACACCCGTTCTCCGAGTCGCTTCAGATAAGAGTAGAGCAACAGGCGGGCGTGGGCCGTGGTGTAAGCCGCTATCACGACGTTGGCGGTGGGGTTCACCTTGGGAGTCTGCTCGCAGTACCTCCACACCACGTACATGACGTCGTCGGTGACGGGCACGTAGGTCTGCACTTGGACGCTCGGGTCGTTGAGCAGCTCCAGGAGTCGATCGTACCTGTCGACGAGCTCGCATGTGGGGAGGTTGTCCCTCTGTCCGAGTTTGCCCCAGAAGCTGTTGAGCATCAGCTTGGCGAGCTCGCGCCGACCGGGGTTGGGTGCGATCGCGTGGGGATCTAGGACGACGACTTCGTGCTCCGAGAACTCTCTCAGGTACCGCTCTCTCGCGTCCTGCGTGTCGCAGCCCGAGGGCCATCCGGAGGCTTCCGTCTTGATCTTCAGAAACTGATCGACGTAGGCCTCGAAGAGTCCCTTAGCTTCGGTGGCCGGGTCGTACTTCACCACGTCGTACTCCCAGATCTCGTGGACCTGGAGGAGGCGGTAGCCCTCCTGGAGGGCTACCTTGACTTCGTCGACCACCCAGGTGCCCTTCAGGGCCCTCTCGTGCTCTCGTTGTTCGCACTCGTATTGGTTCTCCGTCTCCGCACAAGCGCGACGGCGGAAACAAGAGCTTGCCGTTAATGCGCGCCGGCAGCACCGGGTGGTACAGATGTTGCGGCGGTAGAACCACGGCCTTAATGAGCCCGCCGCGCACGTCTTCCAAGCGTGGAAAGCGATCCACGTGGATCTTCGGGTGGCCAACGGGGTAGGGTTTGGTCTTGTTCACGAACGGGTACAGACTGCACACGTCGTAATAGAAGATCTTCCTGTCCCCCTCGGACTCGCAGTACGTCTTGGTATAGTTGGTGCGGCCTCCGTAGAAGGCGTCTCTGGGATTCAGGGGTTCGGGTAGCGGGAAGTCTCTAGCGTGGCGCTCGAGCTTGCGGTCGGCCTTCATCACGGCGTTGAACTCGCACTCCCATATTTCCACCACGGCGTAGCCGGCCCGTCGGATCTTGGCCGCGACTTTCTCTGTGCTCTCCAGCCTGGAGGCCATGGTTTCGTTGGCCGTGTTGTATATGGGGGCGTGGCGATTGTGAAAGCATCCACGGTAGAAGCATCCGTGGAAGAAGTACGCGGTTCGGTCTTCTTCACAATACCCGTCCACCTTGTGGCCGGCAATGTTGACTTCGCGTCCTCTCATAGCGTGCTGAATAACACTATTATTTTGTGACTCTACCCAAGTCAGCCATATGCATGCTATGCGAGACTACCTGTCCGCTAGTCGATACCCGCCCACGGGTAAGAGGGCAATCTTTTTCGGCGGAATGAAGCGCTTCCTGTACACGCACATGCAAGCCTGAGCGACGGTGACGCATTCCCTGAACGGATCTATGCCGTTCTCGTCTAAGAATTCCCTTCTGAATTTGGAAACTCCCCGACTGAGGAGAAAGACGTCCATTTTACAATACGTCACCATTTCCGCCTTCATGTCGAACACGTACTCGGAGGCAACCTTTTCGTCGTGCCACTGCTCGAAGGCTCTTCGAGTCTCTACCGTCATGCCTTCGGGGCAGAAATACTTTTGATCGGGAATGGGACCTACGTAGTGCTCGTTTTGCTTGGTGTTAAATAAATATGGAAAATAACTTTTGCATTCCTTCAAGTCGAAGGTCTTCGAAAAGCGAGATAGTGGCATGGGTATGAAGTTGAGCGAGTCGATAAAGGTGACGTCACCGTATCTCATTTGGTATATCTTGCCGCCGTTCATGATAAGCTCCGGCGCCCATTTTAAATGCCCCACCATGTACTTTAATAAAAATTGGCCGTCGTAGGCTCTGAGGTTATGAGCCACCACGATGACGTCACTGGCTGCCAACCTCGGCTGCGCGACATGCTCGAATAACTGTTTTACAGGGTCGTTCGTAAATACCCATTCTTTGGCACCGCACTCGGTACAGTACGCCGTTCGTCGATGCAAAGCGGACAGGCTTGGTATAACACGCACAAGTTAGGCACATGCTCGTAGGTGTGTTGTTTACCGGTATAGTACACTGAGTACATTCGAGGTCTATGAACATAAAGACATATTGTTTTCTTTTGTTCTTACAAGCATACGGTTGCATAAAGCACAAGTGATTAGAATCGACGTGCGTCTTGCAATGCTTGCAGTATTTTTCCCCGCACTCGTGCGAGGTTTTTCTATATCTTAAATTCACCAGCTTATGGCAAGACGCACACACCTTCTCCACGTCGCACACCGATAGCTGTTTGGGATAAAATGCGCCTTTCTTGGCGTGATTCGAATAGCACGTAGGCCCCTTAAAGTCTCTGTTGCACGCAGTACAATGTATGTAAGCATCGAATCGTGCATCGCATTGCTGGTGACAATTGCAGCACTTGGCGTCGCACCTATGCTATTCTCTTTTGTATGCCGAGGGATGGTGACATTGACGGCAATAGTATCTACATTTGAAACACTTGTTAAGGTCGACAATGGCGTTAAAGTGTCCCTCGTGAAATATAACGTCAATGTGTTTATCCCATTGCTTATCGGACGCGTACAACACGTTTTTGCCGGTATGATCGCCAAACGCAGTCACAGAGTAACCTTTTAACTCCATATCAAAGCTTCTGACGTCATCTATCGTGCAACTCACGTTACCCCTTCCCACGCGCTCGCACAGAACGTCGGCCTTTGGTTTTTGCAGAAATTCTGAGCGTCTCATCGTTGTATAATTGACGTCACAATCCACTTTGGCTTTGCAAACAACAATGGCTCTTGCTAAGCACAACTGGTCTTTGTTTTTAATTTCTACAATGCCTTTGTTCCCGCTGCAGGCATCGCATGGTCGGTAACACGATCCCGCGACCTCTTTGGTCCACACGAAAGTAACTTTCAGAGGGCCGCTAAGCAAGAACTGTTGGTTGCTTTGCATGACCCTTTCGAGGCCCTCAATGACAGCATCTGCGTTCACTTGCTCTGTTCGTCTCACACTCATGTTAAACCCTTTGTCCGCCTGTTTTTGATCGGATATTCCTAAATAACCGGGTTCGTGGTCTAGAAGGTTCTCCTTGGCAAAATTTAGAATATCGTTAAATAAACGCGTCACCGAATGCTTGGGGTTTGCATCTCTAGGGGCAGGGTTCACGGAAATTTCTGTTTCGGTAAAGCCTGAAAATAGCCTTTTCATGGATCTTTGCCTATGCCCTAATATTTCGAACGTAGCCTGCGAGGATAGGTCTTGACTTACCACCGGTTCCGGTTCCATGTTGCGATACCCTCTAAAACCTTTTCTTTTCGTTTTTAAACACACACACACACACACACACACACACACACACACACACACACACACACACACACACACACACACACACACACACACACACAGTTTTTCCAAAACTCTTTGGATGCGCTCTGCTTAAAACAAATGTTTTTAAAAAAATTCGTATAAGGTGTGATTTTATGTTATAAAGTTGTAATAGCCGTATAATTTCAACCCAGATCGCTTTCAATTCGCTCTCCGGCAAACCGCTTAAACACCTCTCCCTTTTTAAAAAAAAACAAAACACAAAGGACTGCTTATCGTGACCCACAATTTTCGGTTTCTCAGTCCGTTAAATGTCTCATTATCAAGTACAGCGAACTATAATTATGCTCTGGCCTTATGAACTCTGAAAGCAAACCGTTCACTTCACATATACACACGTACAAAACAGGTAACGTAATGCTATCCTAGACGCACTCAAATAGAACCGCTTTATGCACAAGGAAACGTGACACTTCCGGTCGGTCATCGGTTCACGTCTTGCTAGGAAAAATAGGTTACGTGTCTTTCTGACATAGCTAAAAACAACTCCTCCACACGCCACGAGTTCCCTTCTCCCTCCCCCCCCTCCCCCACCTTGCCGCGGTATGTCAACGGGCGCGTGCGCAGGTCCAGCGTTTTTCCAAGAAAACCCCCATCTAGCATACCGCAAGTCTGGTTCATTCAGGTTTTTTAAACTAGCATCTTGCCACGTCAGTCAATTTCCCCCAACTGTCGGCCGAAAACTGCATTTTCAGGTATTTGCACGTTTCCAATATCGTTTAAAGTGCCAACGGTCATATTTCGTAGCAGTAATGCCAGCGTTTTTTAAACTAGCATCTTGCCTCGAGTGTTATTCAGTGGCTTGGACGATCGTCATGGGATCTTTCTCCGTGTCAAGCGAAAACTTTTCCCCCCATCTACTGTGCGTGTGTAAAGAGAGTTGCATCCATGTTTGTGCAACAGAGTGTTTTTTTTTTGGATTGTGTTTTCCTGGTGTGTTTATTTTGTTTACTTTCTGTTTTATAAGAGTTTTTAATTAAATCTTTGTTTAAGCTATGTGCATGCACAACCAAAGTCCAACGTCTCATAGTTGTAGGGATAAATCATCAAACTACGGGTAACAATGCATATTTCAGCTAGTATAATCCATATTTTTTAATTATCTTGTTATCTTAACTTGAATCAAGTGTATATTCCTAGGTATACGCTTTTAATCGTAACAGGCACACAGAAACTTGCTAAGCTGAACAAAATAAAAAAAAAAAGAAATAAAAAAAAAAAAAAACCACAAATGATACAAAATACCCTTGTTGTAACATTATCAATTCCCAATATATTCTTTGCTGTCGGTTTTAATTTTCAAATACCTTATTTTTTGTGATAATTCTCCGTTATCTTGTGTTCTCCGTCTTGTGTATGAAATAGTTTGTACAAGGAAGGGCAGTGAAAGTAACATTTCTCCTAAACTAATACTATATTTCTGCAAACAATTCTGATGTGTAACATTCAAACGGCTTTTGCACTCAATATCCTTATTTTCATAGTTGTTAATAATTGTTCATAAGCTTCTTCATGCTTTTCCTAGCTATCGATAACATATGTATCCCGCTAGTATTAAAATAACAAGAAACCAAATTTCTAACGCTTTCCTCTCCAATAAAAAACATCAGCGACCGTGTGTGTATGTGTGTGTGTGTGTGTGTGTGTGTGTGTGTGTGTGTGTGTGTGTGTGTGTGTGTGTGTGTGTGTGTGTGTGATATGACAAGCAAACAAGGAAAAAAAAAACAATTCATTATTGCTCTGAACTATATTATATTCATATATTTGTTCATTTTGCGCCGCTGTGTGTCTACTTGTAATGGTTTGCTTAACATCATTAAACTATTCCATATTTCAATCAACTACATGTTTAAGCTTTTATTCTTATATGATATATTTCGAGGTAATCTGTCGGGGTATATAACACCTTATCGTAACTGAATAACCTGCACGCGCTCGCAAATGCAACGTCGACAAGTTCCGACATGTATGCGGCGTGTGCCTGTTGGCCGCTTAAGCCTTGAGAGAAACACGGTCTCATATCCCGTAGCCTTCTTTGTTGGACCGAAATGCAGATCGGTTTCAAAGCACGTAATTGCCACGGAACGCTTGTGTGTGCGTATGAAGACAAGTTGCATATTATCTTCCAGCATTTTCTATCTGTGTGAGAGACTCATATGAACGCCTTCTTTAAAAGGTATGCCAAACATGGTAAAAAAGCTTGCTAATCAGCTCTTGAATTATCTCGTTATCTTAATTTGATAGTGTGACGTGTTCAACCATAGTCTGCGCATTTTATCGGATTTTAACTGCTGGCTTAACATTAAAGCATGTCTGTTAAATACGCTAGAAATATGAACCTATGTTCAAAACAAAAAAGACGAAGAAAAACAAGCAAACGAGGAAAAAACAAGACTCAACTTATACGTATCAATATAATTGATATTTTAAGCAAAATTCTGAAGCCATTTTTTTCAGAAAATAGAAAATTTGGAAACATATTCCATGTTGGGGTTTTTCTTCCCAACATTTTCATATCTCGTTCTTCAAAGATTTAAATGTAAGTCCGTTAACCGACTTTTTTTTTTCGTTTTTTTTTTAAACTATACTTTTTCACCATCAGCAACGCTATCATTCCTGCAATTCCTTTTTCTCTCCCTTTTTTATAAGGCAAAGGTTGCTTCCTCAGTTTTCATCCAATGGCAACGCACCTTATTTCCACCAATCATCGTCATTTTGGAATCCTAACGACCAAATCCCAACTCGTGTTATTTTATCCAATCAGATCACGCCACGTCACTTCCGCATATCACGTTTCCCCATTCCTCCAAGATCCTTCCCTTCTTTGCTCCCCAACACCCGTCAAGACCACATCACTTCTCCCTTCCGCACATCACGTGCCTTTTTTGGTTTTCTACGAGCAACAATACATCTAGGCAGTCAAAATGCAGCAAATGATAAAAATCCTAGAGCGGATGTACTTCGGCAGATGCTTATCAGCGCACTTGGACCATTCACCGACATATATTATGACAGATCGCATTCTCGGCGATTGGATGCTTAGCGTCCTTCAAGACAGAGTACTCGTTCAACATCCACACGCTCAAGGTCCACCAATCACATTATTTTATTAAAAAAAAAAAGCAGCGGTTGGTGGGAACATCTCAACGGTTTTTTTTCCTGTGCCAGAAAACCCCATCCTGCGGATGTGGTATATCGCAATCTCCCACCCCCCCTCCTCCCCTCCCCTCCCACCGCCCTTCCCCCACCCCTCACCAACGGATGTGGGCGTGTTCGCAAACTCTGCGCTTACACCTCATACCCCTTTGATCTACATAGACGTCTCATCTTGCCTTCAGATGAGACCGAGCTCTCGTAGAGGAACGACATGCTATCTCCTGCGGCAAATTCCGGCTTCGTCACTCCAACTTATGTTCCAGGTGTCAACTTGCTCTTGCTCCTCAACGGCTAAATCATCTCAAATAGCAATGGTTGGTAGTAAAATCTCAACGGGTTTTTTTTCCTGTAACACAAAACCACATCCGTGGTGTGTCATATCGCAATCTCCTTCCTGCACATATTCATTTCCCCCTCCCCCACCCCACCCCCTGCGGGTGTGTCTGCGATCGCAAACACAACTCTTACACAGCATCTCTCATCTACATACACGTCAAATTTTACCTTCAGTGGGTACCGGGCTCTCGTCGAGGAACGACCTGCCAACCCTGCAAGACATACCACGGCTCCTCCTGCTGCAAATTCCGACTTCGTCACTCACACGGAACACATAGTTTGCAACCAACTTTCTACAAACAACAAACAGGTTTGTACTCCTTTTCCTACAACAATAATTTAAACTTTTTTTTTCAATGCATCTTCTCAATAAAAAAAATAAATAATCTAATCAACAGTCCCTCCTTAAGCAATCGGATTAACGATAATCCCATGGCGTTAGTGGTGCGTGGCGCGCCGTTGATGGCGGGAAGTTTGAAAATTTGAAATTAACAACGTTCACAGAAAAAAATTTCAAATTCTCAAATTTAACGACATCTTAAGTTCTTTTCATAGTGTCGCCGTTTGATGGCGGAAAATTTGAAAAACGTTAAATGGCGGGAAATTTGAAAATTTGAAATGTACGACTATGGCGGGAAAAATTTCAAATTTGCAAATTTTCCGCCATCTTGAAATTTTCAAATTTCCCGCCATCAAAAAGCGACACTAGCTCCACGCGACACTAACGCCATCCAGCGGCGAAAATATCGTTAATCCAATTGCTTAAGGAGGTCATCGGGGTCAACGGCCTTTCCCTTTCATACTGCCTGTCTGGTTGGTATGCGTTGCCTGCGTCTGGACGCGCGTCTTTCCGTCTGTTCTGCCATCTTGTCGGTCGTCTGTCGTTATTTCGGTTCCACTGATACCGCATGAAATGCAATCTCCCATCATAGTGTCCTGAATCGTATGTTCGATTTACTGGAGTGTTGCGCTTCTGACCGTCGTAGCGTTGATTTCTTCCGCCGTACGGATATCGGTGTCTTTCATCGTGGCGACGATCGTCTGTGTTGTAGGGCTCGTGTCGCCTGTTTTGGTAATCGTGGGCCGATTGTGCCCCGCTCCCACTGAGATGTTGTCTTTGCTTGTTAGGTTCGCGTTCTTCTCTTTCTCCTTGGAATGCCGTTAATTCAATTGCATCATTGAGGTGGCGGAGTTTTGCAACAATCAAATGGTTTCTAATATGTTCTGGGAAGTGAGAAGCCATGAGGGTTATAAATTCCTCCTCTCTGATTGGGGGTTCTAATAACTTTGCCTCTTGTGCGAGTTTAAGGAAGTAGTCCACCATGCTCTCCCTACTACGACTGTCATACCTGCCATTGTTAACCCTTATCCTTATACTACATTGTTTTTGGGTGGTCCAGTATCTGGCGAGGAATGTCATTTTAAACTGTTCGTAGGAGACCCGGTCACCCAGTGTGAGCCTAAACCAATTCAGGCACCTCCCCACTAAACCTTTCTTTATTACCATTAATTTGAATTGATCGGGGACAGACTTTATTTCGAAATATGATTCTAAGTCCAGGATATATTGTTGGGCATTGTCATTGGCGTCGTCAAAAGTTGGGATAGTTATCTCATTTAGGAACTGAAACCACATGCTTTGCATATAATTTGCATTTTCATGTGGAATATTTGCATCACTCTCATGTGTTACTGTTAGCTGTGTCCCTTTTACATTGCTATCACTTGTATTGGATCCTGCACGTGAGATGGCCGCGTGTACGCTGTTATTAGCGGATTCGTCTGTTATAGAACTCCGTTGTATTTGCGCTCTTACATCAGCCATTTCACGCACAGTTTCGGCTATTCTGTCACCATGGGAGGTCTGGGCATCGGTTAATTCCGTCAGCGTTTCCGCTATATTGCTTTTTTACCAATTCTATATCTCTAGCCATGTCATTTCTCATTAATTCTATATCTTTATTAATTTTACTCTCTATTGTGACGCAATTCCTCCTCAGCCCTTCGCTCACGTATTGTCTTATTTCTATATTCTCCAATTGAAGAGCTTCCACTTTGCCTGTTAGATTGTCTACTTCTGCCTGTGTTCCCTTTAATTCTGCCCTGACTAATAGAAAGTCCCCCTGCATTTGGTTCTGGCCTACTCTAATGTCTTTCAGCATTTCCTGCTGCCGTGCTAGGTGATGTTCTAACTTTTTGTTAAATTCTCTATTGCTCTTCGATATTTCTTCTCTAACTTCTTGTCGGTCTGGGTGGCTCAGTTGGTTAGACGCTGGCCTACTGTTCCCAAGGTCGCGGGTTCAAATCCGGCCCAGGCCGATGGTTTTTAAGTGTGCTTAAAAACGACAGCTCCATGTCAGTAGATTTACTGGCATGTAAAAGAACTCCTGCGGGACAAAATTCCGGCACACCGGCGACGCTGATGTGATCCTGGCAATTGACAGCGTCGTTAAAAAATAAAATAATTTATTTTTTTTCTAACTTCTTTATTTGACCCATCTCTTAATTCTTTGTTACTACGATTTATTTTCCCTTGAAGTTCTGATATTTCTTCCTTTAAATTTGCCTGCATTTCCCCTTTAAGCCCATTAATGCTTTCTGTCAACTGTCTAAGCAGCCCTGCCAAATCTACCTGCCCTTCACTTTCACTCATTGCGTTAGTTGACCTTTCCGCGGACACCTGATTTTCACATTCCATGCTAATGGGTTTTCCGTAACTCTTTCCACTTGTTAAAGGCATAAAGTGTGCATTTCTATCGTATCAGCTGTTTACTTAGAATCACTCGTATGGAAGCTCTTCGTCCTTAATCTATATTTTACAATATTATGTTTTTACCCTGTAAAAAATACATATAATTTTTCCTTCACGCTTCCACTTAAGAGTTTTTTTAGTTTGTTTTTGATTTACTGCGGCGTGTCTTCTGGAAGTTCTGGAAGTCTTCGTTTGTTGTTATAGTTGTGTCGGGCCCCTGGTGTGGTGTCTTTCTTCCTTTCGGTTTGTCTGCGTCTCCTCTGCTGTCGTCGTCGGTTCAGATTCCGTCCTTCCTTCAGGTTTCTTGGCGTGGATGTCAGTTGCGGCTGCTTGGTGTAGTCCTGTCGTGCCCCACGTTGAATGGCGTCATTTGCGGCTGGATATACCTCGGTCTCACTGTACTGCCACGGCTGAGACTCTATCTCGTGTGTGTTGAAAGAAATACCACACTTTTGTGAAACCTTTTATTCCAGTCCACATTTATTTAAAACTTTCTTCCTCGCAACCATATACCCGGCGCAGTTATATGTTTCCCGGCACTGATATTCACGCGGATGATGGCAGGATACACGCACGTAAATGCGTAAACGTGAACTTGTGAGTGTGAAGTGCGTGTGTAGGTGCGTATGTAACGCCAACTTGTGAGTCTGTCAGTCGTGTCTGACAGCCAATTTGTGAGGTTGAAGTTAGAAGTGCTTAGTGTAAGTTCGTGTGCCACGGCTTGTTTGCTGGTTTTGTTAATTCAATCTTCCCCTCATTTTGCCACTTCTTCATGGCCACGTGGTTGCCCTCATTGGTGAAAATCTATGTTATGTTCACGAAACTCGATTTTCCACCATTAAGCATTTCAACTTCAACTTATTTATTATAAAAAACATTTGCCCGGTGCCGGTACAGAGGGGCCCGGCTTACAGGCTAAAATTAACATGAAATATATTTTACAGTGTTTACATTGGTGATTCATTTTTGCTTTTGTGTTCAAAAACCCATACAGTGGGCAGCTTTAGCCCACCGAGAACAGTTAGCGGGTGCGTTTTAAGGGGCTTTTGCTTCACTGCACAAAGCGTCACTATTAGCTTTACAATGGTTTGTAAAGGAGTTTCATATCCTTTGTTCGCCACTGTCTGGGGACCTTACCCTAATGACCGTCTTTCCGTGGCCTTCGCAAATTTTCGTATATGTAGCCCTTTTAGACGAATAAGCTATATGGTCTATCCAAATATTTCATTTATTAATTTCTCTTATCAATCACTCCGGTTTATCCCGTCACAAGGGTGAAAAATGTTCCTTCAGGGCTTCTGTCCCTATGATCACCTGCTTTCACTCCAAAACATGTGCAGCACACTTGCATTTAGCTCATTGGAGAATTTGAAAGAATAAAATACTCGACTGCTTTCCTCGTTCTCAGATGATTCACTTACCACGCCTGTGTTGCAATATAGTGTCACAATATGGAAGTAAAATAATACTGTAACGAAGTAAGTTGATGTATGCAAATTAAAATACTTTAATTGACAAGGAAAGCTTCATATAGAAAACCAATTTCAAACCTTTTTGATATTGCGTAAACTCTAAAAACCTCTCCAAGAAGGGAAAACTATTGAGACAGTTGAATAAAATAAAAATAAAAAATAAATAAATAAACCAAGGTGTGCTAATGATCTCCTTGATCTCCCTACAGGCATCCATGGCCTACAGATTATTATTGCACCATTGACCAATAAGTTAACTACTTTGCAGCATTGGCTGCAGTATCATCAGAGGTATAGGTACACATTGTTTGTGCCCAAGACATAAGCGTTCTTCACAACTATGTGCAACTACCAGTTGCAGTTGTCGAGAAGTGCTTAAAAAATTTATTTTGTTGTTTAACGACGCTGTCAATTGCCAGGATCACATCAGCGTCGCCGGTGTGCCGGAATTTTGTCCCGCAGGAGTTCTTTTACATGCCAGTAAATCTACTGACATGGAGCTGTCGTTTTTAAGCACACTTAAAAACCATCGGCCTGGACCGGGTTTGAACCCGCGACCCTGGGATCAGTAAGCCAGTTGCCTATGTGGCTGTTGCAGATTTGCTTGACTCTGTGCTTTCAGTGTGACAGTTTTACCTTTATGTGTTTAATTACTGCGTCGCCCAGAAAAAGTACTCATTTGCTAGCTCTAGAGTAGTTTCTTGAAGTAGAATTCTTCTGTATTTCTTGCAATTTATCCCGTAAACACCTTCAGTGCTCTGAAGTAAGATGATTTATCTCTCCTAAAAGGCGTAAAGGATCACCTATTGTCTGGGTAGGTATATTAATTATACCCCACTAGTTTGAACAACATAATTTGAAATGGGATTATGTGATTACAGGGAGACAGCGGCGGTCCTTTACAGGTGGTGGATAATGGAAGATTTGTCCTAGCAGGTATGTACGGCTTTTGGGGTACAGAGCATGATAAAAACCTACACGATGCTCTCTTACAGTCAGCTTTCACTAAATAACGTAGCTCATAAATTTATTCTACATGTAATTAATTTTTTTGTATAATTACGAAGAAACCTAAGTACCATTATCGATATCCTAAGCGATCACCTATTATCAACAGATTGAGGGTAATCTGCAATGTAGTCGTTGCTAAGGACAATTCTTCGTTTTCATGAACAGCAGGGTTGTATTGGGGAAACGTGTTTTAGAGCCAGCTTGTCTCAATTTGGTGGTGGTTATCTAAAGATGCCTTCAAATACATAAAAGCCTGGACAAGGACATGTACTACCTTACAGTGGTCTAGAAATCCTGAAAATATGTACAACATGCCTTTCTCCTAATACAAGTTAAATCCCTCTAGGCACAACAATTACTTAAGACAAAAGCAAGAAGAATATCCATAAATAATTGTTACGTTTGTTTTAATTCACACTTAGTACGCAATCCTTTCGCATACTCTTACAATTGGAGCAACGGCGCCACTTCCGGAAGACTAAGCACAGATGGAAATAGTTTATTTCTGTTATATTTCTGAGTCATGAACTCTCTGAAGGTAGAAACATTTGGGTCGCTTGAAACTAGCAGACGGAGAAATGTATCTCTTATGGTGTTCTCTCTTGAGCACTTTCGGGAATGATGCTCTCGGTAATCCTTTATAAATTATACAGATAGTCTTACTTCTTTAGCATCGGAAGCATTTATTTTCGAGAAAAGAGTGAAAACGAGAACATTTCGTTTACGGATTGCTACAGATAAGGAGTTTAACTACATTTGAAAATAAAAATCTCAGTGACATACACTGGAGTAGGTTTAAAACTCTGTTAGAATTTGAAAAACAAAATGTATTAAAGTCTGTGTTATACGCTATTTGTATGTATTCTCTTAAGTTTACGCCATTAGAACAGTAAACTGAAACCAAAATAAATCAGGGTACAAAACAACAAATTGCACACTGGAACCTGAGTATTGGATTATCACAGTTGCTAACCTGAAACACGAGGATAATTATGATGCTCGATTAGGCTTTTTCTTCTCGTGTCACCATCGAACGGAGCGATGGAACTGTTAAAACTCACCTTGTGCGCCGAAATACCCCTGTGCAATCACTCTTGATTCTATGCTTGGTAGCCCGTTTTAACAAAGATTTATTTTTAAGTTTCGGGTAGTTTTCGGGGCATCTCGATCACCGTGCATTGAGAAAATTATTGTTTAGCATTGGGGCTAGTGCAAAAGGTTATTTAACGCTTGGAAATCGTGGTATTTTGACGCAGTGGCTATGGCCTAAGCTTATCGCGTAGCTAGCCCAGGGTAGTTGGAGAGAGAAATATATTATAAGTGGACAGGAAAGCACTCTCACCTAGCGTAGAACCCACAAGCACTATCGATGATAACCAGAATCCTCAGGACATTTCTCTTCTTTGCTTCCGGAACTTTGTAGCATGTTTTTGGAAAATTACAGTGCAAACTAGAGTGTATGCAAGTAAGTGAACTGGTGAGCGCATTTCTGATGCGACATCAACTGCGGTTCTGCACTATAATGGCTAACATGCACTTTACCATTGATCATCAGAATCCTCTCACACCGCGTGTATTGTTTGTTCTCGGAAGTTGCTGATGTTTCATATTGCACCAATGAGTGTGCAATTTCAGCCAACGAAATCAAATAAATCACAAATGATAGACGGTTAACTCCGGGTGGAGCGAAACACAGCGTTGCAACATCTCCCTAGTTTTCTCTCTCATTCTGTTAGTTTAATCGTTACATGCACTGTTGTTAGTGATGCTTTACTATCTATTTGTTAAATATGTGGAGGCATTGGGACATATATAGTTTTTCTGGTAATGATAATAGCAGTGTCAATAGTACAACTAATTTCCCTCGGAGTGATAACGATAAGGCTAGAGCCATTACTTCAAGCGTTACTAAAGGGATAGTAAACATGGGTGATGAACAGGAAAAGGGAAGCAAGTCACCTTTAGGAGTACTGACTAACCAGTCCCAACAGATAATATATGTGTTTTAGTACATGGAATCCAATTAAATAGGGAAGAGACCTATAATGAAACTGCTACGGTAGTAACCTAAACCGTCGGTGAGGTTGCGCGGAGGCTTTTCATAATGCCAAAAAAGAAGGGGAACAGAAAACCAAAGTTAGAGAAGGTTGATGCTTTCACCTGTGACATAATTCGTAGAGAGGTGTATATGCTTTATAAAAAAAGGACAAGCACCAATGCTGTTAGAGTTGCTGATAGGACTTCAAATCATGTGCAATTTTCCCTACAAAAGACATTTGCTTAGTTGTTACTGAAGTCAGGGTTTCTCTTTCGCACGTTAGATGCCTCTTACATACAAAGCTCATATATAACATCATCAGGCCTAAGTTTACTGAAGAAATTCAATCATCAAAGAAAAGAGTAGTCCTTAGCGCTTTTAAGACTCCCTCTCCCTGGCACACTGTGTCACAAATAAATTTCTTAGGCTTTCTAGATTAAATGTTTTCGAAACTAGTTATAAGTGAGTTTTTGTGTTTCACGATGGATTGTACAACCAAGGTTGAAAACTTCATCTATTTTCTGAAGATCTGGGTGTTCGTTCCTCAGAAATGCCCTTTAAGACACAAGTGTTTTCAGGAGATGTAGAAAAATATGTACAGATACCCTAATGTTCTGGAAGAATATTTCGTCACTTAAAATATAAAAGGTGTTTTTCATTAGTTCATTCAGGTAATCTCCATTACATTACATGCAACAGCAGTATTATACACCTCTAACTTTTACGTTAACGCCAACTAAAGTGACCTCAAAATGCAGCACCTCCATCATAAGTCTGGGCAATTAGTTTTTCAGGACAATTTCCAGTCAAGGGATACATTAAATATTCCAAACTGCAATCTGATAAACCTTCTGCATCTGCAAACGTACAAAAGCGCTCGTGAACCTTCTTCGGAGTTTATGTCGAAACACTACCCCAGTCCGCACAAAGTTGGATATATCCCTCGTATCATCAACCACACATGCCAGGATAAGTTGGTTAGGTGCTGGCATACTGATCCCAAGGTCGTGGGTTCAAATACAGCTCAGATATTTTAAGTGAGCTTGAAAGCGACAGCCTCATGTCATTAGCGTTGCTGGCATGTAAAAGAGCTCCTGCAGAACGAAATTCCGGCACATCGGCGACGCTGGTATGGTCTTTGTAATTGACTGAGTTAACTAACAAATTACCGCCGCCACCACCACCGCCGCCACCGCCAACATCACCACCACCACCACCGCCGCCGCCACCACCACCGCCACCACCGCCAACATCACCACCACCACCGCCACCGCCGCCGCCACCACCACCGCCACCACCACCGCCACCATTACCGACACCGCCGCCGCCACCACCACCGCCACCGACACCGCCACCATCACTATCACCACCACCACCGCCGCCACCGCCACCACCACCATCACCACCACGCCACCACCGACACCGCCACCGCCACCACCATCACCACCGACACCGCCACCACCACCGCCACCACCACAACCGCCACCGACACCGCCACCGCCACCGCCACCGCCACCACCACCAACACCGCCACCATCACCATCACCACTACACACGAGGCAATAGGACTGCTTAATTTGATCAGAAATGAAATCCCCAAACCTGGAGACAATCAAACAACTCACTTTGAATGGTTTAGAGGTAACTTTGAAAACGGTGAAGCCTAGGTAATGGCGATTAAGAGTAATATTGAGTTGCTTGCGTATGCCTTGTAATTACAAAAACATCTTTATTGCTGATTATGGCGGTTTCATCACCGCGAAGAGGAAGATTAAAGGGGGTAGAGGGCACAGACACAGAGGGGACAACTCGCTCACTTTGACCTACACAGATATATTGTGGCTATCCCCCCCCCAAGGAGGCAGGGATGAAATGAGGGAACCGAAGGTGCCACGCAGGGTCGCAGCTAGACAGGCCACAGAGAAGCACCGAAGTCCCTAACAAGTGCTGAGACCTCATCACGGCGCCAGGTCCCGCCAAGCAGCCATCACACCGCGGTTCCGGTATCACACTAAGCGTTACCCCACCCCCGAGGGAGCAAATGCCGGTCAAACGCCACCTAGCGCCGAGAACAGCCGTCACAATGCGGAATCATCCGCGCCATCTACCCGGCACTACCAACACTACACGCCTGAAAGATTATAAGGAAATGGAATGAAGCGAAATGATGGAAAGGAAACCGTGCATATGAAATAATGCACCCCAGCATTCGCCTAAGTGACATGGGTAAACCACGGAAAAACCCATGTCAGAGTGCGTCGCCACGGGGATCGAACCTGCGACCTCCCGAATGCGGGCCACAGACGTTACCGCCTGAGCCATCCCGCTCGGTAAGAGGAAGATTACAGCAGCACATGATTTTATGGCATACGTTATCCTTGACAGAATTATTTCGTTGTGCTTTTAATGGGTCCCTCACCTGCACTACTTAAAGATGACCCAACACTATATACTCCTATAAGTTGAAAACTGAGTAAATTAACCTTGTGCATTTAAGAAACATCATGCTTTTTTATTTCTTTCGTGTTGATATTTAAAGTCACACTCTTATCCTTCGTCCACGCGCCACGTACCACCACCACCGAACAACAGACCTACGAAACAGAAGAGCGCGCTCGTTTCTTTTCTTTTCTTTTCTTTCTTTTTCTTTTTCTTTTTTTTTTTTTTTTTTTAATTAATGCATAATTTTTGTACATAGTACTACAATTGTGCTACATAGGTTAATCTAGTATTGTCATGAAGCGTGTTCTTAGGGTTACATCCATTGATGTTCCTCAATCAATCAATAGATCTGTGTGTCTTTTCCTCTTGAGACGGCGCTGTGGTTGTTCTGGTGGCATGTTTTGTGGTATTTGTTTCATCAAGACGTTCGGGTGTTTTGCTAACGTTGTATACAGATTTCTATAGGAAGAGTGGAGAACTGTGGTTACTTTAGGTAAATTTAGATCTAAGTGGAGATTTTCATTTCTTATGTACCAGGGTGCGCTGGTGATTATCCTTAACACCCGGTTCTGGAATGTCTGGATAGGCTTAATTTGAGAATTAGAGGCAGAACCCCATAATGAGCATGCATATTGCCAAATTGGTTTGATAATCATATTGTATATGAGTCTCTTGTTAGAAATGGAAAGGGTTGAGTTTTGATGCAGCAACAGTTTTAACTGTCGAAGTCGGTCTCTTAGTTTTTGTAGAATGTGATCAATGTGTTTCTACCATGTTAAACGCGTGTCAAGGATAAGACCAAGGTATCTTACTTCATTAGCTTGTGGTATGGCAGTGTTGTTTAGGAATAAAGGATAAGTATGTTCTTTTCTGAGATAGGTGAAGGTGACGGAGTACGATTTTCTTGGATTTATTACAGTTTTCCATTGTTTATTCCATGATTCTATTTTATATAGGTAGTCTTGTATATGTGCTGTAACTTCTTCACCAGTGTCTCCTCTGCACATAATAGCTATATCGTCTGCAAATTGGGCAATACGCAGATCATCAGATTTGGGCAAATCATGTGTATAGACTATATATAGAAAGGGTCCCAGGATGCTTCCGTGAGGAACTCCTGCATTAATAGGTCTGACGTGGGACTGTACATCTTCGTAAACTACAGAAAAAGTGCGTTTGTAGAGATATGATTGAATTATTCGGTAATATGTATCCGGGAGATGATACTTAATTTTTGATAAAAGACCATCATGCCATACTTTCCCAAACGCCTTCTCAGTGTCTAAAAATACGCCTAAACAGATCTGCTTGTTTTCATAGGTGTCCATTATTTCATCGATAATTCTGTGAAGTTGTTGTCGACAGGAGGGGAGTTTTCTAAATCCAAATTGTGTAATGGGCAGTAATGGCCCAAGAAGTGTCAAAAGTCTGGGCAGTAACAAGCGCTCAAATATTTTGGAGAACAGTGGTAGAAGGCTAATTGGCCTGTAGCTTAATGGATCATTACGAATTTTGTTGGGCTTTTGTATCATTATAATATTGGCATGCTTCCATGCTGTTGGAAAGTATGTTAAACGTAGCACTGCATTGTAGATTTGTGTTAGCAACACTATGGTTTTGCATGGTAAATTTTTAAGCAAAGGTTGCACAATATGGTCAAATCCAGGAGCTTTATTAGATGGTAATCTACTGATGGTATTTTGTATTATTCCTGGAGTAAATAGTTTACACATTGGTGACAGTTGTAGTGGCTGCACTAGGGTGTTATATACTTTCTCATTCATCGTAGGGTCTTCTGAGATGTTGGGTTTAAACTGATGCAGTAGAATTTCAGAAAATTTGTTTACCTTTGCCTAAGCCATTGATTACCAACTCTAAGTGGATGGATTTTGTCAATCACCTTGGTCAAAATTTTTGTTTTTCTCCAAAGGCTGCCATCTTTGGCTTCTAAAGACTGTAAATGTTTTTCCTTGGTTTCTCTGTTGAGTTCTTTTAATGCCAGTTTTAACCCATTGGTGGCATTGTTATAATTTCTCTTATGTGGAGGGTACTTAGTTCTTTCCCATAGTTTCCTAGCTGAATTTCTCACATATTGAAGTTGTAATATGTGAGGTGGAAAAATAACTCTTCTGTTTCTAAAGTATTTATCTGAATACATGGAGGATGCAAGATTAGCTGCTGTCTGGATATTTTTGTTTATTGTACTGACTGCTATATCAACATCCCTCTTGGTTTTTAAAGGGATTTTTGTAACTGTAGTGCTATTCAGATATGATTTGTACGTTGACCAGTTAAATGGATGGTGTATGAGGGAGTATTTCTTTGTGTTATTTGGGACAGTTGCAGATATTTCAAGTAGAACAGGATAGTGGTCGGAGCTTAGGTCATGAATAACTCTTGGGAAGCTGCATAAGTGAGAAAATTGTTTTCCAACAAAGAAATCAAGAACATCAGGTCTATTTCCTGTATCTGGAAAGTGCGTGGGTTCTAATGGATGTGCTATTTGTAGTCTAAATTTATGTATTTGTTCATACAGCATTCTTCCTCGTGGATTAATTACATTAGATCCCCACCTTGGATGCTTACTGTTGTAGTCTCCTCCTAATATAAATTTATCCTCCATTTCATGCATTACTCCCCATATTATGCTAGGAGTTATATGTTGGTCAGGAGCTGAATAGAAAGCTCCTAGTTGGTAGTTTACATTATCGATCTGTACTTCTACTCTTGCAACTTGCACTTCATTTTCTGAGATAGGAGGGAGCTGATTGTGGTTAATATTAGCTCTAATGATTATTGCAGCCCCAACTTTCCTGCTGTGAGAAGGATGATCTGCCCTATATATTTTATAATCAGGCATGAAAAAATTTAAAGATGGAGTGAGTTTTGTTTCTGTCACCATCAATAAGTCTATATTGTAATTTTTTAGAAAAAAGTTCAACTCGTGATATTTATTATTTAGACTTTGACAATTCCATGTGCTAATTTTGAATACTCTGTATGCTGTATTATTCATTGTGCAGTATTTTTGGAATCAGGATATTTAATGTGTTAATGGTAGTTTGAAGTAGTGATAAAAGCATGTCAATCTTTTTGATCATATCAGTCATTACTGTGCTATTTATTGTGTTAACAGTGTTATCTTGTTTGTTTCTGGAGTTACCTGCAACATAAGCATAAGTAGGTCAATTGGTAGCGTCAGTGTAGTTGGGTAGAGCTGATCCTCCTTGGTTTGTAGTTGCACTTTGTGTTGTTACTGTTGTTGCGTTCTGAGTTGTGGCAACAATTAATGGATGCTTCCTGACTGTGGTTTGCTGGAATTTAGGAGATCTTCTCTGGAGTCTTTGATATTCGGGACAACCCCTGTAGTTGGCTGGATGACATCCTTTGCAGTTTGTGTTTATCGGCAGGGTGTCCTTGGGTTTGTTGCAATTTTCCGTGAGATGAAGTCCTTCACATTTTACGCATCTTGCTGTTTGATTACAAAAGTTTTTGGTATACCCATATTGTTGACATCTATGGCATTGTATAATTTCTCGCTTTGGTTTGGGTGGCTCTACTTTAATAACAGCATTGTAAAGCCGGGTTAGGTTATAGATTTCTGGATTTTTTTAATTTGGTTTTAGGTCCAGAAAAAAACAGTGGTATGGGTAATTTTGTGACTGGGTGTCTGACTGGTAACATTTGTAATGGTTCATATCCCAGCTCTTTTAATTCAGCCATCATTAATTCTGTGCTGCAGGTGTAATGTAGTCCTCTTATAACTACTCTGAAAGCCCAATCAGATTTTAATTGATAGGTGTGATATTCTGCCTTGTGCATTTCCAAGAACGCAGTTACTTTTCTATATCCTTCTATTAGATCCATATTTAGCTTAACTACATTATTCTCCACTGTCTTGTATCTAAATTCTCCACAATTAAGGGAATTTAGTTCTTTAATCATAGCATTCATGTCATGTATGTTGTGAATATAAATTGGCGGAGGTTTACTTATCTGTGAATTTTCCATCACTGGTTGTGCCGCTGATTCTTGTACATGTTGTTCATCAAGGCTGGCTAGAGGTGCAAAAGCATTTGATGTTGGTATAGTGATTTCATTATCCATTCTTATTCTCTTTAAACAGCTTTCATTACTATTAGAGAAGCTGGATGAGCTTTGTTGTGCCATATTTAATGCTGATTTTGTTGAACGTAAAGAAAAAGGAACAGAAAAGATAACCTATATAGGTTAGGGAAAGTTCCCTGCCAGTGGCTTAATTATGTCACTGAATGTTATGTTTACACAGATTTTATTATCGCAAAACACGCACAATTGTATCACTGCACTGTGTATTCAGAAAGATTGTTTATTAAGCTCAAATTAACTTAAAAACTGCAGATGAAATGCACATAATTCTCATGGTACATTTCTCAATTCCATGACCCACTCTATCTTATACCGGTAAGAAACAAAATGCTTCGTTGTTATAATTTTGGCCAAGTTGACAGCATAAATTGTATACATCCTCGTTTCTTAAAAGTCACATAGCCACGAAGCTTTTCCTTACAAGATATCAAATTCCCCTGTGAGAGCACTTCTACTCTTTCACTGGGGTGGCAACTGCACAATATTAAGTTGGGGTTTGGTTGACCAGTGTTTTTATGATTTCTAACTTTTCCGGTTAGCTTAGCATACCAAACACAGCCCTTTTTAGTTCACAAACTTTTATTTTATTGTACATTGTCAAGCTTTGTAACTGAATGCCAACTGGGCACTGTCTGATTGGATATCAGGGACCTGTTTCATAAAACCGCAGTACCTACCGTGGTAAATTACGCTATAAATGTTACATTTACACCGCGGTAAAATATCTTGTTTCATGAAACAGTTCTTACTGCCGTAATATTTCTACCATGGTACACTGCCAGTGTCACTTGTTACAAAGTTTTCTTCTTTAAAACGGCTTCAAGCATAAGGCGTTTGCAGCGTTTTATTTCTCCAAAAAGTCCGCGAAAATAAGGATATGTTATTTGGAAAATTCAGTTACAGTAACATAAACAATGTTATGAAGGGAAAATGGATAGAATTAAGAGAGTATGCAGTGGTTTCGTTTGAACAGCAAATTATAATTATCTGTTCTGTTAACATGACACTTATGATTATGGTGCCGCTGCTATCGCTACTGCTGCTGCTAGTGATGGTGATGGTGATGGTGATGGTGATGGTGATGGTGGTGGTGGTGGCGGTGGCGGTGATGGTGATGGTGATGATGATGATGATGATGATGATGATGAGGAGGAGGAGGAGGAGGAGGAGGAGGAGGAGGAGGATGGAGACGACTACTTCTACTAGCTTATAAGCCTTTGTTTTTGTTTCCTTTCAGGAATCGTATCCTTTGGAGTAGGCTGTGCTGTAAATGGTTTTCCAGGATTATACAGCAACATCCTGTCCTACCTCGGCTGGCTTGAGAAAAACATGCAATGTGAAGAGAAATTCATCTTCTGATAGTAGGACAACACACTTATAAAGTGGAAAAACCCGTTATTTCAGTAATAATTCTAAGTGGAATTTCACATCAATTCTATATAATAGACGCGAAATACTTTCACCTAGGCTGAAATAAAGCTAAGAATGTTAAAATGATAAAATTTTCAGGGTGCAGTAGAGCAAGGGCAGCTCCCTGGTACATATTTCTGAAAAGGAATCTAAATGGCTCAATTCGTTGTAGTGAAGTGAAGATTTCAATGAATACAAACTTAAAGTGAAAATAGTATAAAATAGCTGACTGTTCATGTCGTTTTGGTTAGAAGGAAAGGCAAAAGACCTGGGCCTTTGTTCGATTTTCATCCTGACTTCCCAGGTTACGCTTGAACCCTGTAACTCCATTAAATATCAGTAAATTTATAATGCTGTTTCCTCCATCACAGAATAGACACATTTTTGTCTTGTCAACATGATCCGACTTGAAATAAAATGACAAAACATTAATTCATCCTCCTTTTCCTAACATTGCTGAGGCGCTACCAAGACGTTGTGACAAATACTACGAGACTAGTAACTTTTGGTATTATGTTTATAAGTAGGGCCGGATTCCTAGCTTTTATAAACAGTTTGTAATTTCATTATCACTTTTAAGTTGTTATAAAGTTATCTTAGTCTTTTATCAGTAGTTTGATAAAAAAAATCTATCACTAATCAATGTATACGGACGTGCAAAACATTTTCCCCATGATGGAAGGTGGCTATTTAAGTTAATACTGACAAATGTAGTCTTATCCCCAAACAGTTTGACCACCTGTTCTTTGAGTATAATACTAGCAACTGGACTGGTAGGGTAGTAAGAGAGCTTATTACTCCCAAAATATAATCAAACTTCCAAAGAGTAACATTGCAAGCTAGTTGTACATGTTCTCGCTAGTGGAGCACCGCTAAAATATTGCTACATTAAGTTTTGACACAAAAAATAAAATATAATATAATAAAGCGTAGAAATAATACAGCTGACGAAAGCTCTCCTATAAATGTCGTAGCTGTCCTCCAGTTTAATCATACATCCAAACAATTCTTTACCACTTGCTCTAGAACTCCGAATTATGTTGTATTAGTTAAGCTTTCCATTACACTGGTCAACAAAGAATTTCCGCAAGAAAATCTGATTGGTGTAAGATGTGAAGTTCGTTCCGCTGATTTCAGAACTGGTTTCATCTCCTTCCTATCAGGTAGTATTCTGTTTATCCGTAATCTTCGATTTGCGTTTTACTCACTTAAAGACTGTAGAATCTATTTGCTGTAGCACACCACAAGGGAAAGAGGAAGCGATCTTATATCTCTTATGTGTCCTATTACACTGCAATGACTCACCAAGGAATGTATGCAAATTCCTGCATCTTGTCTTCAGTTTCAGTAAGAGCAATCACACTGACAGGTGTCTTTATTAGTTGTGTAGTAATAGCAGTGTATAATAGCGCACGTGAAAATGTAAAGGTGTGAATACAAATACAACTAGACTTCAATTTAAAAAGAAAATGTGCGCATATATTAATGCTTTTTGTTGTGTTTGTTGCCAGGGAACTTGGTGCACAAATACGTATGTTAGCCTGCACATTGTAGATATATATCTTAAATATGAGAGCGAACTCGTTTCCCCCCCGTTTTTGCAGATTGCCTTCCATTACTATGCCCTGAAAATGTGTCAATCACTGAAACAATTTTTGCTACGTATGTGATTCATTCACACCTAAATCGCAGCGGTGTACTATTACCTCAAGACATGAGAAATTGTACCAGCTATACTTTGGCGTTGCACTGGGCGACCAGGATAAAAATTGGGCCCGATATCAAATGCAAGCCATGTGTGACAGGTTTAGGGGAATGGATGCTGAAAAGGAAAAGGTCAATGCCATTTGGTGTACCAATGATTTGGCGGGAACCGAAGAACCACATCGACGACTGCTATTTTTGCTGTGTGAATATTAAAGGATTCTCAGCAAAGAACACATATAAACTTATATATTCAAATCTTTTATCAGCAATGCAACCAGTCCCACATAACGACCTGCTTCCAGTTTCTATTCCTCCAGAACATGAACCTGAAATGCTCCAAGAAACAGGACTTGAAACTGACAATGATCCTGTGGACCTAGATCCTGACTTCGTTATTGATGTTCCTACTTCTGAAACACAGAAATTTAGTCAGGCCGAATTACATGATCTCGTTAGAGACCTTTCACTTTCAAAGGACAAATCAGAACTACTAGCATCTAGGCTGAAGGAGAAAAATATGCTCGAGACGGATGTCAGGATTTCTCATTACAGGACAAGAAGCCAAGTTTTGGAAAAATTATTTTCTTTAGACAGTCCAGTGGTATTCTGTAATGATGTGAATGGCCTGTTTGAAGAACTGAAACAAAAGTACAGTGCATCAGATTGGAGATTGTTTATTGATTCGTCTCAGAAAAGTTTGAAAGTGGTTCTTCTACATAATGGAAACCTGAAGCCTTCTGTACCCATTGCCCATTCTGTCCATCTAAGGAAAGTTATCCAACCATGAGTGTGATATTAGAAGCAATTAATTACAACATCCACCAGTGGAATATCTGTGGAGATTTGAAAATTCTAGGCATGCTATTGGGAATGCAGGATGGGGGATTACAAAATTCTGCTGCTTCCTGTGCCTATGAGACAGTCACAAAACAGAAGAACGTTATGTCAAACATAACTGGAAGCAAAGAAGCACTTTCAACCCAGGAGAAGAAAATGTCAAGTATGTCCCACTGGTTGATCCTGAAAAAGTACTATTCCCCCCTCTTCACATAAAGCTTGGACTATTGAAAGTTTTCTAACAACTCTTGGAAAGGCCAATCCAATTGGATTTTAATACCTGAAAGAGAAGTTAAGCTTCATATCACCCGCAAAACTTAAGGAAGGTGTATTTGTGGGACCACAGATAAGGGAATTGTTGTGTGATGAATTCCCAAAAAGATTAAAGGAGACTGAACTGAGAGCTTGGAATTGTTTCAAGTGGGTTTGCATGAATTTTCTTGGGAAAACAAAGTCACCTGACTACAAACAAGAAGTGCTGGAACTGATTCATGCTTATAAAGAAATGGGTGTTCGCATGTCACTGAAAATTCATTTCCTAGATTCCCATTTAGATTTTTTCCAGCCAACCTTGGTGATGTAAGTGATGAAATGGACGAAAGATTTCACCAGGACATCAAAATGATGAAGAATCGTTACCAGCATTTCTGGAATGAGGAAATGATGGCAGATTTTTGCAGGATGCTGTATCGTGACAATACAGAGAAATCACACAAACGACAATCGACTAGTAAGCATTTTTAGCTTCCAATTGTGAACAACTGACTTTATTTTTCTGTATTCATGAACAATTGAAATAAGAACAAATTTCACAGTTTTTATATTTGTTTTCTATAAAATGAATGTTGAAAACACTAGTTTTCTTTATCTTTTTGCCATTGGAATGAAATGTGTACATTTTCACATATTTTTCAAACAGTATAATGTTTTTTGGACATTACTCAATAATTTGAAATGATGCAGAAACATTAACAACAGATTTGGATTCAGGGTGCCGACTTTAATAGGTAGCATTTTGGTTTTAAGTTTTGTATTATGTTGCTCACAAAATAATAAATTTGAGAATATGTATTTACTTTAAAATGTGTGATTTGTTGATTACATAAGTTAGCTATAGTTGAACAACTATACGTGATAGAAGAAAACTGAAAACAGTTCCAAATTCAGCTAAGAAAGTTGGTCTAGAAAACTCTTGCTTCATCTCTGGTGGTTAAAACAACTTCATTTTTGTTGGCCAGTGTTATGTACCAATTGTAGTGAAACTCTTTCATAGATGCTGAAAACCTTCAGAAGGGAATGAAAAAGAATTACTACGATCTAGGGGAATGGCCAACTCTTTATGCATGTTGGTGTACATGTTGAGTAATACTAAAACGACACTTATGCACAATGCTCTTTTCAAAGTTTTACCACCTTTCATGAACATTTCTTCTATTATATTACATTGGATCACCATAGTACTAAACTGAAATAATTCCCAATTGTTTCACTTTGTACTAATAAATCCTCATTCATTTCAGCACTTATGACAAGCCTGGGGAATTTGTACCTCTGAGAGCAACCGCTCACAGCCTTGCACTGGTAACTGTAAAGAGGGAGGGTCACTGAAGCCATTCTGGCAGTTTCCTAGGCATGATTTATGACATCTTTCTGTCAAAAGAAAGTTCCGTTTTCTACAATGTTACTGTATACAATATATATATTCCTAAACTTTATGTTATGAAACTTCTGCCATTGTCTCCTGTGCATTTATAGGAGAAAAAATACTTCTGCTATGCAAATGTTATTGGTGCATATTCACATTTGTCATTTCCAATTGCCTCCATGGCACTTCTGATAGGTGTGTTCTGTGAATAATTGCACTTTGCATGTCTTATGTCTTCGTGAGAGAACTTCTCTTCATAATACTTGTGAATCTAAACGCACACTCTATGCCCATTGTTTATTTACCAGTGGTTACAATTTGAAACGACCTTTTTAACGGTGTCTGGGTAGCTCCGAGTGATCTCCTAGGGTTACGCCTCGCTTGCTAGTAGCTGCTGGCCTCTCACAGCTATTTCAGTCATGGGAAGCTACCTGCTTTTACCTATTCATGTTATCTGCAAGGTGATAGTATTGAGAGAAGGGTGCCCTTTGTATATTCATGCGCAGTCTTACATTTTCGTTAACTGTTGTTGCACCCTTCACAGAGCAGCTTTTCATTTTGAAGGGAAGCATAGACATAAGTATGCAGTAAAGGTACCAAATTTTAGTCCTCATTGTAATGATTGGGCCATAGTAATCACACAATTTATGTGTGGTTTCAGATTTTATCCACTGGCAAGTTAGCGCATAGGCACCCATCTTACCTGACATCAATGGTATCCTGGAAACTTTGTGCACATCAGCTGAATAGTGACTTAGTCCATGCTTTATCAGAGTTACAACAAACTGATAAAGAATCATGTATTTCTGAGAGCGAAAGTGAAAGTGACTGATATTCTTGAGGGTGATTTACCTGAGGACATTAATTCTGATGTGCTTATTTGTGCTGGACATATATTAGAGCGTGAAACAATAGACATATTTACCTTCAAACTCAAACTTGTCTGAACCTTCCAATTCAGAACCTCACTGCTGAATTTTCAAGTACTACTGTTATAGATATGCCCCAAACCAGCTATCAAATTGACAGAAAGAGCAAAAAGTGGTGGCACCAAATACTATAGCACTTTCTAGATGCTACAGTGGTCAATGGTAGAATCATTTTTGGACAATTGAATCTGGAAATACATATCAACCTCAAGAACTTTCGATTTAATGTTGTTGCAGGTCTTGTAGGTGCAACGCAATCTACAACAAATTGTACCAAAAAGATATCTGTTGTCAGCCACTTCAAGACATGTTCCTCGGACTAAACCCCTCAATAAAGCTGCTGATATACCTGTTCTGGGTACTTCAAGAAGATGTGCACAATGCAGCACAGCCAAAATTCCACATTGCACTAAATGGAACTGTCAGACATCTGGTATCGCCTTCTGCATGAGAAAAACTAAGAATTGCTTTACAGACTACTGTAAAGTATAAATTATGGCTACATTCCTAGTGGTTACGCACAGTAACCATATGACTTAAATGAAGATGAACTTTCACTTCTGCCCAATTTGTGTTAATTATGATTCTGTTTGCTCTCTTACTAAACATATTTAAAAAACTGAATACTTACAAAATTGTTTATTTCCATAGTAAACAAAGGGTTTATGTTTTCATAAGAGGAATAATTGCTCTTGACAACACTTGTGAATTTAAAGTACATTCTGTGCCCATAGGTCCATGTATTTTCCTCTCATAGCTCTACCGTCTCTGACAAATAATTAGTAGAATTCTTCTAATTTTAAATATTTATTTAGATTGGAGCACTTTTATATAAGAACTAGTACAGCTAGCTTCAAATGTTTTCCAACGCACCTATAGCTTGCCATGGAGATGGAAGGGGTAAAGTTTATCAGGAGTTACTCCAGGACCAAGCCATCTCAACTGTTTTATGTGTCCCACGAGAGTGACAGCAAAATGCTAACATTTTCCTGCTTCAACAAAAGAAACTATCACAGCGACTGGCTTGTCTGGATTTCACTGTAAAACAGTGAAGATTATTAATTGGCCTTATCATAGAAACGATTTCATAATGTTCTTTGCTCGTTGACTTTTTATATAGGTTAACATTGGGTTTTCTGGTTGTATCTTTGAAACATACTTAAATACACACTTCCAGACTTTGGGGAGAGAGGGGTAAGCAACAATTCTAACCAACAAGCAGGCATTGTTGGAGAAATGCTTCATAATATCACTGAACAATATTAGGGGTTTTGGAATTTTCTAAGTTTTTTGAAAAGCTTAAAGGCAAAAAAAAAAAAAAAAATGTAGGGAAATCAATTAGCAAAGAGCCATTAGAAATTTTGGAAAACAATGTGAAAACGAAAAGTACTGGGATCCATAAATACATGCAGTCACCTTTAAAACAATGCAAAATTATATAAAGTATATATGTTGCATGAAAATCTATTAGAAAAGGATTGTTAGAACATTTTGGAAAACATTGTAAGGAACAATAACATTGGTACCTTTAAATGCACACAATGCTCCTTAAATTAATGCAAAATAGTTTCTTTGTTACAGACACAACACTGTGTGAGTGTGAGTGTGTGTGTGTGTGTTTTTTCCCTGAAAATCAATTAACAAAGAACCATTAAAACATTTTGGAAACAATTGTAAAAAAACAAAAGCATTAATATCTCTAAATACACACAGTCCCCTTTAAAATAATGTAAAGTGTATCAAACATAACACGAACTACTTAAACATCAGCACCGAATTTTCAAACAAGAATCAGTAAAATAACAAACTAAAAGGACAAACACAGATCCTTACCAAGTATATCTATGTATCCATAATGAGAAGGAAATGTCTTCCACTGTATAATTTTACGTAGCAAAGCATGTAGTGTTATAATTATCACATATTTATGATATGAAAATACTAATGAGGACAAAAAATATGAGATGAACAATTTGCCAATTGAAACTTTATATAAACTTTATAACTTTATATTCAAAATAAATAAGCACCTTTTGCTATTATATTTTCCATGAAATAGCCCAGTGTTATACTTATCTGATGATGATGATGTTGTTGGTGGTTGTTGTTATTGTTATTATTATTATCATCATCGTCGTCATCATCATTATATAATTATTATTAAGGGAAAAATGGATTCCGTTCATTATCTTTTTTAAAAACATTTGTTTACAAAGTTTCTTAAACAACAGCAGTATCACAACATGTGCAATACTAAATTGTTTAAACACCCGTGGAAAGGATATGCAATTTCTTTTGTTTGGATACAATAATTACAAATAGAACAAACTATTTAGTTTCTTATTTCCTCAACGCAAGCTATGCGGTTGCCTCACCTCAGACTACTGCATACAAAGGTCAAGACTTGCAGTAACCTTGCCCCCAGGACAGACATAACAACTCGATAAGAAAATTCTGCTCCCATTTCCCCTCACCACCCCTCGCCAATCGGAATACTTATGGAGCCTGCTGTACCCGGCATAAAAAATGATTCAGTTATTTAGATTTCATTGCTATTTTTATTTATTCCTTACTTTTTTTTTTTTGCCAATAATCATGGGCAAACTGAATTTTTGTTGGTACTGAAAATAGTATCTTCCTCAATTCAATCCATTGTGTCCTCCCTGACTGAGATCTTTTTTAAAGATTTTCCTCCGTCCTTATAAACGGTAAATGCACACAGTGTTTCTCCTTTAATAGAACAACTTCCGAGAAGTACCCCAGACTCATACCTGAGACGTTTATTTCCAAATTTTCTGTTCGTAATTAACATTTAATTTCACATATCATTATGCCTACTGCCTTTGGTGCCATATGGCATAAGAACGGGTATTTAGCATTATTCGGAATTCCCTTATACAGTGCCGCAGAAGGTAAGATTTAGAACATTTACCTTTTTGATACATAGATGTAGCTTCTACACACATATTTATCTGAGTCTTTTCTTTATCCTTTATGAAAGAACACCTCATTTTACATTCTTAAGTATTGTCTCTAGCAGCAAATGTATCCATATTTCCTCTGAAATGTTGTCCCCATCACCTGATGACAGAAGATGGAGAAAAGCACCAACCAGAATCTGCCAGAAAATGTGGAAACTGTTGTGTGGATGAAACACAATCGCTTATGTTCTATGAAATGTAATAGGTGAATGTGAAATACCAGGTGGTTCACCTGTTCCATATTATTTTTGGAGATAGGCCACACTTCATACTCTGAAAGCAACAAGGTCAGAATTACTGTGCTTGTCGACCATATAGTAGCCATGCAAATCTAGTCTGCTCTTCATGGGAAAATGGAACTTAGACCTTAGCAGCAGTCCATTCCAAAAGCATACACTATTTTCCCATGAACACCAGGCTATATTTGCAAGGCTACCAAATGGTCGACAAGCACAGTAATTCTGACCTTGTTGCTTACAGAGTGTGAAGTGTTGTCTATATGGGTTAGGAATTTTAGGTGCACACCTGTTTCCTTAGGGAAAATTTAAGCTCTTCAGAAAGATACCGCAGTGTGATGTTTTGTTTCTAGTTGCCAAAAGAGGCATTTTTTCATGTGCCTTTTCTCCTTTTTGGGTATCTTTATCCCTTTTTCCCCCAACCATGCCCATAATCCCCTTTTCCCCCTTTTTTCTTTTAAGTTTCCCTCCATTTTACTCCATATGATTTTAATTGATAAAAAATATTTAACTTTTAATTATCATCTTCTCAGCTTGCTGTGAACATGTGAAGAGCAAGCCTAACTCTTTCAGTAAACACTGCACGGGAGTTGAAAGCACACCTACAACAATGGAAAATAATTGTGTACGACAAATCCTCATTCTCTTGCTTTACTGCTATAAAGCAGCCCACAATAATGCAACAATGACTCATTGTCATTGTATATCATTCTATCCTTTTAATTTCACCAGAATCAGTAGCCTACTGTTCGTGAATGTGAGTTTGCTACTGTGACAGACATCATCTGTTCGCACAGATTCCAAGGTCACACAGAGACAGAGGCAACCATACACGCGTAGTTCCAAGAATTGACTCTGGATTCTGCTCGAAGCTATTAGAAATCGCTGAGACTGCAGTTCCAGCATGAATGAGAACATTCTGGTGATTTTTGTGGTGTTATATAAGAGTGTGGACAGCAAGTGAATGAGTTGTGTAACAGTCACATTGAGTTAGCAAGTGAACTGGTGTTATTCCTTTGTAATGCTAGATTAAGAGTGTATTACTAGATTTTACCATGCCAAAGGTGTCCAGCGCTTGACTTATTGTTCTGGCTCAGGAATTCAAACAAGGTTTCATAGACACAGATGGAACTGTTATTCGATGTACTATTTGCGATTCGGGAATTTTGTTAGATGAAAAACACCAGCGAGATTGCATCAAACAGCACATTTCCAGCTCTAAGCATCAAATGAACAAAACTCTTCAGGCAAACAAATTGCGGCAGCCTCTATTACGAAATGCGTTTCAACAGAGTTTTTCAAAAAGCCAAAATTTTACGGAAATCAACATTGGGTTGTGTGCGGCTCTTACACAAGCAGGAATTCCTCTCAATAAGGTCCAGCCTTCAAGGAATTTCTTGAAAAACACACAAAGATGTCAGTGGCGAATGAGAGTACTTTAAGAAAAAAGTACATGGAGACTATTTACCATGAAACCATACAAAGAATCAAGGAGAAAGTGCCTGATTGCAATGTGGGAATCATTGTGGATGAAACCATAAACTCAATGCAACTATATGTTTTGAACATTTTAGTCTTTTCCCTTAGCAGGGGAGAAAGTTACGCCCATGTCGTTAAAAATGTATGTGCTGCAGAAAGCCAATGCTAGTACAGTAATGCAATCAATTATGGACTGTCAAAAACTCTGACCTGCTGGTATCAAGTTTGAAAAATTTCTTCTTGTGGTTACGTACCAGGCTCCATACATGGTTTCAGCTGTTAACCAATTGAAGCCTTTATTTCCTAAGTTGAAGCATATGACATGCTCAGTTGATGTCCTTCACAAGGTTTGTGAAAGGAACAAATACAACATTACAAATCAGTTCATCTCTGGCCTGAAGAAGATTCTGCTGAAAGCTCCGAATCGTGTTGTGGTCTACAAGGAAACCACTGGCCTGTCCCTTCCAAATTTCCCGGTCATTACTCGTTGGTGATCTTGGATCAAGTGTGCTACTATGTTGTGTGAGAATTTTGACAAAATTAAAGAGTTTGTGCTTTTTTTGGATCCAGCAGGGGCAATTTCCAAGGCACAGCAACTTCAGTTACTGGAGAAAATACATAATTTCCAGACAGTGTCCATATACAATTACCTGACTGCAGCTATTAAACTATTAGAAGAACAAGGTTTGGAAAAGGAGAAACAGTGGGATATTTTTACTTCCGTGAGGGAGCAGTTAGATGGCTTTGCCAAAGACAAACTTGAGTCTAGTCTTCAGAAGAATCAGGACATTGAGGATTTCGCCACATCTGTAGAATTGTCATTCCGAGTGAATACAAGATTTTCCCCACTGGCTTCTGTGGATGTCGAAGGAAGCTTTAGCATCTACAGACATTCTATCTCATAATAGAAACAGACTTACTTTTAAAAATGTAGAGATGCTTAATGTCTTGAAGTATAACAGCTTCATGTGTTTTCCTTCTTCTGATGAGTGATAATTTGATGTACTTGTTTGTAATTCAACAAATTAGAATAGAGGAAAGAGAAATTGCTGAATTAGTTGAATAAACCAGCGCCTTTTTGCCTCTTTTTTACCTTATTTGAGCACCTTTTCCCTTTCTTTTTTCCTCTGAAATTTGCATCTAAAAATCCTAACCCTGATAATAAGGAACAGGTGAACCACCTTGTATATCAGGAGAAGACAGGTATCACTGCTGTGACGTCAGCTCACTGAGCTCACATGCTCCCATCGAAGGCCAGTGGAACATGTGATGTCACAGCAGGGAAGAAGAAACGACATACGGGACATTGTAATTTTAATGTTTCAATTGCGGAATAGTCACAGATTATAAATAATTATATTTTGGCTTTATGCCATATATATATGTATATATAAATTCTAGTTTATGTGAACAGTCATGTTATAACGTAAGTAGAACAGAAATTATAACTATTTTGCCTGAGCTAGAGGAGAGCTATACAGAACAATTAGGCGGATATTTTCCAACATTTGCCTTTTCGCTTTTCTTTAACTAGTTTGTCAATGTTAGGGCGTAATGTACAGCACATTTGTAACCGAAGACTGCATGTTAGATTGCGATCTGACAATATGCTTCGGGATTTTGACTTAGAAAGGTTCATAACAGAAGAGAATTGTTCGCACACATACGTAGAACCAAACATACATAATATCTGTGCAACAAGGGCATACAACCTCAGAAATCTGGTTTGAGCAACATTCTTATAAAAATCAGCCAAGTCTTCCTTGTATTTATATTTGTCCTTCAGCAAATTCTCACACTGTAAATTTATCAATTCAATTTGCTGCCTGCTAGAAACATTGTTAACATCCAATGAATAATGGGTCACAAAGATCTGAAACATAGTTGACAATGTTTCTACATCTTGAAGCCTGGTCTCCAACTGGTGTGAAACATGGGGAACTGAACACAAACACAAAACCACAACACACAACACTACACAACGTCAACAAAAACACAAACTAAAAACAAAATTCACACTAATGCTGTTAAGATCCCTCACACAACAAATAAAAATCCTTAGACTAGGCTGAAGAGGGTTCTCCCTAAACAAACAACATTTTTCATATTCATTCAGTTTAATGCAAGTAGCGCCACTGATCTAGGCCGCATAGCAATACATCACTCTCGTCTGACGTCACAGGAACATACAAGGTGGCTCTTTGTTTAAATACGTCACACGGCCCGAAGTTGTCTTCCCCTGTCGTATATGTACATGTAAATCCTATGCTAAAACAGCAGTATATATTGTGCTGTGAAAACCTTGAGTTCTGTACTTTTGTTTTTTGGTTTTGAAGTCCACATTACTAAGTCATCAGCAAATAGTGCACACTTCACACTTGATTCTTGTATTTGTTGTGGCAGATCATTAATAAATATATTAAAAAGTGTAGTGCTGAGCACTGCACCTTGTGGTAAGCCGCAGTGTACTTGTTTATATTTAGATATATTTCTTCCATATCTGGTAGCAATAAAGCATTGTTTTAGGAAATGACATAGCCATGAAAACATTGGACCTTGTATCCCTATTTTTTTTACTTTCTTTAGTAGTTTTGTTCTGCATATAGAATCATATGCACTTTGGAAATCAATAAAAACTGATAAATTATCTTCTTTTCTATTGAAGGAGTCTTTGATTTCTTGACTGAGAAGTAAGACTTGTTCATTTGTAGAGTGGAACTCTCTGAATCCAGCTTGACATGGGGAAATTAAATTTTGGGATTCTAGAAACCAATTTAACCTATTTGACACCATTCTTGTTTGTTTGTTTGTAGTGTTTAACGCCCGCTTTTACTACTACAGCACCGCAGGCGGTGACACTGATGATACATGGAATGAAGATGGAGTACCGGTAGAATCAGATGGCGGGGGAAACCGGAGTACCCGGAGAAAATCTGCCCTGACACCACTCTTTCCATCACTTTTGCTATTATGCTAGTAAGAGCTATTGGCCTACAATTTTTTATTTCTGATGCTGCTTTATCTTTTTTCAAGAGTGGGACAATTATTGCTTTTCGCCATTCGGCAGGTGCAGTGGTGTTCCAGGATAGATTATAGAGTTTTAGTAGTTGTTGTTTTGTTGTTTTTCCAAGGTGTTTTATGAACTCTGGATGTAAGTGATCTGGTCCAGGAGACTTTTTGTTTTTTAGATTATTAATTGCAATCTTCAGTTCTTGTATATTAAAATTTTGATAAAAGATATTGTATTGAGTGTTAGGATCACATTCTCTTTCTTGTTTCAAATCTTTCTTAAATTGTGAGACAGTATATTACAAGACCCCAAAAGAAAATCGTTCATGTGAATGTTTGTTAAAAGTGTAATTTGTTTTTTGATGTTGGTATGAATAGATCAAATGACGAAAACGTGTTAAAAATGTTCATTGTTACGAACAACTAAGTTTGCCCAAAGACGTCATAAATCTTTCCATATTTGATTTTAATATATATGTATAAATATTAGAATTATATGTGTTCCATAATAAAAGTAGGGGAGGATGATTAGGGATCGCTTCCCTAACAAGAAAGAACTATTTGATGGACGCATACGCGGATGTATACGAAAAAGGCGGTGTCGCGTCAGGTGATTCCATAAACTGTCCACTCGCGTGTGTGTAAGCGAAGTGAAAGGACATATTTAGGTAGTGTGAACATAGAATTTTCACTAGACTTTCATCAAGCATTGGTTCCACTAAATGAGAAGGTGGAAGTGTTTTAAATCATTTAGAATGGTGCTGAGAGGAATTATTTAATGTAAAGTATCGATGAAGTGTTAATAAAATAATGCATTGTGGTGAAGAAACATTGTGTGATTTTTCATTCCATCCGTTACCAAGCCCTGAGATCACAAAGATCTCAATAGCACGAAGACACAACGATATTAATAATTGCAAAAACTGGCTTGCCCAACATGGAACACGAATTTTGGATGGAATGGAAATTACGGGAAATGAACTTACGCGAAATACCAAGTGACGCCATATCTTCACGCCAAAAAGAAAGAAGACGCCATTAGACCATCGTTTGATATCGACATCAGAACACTGACGAACGGATAATCAACTATACATCAGAACACCGATGAACGGATAATCAACGCGGGAAAACACCAGAGATCATCTAGCGAAGCCAACTGCCCAGGAGACTCACATAACTGGACAAATCAACGGAAAAAAATGTAGGACCAAAAATTTTTATTTTTACATCCAGTTTATTTTTATTTGTATGTTACTGCGAAGCGGCAAAACAGTGGGACTTTTAAACCAAAGCGAATTGAATAAAGAAACTAAAATGTCGAGAAAAGAGATAGAAACAGGAGTGGGGGAAGAGGCAGATAGGCCTAGTTATCACATAGAACCAGAAAGCGAGGAACAGGTAGCAATAGGAAAAGACCAAAGGTTATTAATGATCATGTTTGAAAGACTAGAACAAAGTTTAGGTCAGAAAATGGAACAGAATAGGGAAGAGATAGGTCAGAAAATGGAGGTAGTGAGACAGGACATAGAACAAAGTTTAGGTCAGAGTATAGGTCAGAAACTGGAACAGAATAAGGAAGAGATAGGTCAGAAAATGGACGAAGTGAGAAAGGACTTAGAACAGAAAATGGAATTAGGAAGACAGAACTTAGAGCAGAAAATAGAATTAGGAAGACAGGGGTGTAAAGAAAATATGAAAGTAATGGAAGCTAATTTAAAATTAGTACATAAAAACTTAAATGAAACAAAGGAAGCCTTAGAAGCTAGGATAGAAATCATAGGAGATAGGATGGGGAAAATTGAATCGGAAATGAGAGAAAATAAGATTGTATTAGAAGAAGAAATTGTTAGATGTAGAGATGAAATAACAGAATGTATTGCAAGTGTAGACTGTAAGATTACAAATGTAAAAGCAGATATAACTGAGGAATTAAGGAAAGAGATTGAGGTAGTAAAGAAAGACATTATTAATGAAACTGTAGAACAAATTGTAATTCCTAAAATTAAGACTATGACTGATGTAGTACATTCGCAACAGGATGCTATAAATGATATGAAACAAAGTCACTTAGAAATAAAGAATGATTTAAAATCAATTTGTGAAGAAATGAAAAAAGGAAAAGAAAATTTAGCTAATGTAAATGATGTTGTGAATGCACTACAAAGGCAAGATGATTTAGATATAAGTAATGTACAAGATGAGAGTTATTTGAATAATGTACAAAATGTTGACTCACCATACAGGGAAAGAGGTTCACAATCAAACAATGACACAACACACAACACATGCTACACCAACAGCATACTACATGAAATCACACCACCTACTTTTGACGAGAAGGGAGACGATCCAAACTCTTTGTTAAAGAGATGGAAGAGTATTTTAAAGTGAAAAGGATACCAACTGAGCTTAGGATGATGATAGTTAAGAAAAGCTTAAAAAACAAGGCATTGGAATGGCTTAGGCTAACACTAGCTGGTCATGAATCGTATAGCTCATTCAGAAATCTATTCCTATCAAGGTATTGGGGCCCAGCTAAGCAAAACCAAACTAGGGTAGAGCTAGCGACAGGTAGATATGATCCAACCAAAGGGTTATCGCTAGTCAATTATTTTATGAAAGTAGCCAACAAAGGAAAGCTATTAGACCCTAACCTGTCGGAAGCAGAACTAATTACCAGCATAACAAGACATTTCCCAGACACAGTGAGAACAGGGTTAATTGTTGCGAGGCCAGTAGATTTTGCAGACATGATAGAATTACTGACAGCCTTCGAAACACAAAATGGTCGGCCTAATGAGCATAGACATAGGAACGGTCACCCAAACTCACCTATCTTAAACCGGAGCATGGCTACGAATAACCAGAATGAGGGAGAAGATATAAATATTAGGAACACCCATGACAGGGGGAGAGGGGCACACCATTTCCCACAACCACGCGATCATGGTGAAAGAATGGAGAACACAAGACAGCGGTACCACGACACAATACCAAGGGGTGAATCGAGATATAGAATGCACAGATACGATTGCGGGAGACCAGGAAACCGTACCCATCAAGTGAATCACATACGATTCTGTAGGGAATACTTAAACAGCCAAAGGTCGTCATACAATAGGGGTTCACGCCAAAGGGGCAGAAACCAATGGAACACCGACAACGTAAGGCAACAGGAACAGAATGAAAATGTGCCAGATAGGACCGATGCCGCATAGAATACAGAAACAACAATCACCTCTAACGCCCAGGAAAACTAAGTACAAGTCAACTTTGTGTCCCGGAAGTTGACCTGTGTGGCAGTAGGGGCAATATTGACCAACATAATATAGGTACCTTGAGGAGACAGGCAAGTGAAAGAAAGGAAATAACCAATCCACCAATGATTAGGCTGAAGGTATGGGGTATCGAATTGCCAGCAATGATTGATACAGGAGCCAGCACATCAGTATGTGACGAACAGCTATTCCAGGAATTAATAACGAAGAGAAATGCTGAATTCTTGCCTGTGTGTGGAGTGTATTGCAGCACAGTGATTGGCAAGAAAAAGGAACATGTTAAATACCAGGTAAGGCTGGTAATAGAAATCGGAAGCTGGAAGTTTGATTTTATTGCCCTGGTAATACCTAGACTAACAGCTACCCTAATCATTGGCAGTGATTTGCTTAATCTTTGGAGGTCGGTGATCAATTATGACCTACATGAATTCATTATCAAGGAAGGAACCTCAGAGTGCACCGCGAAGTTCCTGGAGGAAGAAACATGCCAGGAGGAACCAGACCAGACAGGGATCCATCCGGATGAGCAGTTCTTTGTGGAGAACATCAATGTCCACAAGAATAGGTTGGTAGACCTAAGGGCAAGTAAGGAGAAAACAGGTTGGGCGAGCGAGGAGGAAACTAATGTTTGCAGCCATTGGATCTGCACAGAAGACAAGTATGTTACCTCGAACAACTACCAACCTGAACCACTACCAACAGATGAAGAAGAACCGACGTCACAGCTAATCGACGAGAAGGTCTGGGGAGCACATGGCATCTCTGAAGAGGAAAGGAACCAACTTAGAAAAATATTAATTAAAAACAGGAAAGTTTTTAATAAAAAGCCAGGCACATGTAATAAGTATGTACATACTTTTAAAGTCAAAGATATCACCCCCTATTCACATAAATCCAGGCCCATCCCCAACTCCATCAGGGAGGAAGCTGACAGAGTGATCCAGAAAATGTTGGCAGACGGAATAATAGAACCGTCGGACTTATGTTATGTGAATCCAGTGGTATGGGTCCATAAGAAAGAGGGAAAATTGAGGATGACCATCGACGCAAGGAAAATAAATACGCATACCTTGCCAGATCATTACAGGCCTGAGGGGGTAGACCAACTGATATCAAAATTGAAGGGAGGTCAACATTTTACTAGTCTTGATCTGACAGCATCATTCTGGCAAATTCCTCTTCATCCAGACCTCAGGAATTATACCTGCTTCCTGCACAAAGGAAAGGTGTACCATTTTTTAAAATGTGCCTTTGGATTATCGACCAGTAGCAGTGCACTACTGAGGGCTCTAGACAAAGTTTTCGGGGATACTATCGAGACTTTTGTAACGCAATATGTTGATGATTTTTTAATATACAGCAAGGATCCCGAGTCACACTTACATCATTATGTATTGTCCAAGTTTCAGGAAAGCAACATGACGCTGAACTTGGAAAAGTGTGAATTTTTTGTCAAAGAGGCAGAATTTCTAGGCCACATCATTACGCCTGATGGTATACAACCTAATCCGGAGAGAGTCAAGGCCATAGAGTGTATACCACCCCCATGTAACTTGAAACAGTTGAGAAGGTTTCTGGGCATTTTACAGTACCAGTCAAAATTTGTGATCAACTACGCTAAGGAATTAGTGCCCCTTAGAGAACTGTTGAGAAAGGATACTAAGTGGGAATGGAATGCCGAACACCAGGTAGCCTTTGAGAAAATCAAAGAACTTTTTAAGCACAGTATTCTCCTGGAACCACCGGATCCAAATTCACCCTTTCTAATATACACCGATGCTAGTGCGCACTCATATGGAGCAATATTAGCACAAGAAGATGCAGATGGCAACAAACATGTAATTGCCACAGCTTCTAGATTTCTAAACAAGATAGAAGCCAATGCCTGCATAACAGAATTAGAAATAGGTGCAATCCATTTTGCGTTACAAAAATTCAGACAATATATCTACCATTATAAAATAATTATATATACTGATCACGTAAGCCTGTCCTTCATCCAAAAATGCAAGCTAACCAACTCCAAAATCTCGAGGTACATACACGAAATAACATCGCATGACATAGAGGTCAGACATATCCCGGGCAAGGAGAACATCTTTAGTGACTTATTGTCAAGATTAAGATCGGAGAGTCACATACCCGAGACGATATACAATCCACACCATGGAATTAAAATCATGCAGATAAATAGTGAGGAAAGCAACAAAATCTTACAAGACTTCAAAAACATGGCGAAGTTACAGCAAAAAGACCCTGAATTGAAAAGGCTATTCGACAAGGCTCCATACATAACACCAAAATTGGAAGCCAAGATAGGCAAATTTAGGAACATCCTGTTTAAATTACATGGTCGCGATGTAAGGAAGTGGAAAATGATGGTACCAAATTCCTTACAGGACAGGGTTATTTTGGCATTCCATCACTCGATGCTTCACTCTGGTACTGAGAGAACAATGCTTGCAATTGAGGAAGTACTGTACATCAAACATCTTGGCAAGAAAGTCAGGAAGTTAATTTCCTCATGTGACCTATGTCAGAAGGCCAAGCCAATTAATGTAAGATACGATGTCGTTCCACAATCCATCGTGAGAAACGAGAAAAATGCATTGGTGTGCATCGACGAACATGGCGAGCTACCAAGGGGGAAAGATGGAAACAGATACATCTTTGTCATGTTTGATGTTTTCACAAAATTCACTAAGATATACCCCATTAGGAACATTAAAACCAGGACTTGCCTAAATAAAATCATCAAGGACTACATCCCAAAATATGGGAATATAAAATCTATACTATCAGATAATGCAACAATGCATAAAAGTAAATTATTCCAGGACACCTTAAGAACATTAGGAATAAAATTATACTATTCCTCAACCTATTATCCTCAAGGAAACCCGACAGAAAGAACAATGAGGGATATAAATATATATTTCCGCCTACTTTGCCACAAAGACCACACTTCCTGGACGGAAAAATGTGGGTACATAGAGGAGGTGATTAACCATTCGGTGAACCCCACGACCAAGTTCGCCCCAATCGAATTGACGACCAACACAAAACCCAAAAGGTTGACAATTGACATTGACACTACGATGGCTGCTCAAAGGGAACTGACAGAGAAGGAAAAATGTCAATTGGCATTCAGAAAGTTACAGCAAAAGGCAGAAAAGGGGAGGAACAAGGTAAAAAGATTTATCAGGAAATGGTCCCCACAAATTGGAGAAAAGGTGCTCTTAAGAAGCCATAAAGCATCCAAGGCATCTGAAAAAAGATCTGGAAAGATGGAACTACTGTACACTGGACCACTGGTCATAACAAAACAGCTGGGTGACCATACGTATGAGCTACAGAATACAAATGGCAAGTTGTTAGGAAGATACCATAAAAATAAGTTAAAACCATACAAAGAAAGGACCAAATAGTCTTTGCCAACAACCATGTAAGGCAGGGATAATAGAGATGATGGAAAATAATAATTTTTAATGGGTTACTTATAGAAGATTATGTTCAGATTGGAAAATACAACAAAAAAGAAAATCAACATAGTCATTGGCTATATTGACCACAAAGAGCATTGTCAACAAAGACAGATGAGGACACTGATTGTCATTAAAGAAGTGAATTATAGCGACGGAGAATAATGTGTTTTTGACATAAGGATGTCAGGCACAAAAATAAAAAGGAATCAATTGTGATGACAAAGATAAAATATTTTGACACAAAGATGTCGAGGGTGAATTGAGAAGAAAAATAATACAATTGCAGAATAATTATAAGTATAGAAGTTTTCTCTTATAGAGATAAGAGACAAAGAGGTGACAATTAGTGAAGTAAGAAAAATCATAATCAGAAAAGCAATGCCCATGAATTAAGATGGATATAGCCAATGCTAAGCTTGAAGAAATGTTGAACCAAATAATAATGAATAAGAACCCAATTAAAAAATGGTACCATTAGTAACATCAGAGTTTAGGAACCGACTCAATGACCTGCCTATACATAATAAGCTTACAAGACAAAGAAGGCAAAGAACTGAATAAAATATTGCCATAAATATGATCATAATCATTAGCTCAAAATTTGTATCCTGTTTTTCTCTCCTCATAACAAGGAACATAAGTCAAAAGTCACACAATAAACCATGATACACTTAAATTATATTTGTTGTCAATGTCAAATGTACAATAACTGAATATGTGTTGTATAATAACTGAACATATGTTGTATAATAACTGAATATGTTGTATAATAACTGAATGTGTTGTACAATAACTGAATATGTATTGTATAATAACTGAATATGTGATGTATAATAACTGAACATGTATTGTGTAGTAACTGATTACGTGAAATTTATAAAGACATGCTGTGTCATGCCAAAACAAAAGACAAAGACAAACAGCGAAGAAGACTGTAAAGAAAAAAAAATATTGTGCAAAGTGATTGCATCAGAGGAGTAGGGAGAAGTATTGTATTGTGTTTCAAGATTGTAAATATAGGTGACAACTTGAAAAACAAAACAAGGGGCATGTGAGACAGAATATTAGAAGACCCCAAAAGAAAATCGTTCATGTGAATGTTTGTTAAAAGTGTAATTTGTTTTTTGATGTTGGTATGAATTGATCAAATGACGAAAATGTGTTAAAAATGTTCATTGTTACGAACAACTAAGTTTGCCCAAAGACGTCATAAATCTTTCCATATTTGATTTTAATATATATGTATAAATATTAGAATTATATGTGTTCCATAATAAAAGTAGGGGAGGATGATTAGGGATCGCTTCCCTAACAAGAAAGAACTATTTGATGGACGCACACGCGGATGTATACGAAAAAGGCGGTGTCGCGTCAGGTGATTCCATAAACTGTCCACTCGTGTGTGTGTAAGCGAAGTGAAAGGACATATTTAGGTAGTGTAAACATAGAATTTTCACCAGACTTTCATCAAGCATTGGTTCCACTAAATGAGAAGGTGGAAGCGTTTTAAATCATTTGGAATGGTGCTGAGAGGAATTATTTAATGTAAAGTATCGATGAAGTGTTAATAAAATAATACATTGTGGTGAAGAAACATTGTGTGATTTTTCATTCCATCCGTTACCACGACCTAGATAGAAAAGGAGTCTCATAGCACAGCACATTCCGTAATAATAATTGCAAAAACCGCACCAATTGTTTACGTTCATTTTTATTTATTTCTTGTTACTTTATGTGAATTAGCATAATATTTATTGAATGTTTCAGCTATGGCTACATATTTTGTTAATATTGGGCTTTGGCTCTCCTGTCCTTGACATTTTTTATGAACTAATGGGCTTTGTTGCCATCTGTCCTATAATTCATTTTTTCTAAGAAATTATTAAAGTGATTCTTTTTAGCTGTATTAATTTCTTTTTTTAGTGAGGCACATTTCTTTTGCCATATTTGTGTATCTGATATGTTTTTTGTTTGTTCAGTTGTATTTCTAGCTATATCCCTTTGCTTTTTCAGTTCTTCTAACTGGGGTTCCAAAAGGGTTTGAAATTTTTTATTCTTCCACGAGGAATATGTGTTTTTGCAGTTTCTAGGATGACTTTACAGAAATTTTTTTTCATATGATCTGGGTGGTCATGCAGCTGTGAGTTTGTTTGTTCTTTAAATTTATGTTCCAGTTCAGTTTTATATTTGTTCCAATCTGCTTTTTTTGAAGTTCCAATACAGATTTGTGTGATTTTGACTGTTATTTGTATTATCTAGTTTTATATAAGCAGTTACTGCTTTGTGACCAGAACTTGGGTCTTCTATAACTTGTTTTTTAATTTTTGAAACAATATCTGTTGTAGCTAACAAGAGGTCTGGGTTACTGACTGCTCCAGAGTAATGTATGAAGGTTTTGGGATCTTCTTTATCATAAATCAGTTCAAAGGTTGTGGTATTCAAAAATTCTTCCACTATCTGCCCTGTAGAATCCACTTTTTCATAACCCTATCTTTTGGAATGGGCATTGAAATCCCCAATTATGATTGTTTTATTTAATTGTTCAATAAGTGAGAGATCTGGTTCATTCCTGGGAGGATTGTAAATACTGTATAAATGAAGATGTGTTTTGTTATCCCAAAAATTTAGCTTTATTAATTCAGCTTTATCTGTGTTATCCATTTCTTTAACAATTTGAAAGGAGGATTTAATATCATTTTGACTCCAACTAATATTCCATCATTATCTGTCTATTTTTGGGTAGTAGGTGTAGTAAAAATCCAGTAAAACTGAAGTGTTTAAGTTGATCAATTTGCTTCTTGTATGACAAATACATCTATGTTATAGTCAAATACAATTTTATTCAGTTCTATTCTTTTTGTTTGAGTGAGATCACATGCGTTCCATTGTAGAATTCTGATGTTAGATCTTCTATTTATATAATGTTTTGGTTCTTGAGAAGTAGTCCCTGCCTGGAGATCCGAATGGGGGACTATTTTAACTCCGGAACATTTTACCCCTCGAGTCATATTTCATAAATATTGAAGAGACTTAGCAGTAATAGTAACCGCTTTTTAGAGAGCACCATATTTTTATGTTTTGGTGGTTACATCGCTTTCTCACAACCCCCAGAATGTCTGGAGGACCACACCTGTCGTTGGTTTACGGGTCTCACCGACCTGCCCAGGAGAATTATCAAAATAAATTCACCGACCATATCCTCTGATTACCAATCAGAGGACGTATTACATGCCATGACAGGTCAGCATGTTAGGGGTTAAGAGTTTATAGAGAAATTAGAGAAATGGAGAGATTGGAAAAATAAAGACTCCCTAGCCCTCAGGAACCCTAATAGCATCAGGGTCAGAAGAGAACAAGAGATGACCAAGGTAAGGTAGATAGAAAAGTTACAGTGAGGAGCAAAACACCAGTAAGTGGAAGTAATGTTCTGCTCAGCATGGATACCTTGTGGTCGCCATTCACATATCCCCTAGACGGAGACCCCGAAAGGACGCATTTTTAACCCCAATGGAAAAACATGCAAATGCATGAACTTCCTTGCCCTATTAATCACAGATAACCCAAAATTCTGCACTGCCCATTCACGGAGAAGTCTTATTACATACATCTGGTCTGTCCCAGTTCTGGTTTTGTGAATCTCCCTCTAAATATAAATAGGACCACCCGGAATCATGGCCCTTATTTTGGAAACATTCCACCCTCGTTAAAATTAACAACTAGAGGAAAAAGATGTCTTCGGAAAGCTCACTCCAAGAAACCTGGTTGTTTATGTTTTAAAATATTGTTCTTGTTATTTCATGAAAGAATTTCCTGTTATGTTCTCATTTCATGTAAATTTTTATTAAGTGGCAGGGTGTCTGTTATCTATGTTCTAGAATAAATATCTCAGGCTTGCCTAATATCAGTTTCAAGTACTGCCTGTAGTGCCTGTCAACATTTCTGTGTAGTTTTTGCTTGAGTTTTTAGTGAAGTCTTATCAAAAACAGAGGTTGCTAACAGATGAAGAAATATTAGACATTGACAATGCTGATTCAGACTATAAATTATCAGCACTGACAGTGGAATCCTAATTATCAAAACCATGGGCCAAAAGACCTAGGTCAGGCAGCAGACACAAAAGAAATCTTTGTAGGGACATGAATGACATGATGGTGCCGCAGTTGGTAGCATGACTGGAAGCTTTAGCCAGTTGTCATTATTACTGTAAAATCAACAACAAAGAAATAAATATCTTTGTGAGTGAAAAAAATGATTTATTTATTAAGTTGTTCAAAACATGTATAAAGTTGTTAGCTAATGCTGGATTTCTGACAATGAAGTTATTAATCCTCTTGCTCTCCAATATTTTTCACTGATGATATTGAAGAGAGCAATAGCAGTAATAGTAACCACTTTTTAGAGAGCACCATATTTTTATGTTTTGGCGGTCACAATGCTCTCTCACAACCCCCAGAATGTCTGGAGGACCACACCTGTCGTTGGTTTACGGGTCTCACCGACCTGTCCGGGAGAATTATCAAAATAAATTCACCGACCATATCCTCTGATCACCAATCAGAGGACGTATTACATGCCATGACAGGTCAGCATGTTAGGGGTTAAGAATTTATAGAGAAATGGAGAGGTTGGAAAAATAAAGACTCCCTAGCCCTGGGGAACCCTAAAAGCATCGGGGTCGGAAGAGAACAAGAGATGACCAAGGTAAGGTCAGATAGAAAAGTTACAGTGAGAAGCAAAACACTAGTAAGTGGAAGTAATGTTCTGCTCAGCTTGAGTAGCTTGTGGTCACCATTCACATATCCCCTAGACGGAGACCCCTGAGTCAGTGTTAATATATGTTGTTTGTTGTTTTCTAGTGCTTTGCATCTGGCAATGAAGCCATTAGCATTCGTGCTTTCCAATACTTTTGAACTGTAGTTTCTTCTGATCTTAATGCTTCACAGGTCTTCAAGTGGTCTTCATTCATTTCTGCTGGATCGTTACACAGTGTTAATATATAGAAAGCCAAAAAAAAGGAGGGGAAGATGGTGATCAGTGCTGCGTGACATGGAGGAGAAAAAGATTAAGTAAAATGGTTCAGGGTTGCAAGGAGGGAGGGAAACAAAAGTTTAGGGGTAAAGCCAAGTAAGTATTATAAGTAAAAGCAAAGTGAGGTGTAAGAAATTATTAGTAAACGATCATGAAACATAAGTAAGAGGGGGAAATTAAATTTTAGATTAAAATGGGTTGTTTAAAATAGTAATGCGCTTAGGAAAAGGAAAGTATAAGAGAATTTGGTGAAAAATACAGAACAAGAGATGTATAATAACCAAAAATAAGAGGCCAAAATAGTGGTAACTACAATGTGGTTGTGAACAACGAACAGGGAAGGACCAGCACAGATATGAACCCAGCTCAAATATCAGCGAGTTCCACAGGTAACATTGAAATGGAGAAGGTATGTGCGAAATTGCCACCTTTCTGGATTGACAAACCTGAGATCTGGTTTTGCCAGGCAGAAGCACAATTTTTAACTACTGGCATTGCGAAGTGAAACGACAAAATTTAATTATCTGCTTGTGCAATTACAGCCAAGAGTAGTTGAAAATATATGGGATTTAGTAACCAGCACCAAAAACAATAAGTATCCTTTGGCAAAGGAAAGCCTACTAATGCTGTTTAAAGAAAGTGAAGAATGCCAAATAAAGAAATTGGTAGGTGAAATAGAGCTAGACGATATGAAACCCAACCAAATATTGAGAAAAATGAAAGGTTATGGCGGAACAAATGTCCCCAAAAGAATTTTAAAAACTCTCTGGCTTGATAAGCTTCCTAATAATATAAAAAGCATTCTAAGAATTTCAGACGACAATGTTGATAAAATGGCACAAATGGCAGATCGCATATTTGAGATGCAAACTATTAATGAAGTGCAAGTAGCTGCACCACAACCTTCAGTAGTGGTGATCTTACCCCAAACAATGCCATCTGCTGTCGGTTCAAGATCTTCTTGCTAGGATTGAAGAATTAGAAAAAAGGGTTTAGAAGAAGCCAGAATTGTAGTTCACAGCGATCCTGCAGCCAAAGTAGTAGTAGCCCCAAATTTAATGAGCATGGCAAATATTATTTTCGATTTGGTTCGCGATGTCCACGTAAAAAATCTTGCCAATGGATAGACAAGGAAAACAACGCAGCAGACAGCGTCGCAACCTATTGTTCTGCCACAGAAGGAATTCTGGCCACCAATTTCGCTTGTTTATTAAAGGTTAGAATTCGGGACAGATATTTCTGGTTGATAGTGGAGCAGACATCTCCATTATACCAGTACCAGCCAATAATAAGCTAAAACCCAGTAATTTTAAATTGCATGCAGCTAATGGCTCACAAACTAATACCTATGGTTTCAGAAACTGTAGGGATTCATTTGAGCTTCATGAACTTATATTTAGGGCTAAGACGCTCTTTGAATGGTCATTTATTGTGGCTGACGTGTCTAAAGGCATACTAGATGCTGTCTTCCTGTATAATTTTGGGTTACTCATTCATTTAAAGAACAAAAAAAATGATAGACAGTAATACTCAGCTCAAGTTTTCAGCCAAAACAAGATTATGTGACAACACAAACTCTGTAAGTTCACTTTATTCAACTTGTAAATTTTCAAGACTTCTACAGAACTTTCCTGGAATAACTAAACCATCAATTACAATGAAGGAAGTAAAACATGACGTTCTACATCATATTAAGACATCAGCTGGATCACCAGTCTACAGTAAAGCTAGGCGGTTAGACCCTCATAAATTAAACATTGCAAAAACAGAATTTCAGTTTTTGTTAAATCACAACATGATCAAACCATCTAAATTGCAAAGGGCTAATCCACTACATTTAACAACAAAATCCAATGGACAATGGAGAGTCTGTGGAGACTATTGTCGTTTAAATGACAGGACCCTCTCAGACCGATATCCAATTCTAAGAGTCAATGACATGAGTTACATTCTTGAGAACAAGAAATTCCAGTCGCTGAAGAAGATAAAGCAAAAACAGCAATATCACTCAATTTGGTCTCTATGAATTTAATTTTATGCCCTTCGGTTTAAGAAATGCATCCATACTTTCCAAAGATTTATTAACAAAGTTGTTAAGGGACAAAATTTCTGTTTTACTTATTTGTTGTTAGCTAATGCTGGATTTCTGACAACGAAGTCATTAATCCTCTTGCTCTCCAATATTTTTCACTGATGGATTGGGCATTAGAAGTGGCCAGGCATATTTGAAGGTGGTCTCGATCCATTTCCTCTTGCAGATCACATAGAGGAGAGTGGTGAAGAATATATCCCAATTGTGTTTAAATGTTTTGCCAGACAATCATGTCCTGTAATCAGCCTGAAGGTTGCAACTGCTGTTTTTCGGGGATACTCAGGAATTACTGTTTGAATGTTTGGTAGTTCCCATCTTTTAGTTTTTGATTTTTCATAGTAATATTTTTCAATAATTTTTTATAATTTTTATAATTTTTTTATAATTTTACTTATTTGGATGATATCTTTATAGCATCCACAACTCCAGAAGAGCATAAACATTGCTTAAACTTACTGGAAGCAACTTGATAAGTTTGGTCTCAGAATTAATGTAGAGAAGTCTATATTTGGTGTAAAAGAAGTGGTTTTCTTAGGACATCTGATAACACCAGGAGGTGTTAAGCCAGATCCAGAGAGAGTAGCTGCTATATTAAACTTACAAGAAGCCTGAAACTGTGAAGGAGTTATGTGCATTTTTAGGAACTATTAATTTCTGTTGTCAACATCTACATGCTGCAGAAAATCAAGCTCTATTAAACGAATACCTTAAAGGTACAACAAAAAATTACAAGAGGAAAATAGAATGGACTACAGAAGCATTAGAACTATTCCACAAATGCAAAAATGATGTAGCTCACAGAGCCCTATTAACAAATTCAGATACCAAGTATGAATTGGCATTATTTGTTGACACCTCAAACTTTGCAGCAGGTGCAGTATTACAACAAAATGAAAATGGTAACTGGATGCCTATTGGATTCTTTTTGAAAAAATTCTCTCCTCCTCAGCAGAAATATTACACATATGACCGAGAGTTACTCAGCATTTATATGCCTCTGAAATATTTCAGATACCTGGTTGAAGGAAGATATTTTGTTATTTACAGTGACCATGCACCACTTACGTTTATATTTAAAACAAAAAAATGAAAAAAGCATCGCCAATACAGTTGAGATATCTGTAGTACATTTCTCAATTTAGCACACATCTCCGACATCTACCTGAAAGAGAAAACAGTTGCTGGCCATTTAGCAAGAATGGAAGATATGTTGTTAGCTAATGCTGGATTTCTGACAATGAAGTCATCAATCCTCTTGCTCTCCAATATTTTTCACTGATGGATGGGGCACTAGAAGTGATCGGGCATATTTGAAGGTGGTCTCGATCCATTTCCTCTTGCAGATCACATAGAGGACAGAGTGGTGAAGAATATATCCCAATTCTGTTTAAATGTTTTGCCAGACAATCATGTCCTGTAATCAACCTGAAGGTTGCAACTGCTGTTTTTCGAGGATACTCAGGAATCACTGTTTGAATGTTTGGTAGTTCCCATCTTTTATTCTTTGATTTTTCATAGTAATATTTTGCAGCAATTTTTTTGAATTCAAAGTTGACTAATCTTTTAGCTGCATAAAATGGTAGATTAACTATAGATTTTTGTACACTGATGGTACCCTTTTTGGCAAGAAAATCAGCTTTCTCATTACCACTCAGTCCACAGTGAGCTGGTATCCATTGGAAGACTAGGTGTTTTTGAAGTGCTGTTAGATGGCTAAGCATCTTCCAACATTCTATAATAGTTTGGTTTTTTGGTGACAACTTGGAAGTAATTGCTATAATTGCTGCCCTGGAATCTGAGAGAATAACTGCTTGCTGAAAATGTGAAATTCTGTACAAAAGATTTTGTAGGGCCATTCGAATTGCTTCAATTTCTCCATCAAAGTTTGTAGTTCCATAACTTAAAGATTTGTAATAGGAAAAGAGGTGACATGTGACTCCAGCACCTGCTCCATCTTGGTTTGATATCAATGATCCATCAGTATAAATATGGAAGATATAGAACCAATTGATTATGAAGTAATTGCTCAAGCCCAGGATGGAGATGATCTAGATAATCTACTATCTAGCCGCCATTCTTCCTTGAAATTTAAAACACAAACAACACCAGGCGGAAAACAACTATGGTGTGACCTGTCCAACATCTGTGTGCACCCATATATTCCAGAAAAAAATTAAGGTTTTCTATTTTTCAACATTACCACAATATGGCACACCCCGGAATTAAAACTTCAGTGAAGATGTTAACGAGATTTGTCTGGCAGAATGTAAAACGTGATATAAGACAATGGACAAAAACACATTGCATGCCAGCAGACATATTCGGACACTACTTGGGAAATTGCGTAAGCTTTCACGGCCGGTGTCATAATGTAGAAACTGATTATCTGGGCTTGTGGGCCGTGGTCTAGTCAGTTTCCTGACTAGACCACGGCCCACAAGCCCAGATAATCAGTTTCTACACTACTTGGGAAGTTTCCAAATAATGACGAACAATTTAGAGTTGCCCACATAGACTTGATTGGGCCCCTACCTCCATTGGAAGAGTATATTTATTGTCTTACATGTATAGACCGATTTACCAATTAGACTGAAGTTTTTCCTTTTAAAAATATTTGAGCAGAAACTGTAGCTCAAGAATTTCTTAATGCTTGGATCACTCGGTTTGGAATGCCATAAGATTTCACAGGATACTTAAAGCATCCGCGCACATGAAAATCTTAAATGGAGCAGTATATTACCTACAATCTTATTGGGACTATGTTGTTCTGTTAGAGAAAGTAGCAACGCCACTATTGGAGGAATGGTATATGGTACCCCACTTTTTTCAACGATCCTGATTCAAAAAAAGAATGTGGAATTGCCAACATTTATAGTGCAATTGAGGAAATACATGAATCAACTCAAACCTGCTGAATATACTAATAAGTCAAAGGAAAAACCATTTGTATTCCAAGATATCAATAAGGCAAGTCATGTATTTGTACGAGTTGACAAAGTAAAGGCAGCTCTAGAAGCACTGTATCAAGGTCCATATGAAGTCATGGAATGTACAGGAAAATTCTTTGGTGTAAAAATAAATGACAAGATTAAAAACGTATCCTTAGATAAAAACCAGCATACACACAGGCTCGTGGTAACAACATAAAAGAATAACAACCCCAAATGGTGGATATGCCAAGTACAGCAAGAACTACAAAGTCAGGCTGAAGAATCGATTTCCAGTCTGCTTCTTGGAAGATGACTGAGAAGGAGGTGATGTAGGGACATGAATGACATGACAGATGCTGCCACAGTTGGTAGCATGAATGGAAACGTTAGTCAGTTGCCATTTTTATTGTAAAATCAACAACGAAGAAATTAATACCTTTGTGGGGGAAAAATAATTATTTATTAAGTTGTTCAAAACATATGTAAAGTATAATAATAAAAAAATAAGAGGCCAAAATAGTTAATAACCAAAAATAAGAGGCCAAAATCTTTTTGTTTAACTTTCTTTAATTGCATAGGTCATAACCAACCATGAATAAACAAAGTCATTAAAATGATACTCAGGTGGGCCTGGGGTCCCTAGAGCTTAGTGTTACCTGTCATTTGTCTTCTCAGAAGTCTTCCGAGGCAAAAGCCTTATCCAGGACACTCATTCTAACCAAGATTTGAAACTAAATGGAGTTTTATTTATGGAACCTCTTTAACTGCTACAGTTCTCAGCATCCCATTCTATATGGGTATGAAAGACTTTAATTTTGCTCAGAGGTTTCTTTATCAGGCTCAAGATTTGGACTTGGATCTCTTGAACATGAGGCAGACATGCTACGCTGTCACCACAGACATTGGCTATTGTCCAAATATCCCATCAGTTGCATTTAATTCAGGCTTAAATGTTCAGTTAGTAAATTAAACTGAAATTGTGGTTTATGCATTACTCTTGAGCAAAGATTTCTTTTTTTTCATGTGTGCAAACAGACAAATGTGAGCAAAATGATAAGTGAGGCACTGCAGCCTTTCACAAAACATTCAATAATGTAGATATGGAAACAGGTCTAGCTGTTCCTGAACAGCTATATTTCAAGTGCACTGTTAAATGTCACACACCATAACATGAGGATCATGGGCATCGCGAATGGGGGGCAATGGGGGCCGTGGCCCCCCCTTGGAAGCTGGTGAACTTAATGTGCAATCAATTACTGACTATTAAACTATTATTTTAATTAAGAGCAATTGTTATTTAGCAGAAATCAATACGGTTATCTGCAACAAATATAAATTTTGACAATAAAATAATGAATTAATAATATTGATTGCAAACGTCCAACATGTGCCCCCCCACCCCTGGAAAAAAGTCTGCCGACGCTCAATGATGAGGATAGAGTCAAACATTTACTGTTTACAGTCCTGAATGTGTTAATGATTCTGTTGCAGTTATAGGTAATACGATCTTCCCTTCCATAACACCAGTTAATGATTTAATGTGGTGCTAGTTCTAGAATAATCACATTTTTAGCAGAATTATGCTGAATTTAAATAGGTTACAAGAAACCTGTTTTACTGAAGAGCATCCTTAAGATGCATTATCTGAAATCAATGATTAAGGACTCTCAATTTTATTACAACACAAAAGCATTTAATGTCATCTTCAGTTCACACTGTATTCATATTTCCAATAATTCAACAAACATCTTTATAACTCATAATTGTTACTAAACTTACAATATATTCAAAATTAATTATGTTATAAATCATAATAAAGGCATATTAAGCAATGAACAAATGCTTTATATTAGTGATTGTGTTAGTGAAATAATCTGGTTGACAAATCCTCTTTAGTGTCTTCTAAAACTCTACATAAAAATAAATGCATTAGCATGTTTATATAGAGTGTTTAGTGATTGCTTGTAAATGTTAGTTAAATGCACAGATCCTAAACAGTATGCATGACAATCATTTAATAAACATAATTCGTACCATTGGCCCAACAGTTTCTACTAAGAAACCTGATGGGCGTGGCAGTAAGAGGTAATTTAACATTCTTCACTCTGGTGAACAACTAATTTTACTAATTTTTCATGACCTTCATTGCAATCTAATCAATCTTATTACTCTTAGGAAATTCAAAATCAGGAGAAACTCTGCTTCCACTGTTAAAGAATTACATTCTATCAAGCAATAACACAAAGTGCCCTAGATATACTTTTTTTAATCAAAAAATTACATTTGAAACCTTTTCATTCCACATCCCTAAAAACAAATAGTAGCATTTGTTTCCCTTTCCTGAAATTTAAACATTAAAACATATTCCAGGCCCTGCAATACAATTAGATAACACACTTTCAAAATTTCAGGTTAGCCATATCAGCAGATTCAATGACAATCTCTATTATATTAAATGTGAATAATAAAAATTATTCTAGCACAGCCTATAGACCTTGTTAAATACTACTCAACAAATAATATAATCAGAGTATTAACAGGGTAAACATAAATGTGCACGCACACATCCACCCACCCATACATAATACTATTTTGTGTTAAGAAGTACTTAATCTCTCAAAACATCAAATATCTGGTTCCTAAGTACAGGTTTAGGTTCACAAATTTTTTTCAACGATATCACCACCTAACTAATGTACAACACGCAAACACAATTTCAACACTAGCATTTTCAGCATGTTTATGCCTTCTCTAGTTGTTCACTCTTCTTTGCAGCTGCTTCCACAGCACTCATCACTGTTCCCCTAAAAAGCATGACATTTACAATAAATTTACTAACAACATCACTAATCACAATAGTTTTAGTCTTGTATATTATACTAAACATATATTTTAGTATTGATTTGACACATGAAGTTTTAGATTTATCCCATTTTAGTAATGAACAAGACCTATAACTCTGTGCAGTTTAGCTAAATTATATTAATTTAGTCATAGTAGCTCTCTATCGATCTCCCTTAGACAATTTTGAAAGTCTCAGAAAGCAGCTCAAACATGTCCTAAACCTTTGATTTAAACCAAAAAGGGAATTAGTCATATATGGTGATATAAATGTTGATTACTTGAGATCTAGTCTTCAACTTAGCTCTTTATTTCCAACATAACACATGACACATACAGTAAACTTTCCAACAAGAATTCAAAATAATTCTTCCACTGCTATAGATAATATATTTGTAAATTCAGATGGAATTATGTCTTGCACTGTCTCATCAATAACTAATGGTCTATCAGATCCTAATGCTCAAGTTCTATGCATTAAGAAGATAAATTTAAATCTCAAACCTAAATATACTTATCAAAAATATAGGGAAATAAATGAAAATAACCTAAACAAATTTAGCTAAAAACTTAAACTTGAATCATGGAATCTAACTCACCAAACGAATGGGACCAACAATTAATATAATAGCTTCCTCCAATGTTTCAAAACCAGACTTTGAATCTTGCTTCCCAGTTAAGATTAACAAAATATCTAACTTCAAAAGATAATGCATGGATCACTTTAGGTATAAGGACCTCATGCAAGCACAAAACAGAACTATACCAGCAAGTAAGAATTAGTAACAACTTAGAATTAAAACACTTTTTCAATAAAATATTGCAAAAAACTAAAAAAGCATTGCATTATAATAAATTAATCTAGCATTCTGACAATAAAACAAAAATTACTTGGAATACAACAAAAAGAGAAGCAGGTAAACACTCATTACAAAACGACTAAACATGGACAATCAAGAAATTAAGAAACCCCAGGAAAGCGGAAATTTTGAACAGATTCTTTTTGGATGTAACTAAAAATCTAAATATCAACTATGGAAGTAAAGAAGCAGCACTAGAATTTCTAAGATCAAATTTCACAGTAGCATTGTCTGAATTTAAAGCTAATCTGACAACACCTGCAGAAATAAACAAAATCATTAACTCCTTTAAAACAAAGAATTCCTCTGGTTATGATGAAATAACAATAAAAATGTTAAAATCATGCTCACCAAATTAGCACTCCTCTGAGTTATTTGTGCAGTGAGTCACTAAAGACTGGAATTTTTCCTGACAGTGAAATTCTCAATTGTTAAACAAACCCCTTTTTAAAAAGGGCAAACGTAACAATGCTTCAAACTATAGACCAATTTCACTCTTACCAGTTTTTTCAAAAGTCCTTGAAAAAGTAATGTTCAATAGACTATAAATACCTTGAATATAACAAGATACTTGTGAAGGATCAGTTTGGGTTCAGAAAAGGAATTTCAAAAAATAATGCAACTTTCAAACTTACACATGAAACATTAACTGCCCTAAACAATAAAATGCATGTAGGTGGTATTTTCTGTAACCTAGCAATGGCATTTGATTGTGTAAATCATGACATTCTTATAGCAAAACTGGAATTTTATGGACTTAGAAATGAAAATTTAAGTTGGTTCATATCATACATAAATGAAAGAAAACAAGAGCATTGAAGTAAACAGTGACATTGATTATGAAAAACAAACATTAAATTGGAAAACAGTAACACATGGAGTACCCCAAGATTCAGTATTAGGGCCTCTATTATTTGTGCTCTATATAAATGACTTTCTATAAAGGATATAGCAAGTACTGTACTGTTTACTGACACTAGTGTGCTGGTCACTAGTAAAAACTTAAATGAATGTGTAATTAAACTGAATTATGTTTTTAACTGCATGTGTAACTCGTTTAAAACTAACAAAATGTCTGTAAACCTAGGTAAAACAAAAGTTGCTAAATTTATAACTCAGTTTATAATGGTTGGATTATTTGGTTTAATTGCATATTTGTTTGGTATTATGTAATCCAACCGTACCCAGAATCTATGGTTTACCCAAAATACACAAGCCAGACATTACCATGAGACCCATAATTAGCAGCATAGATTCACCAACTTACAAACTGGCAAAATGGCTATCTAATAAATTTAATTCATTTCCTAAATTTGAAAGTTTAAGCATAAGAAACAGTTATGAACTAATAGAACATATCAAAGACTTCAAATTAACAGAAGAGGACACCCTTGTCTCCTTTGACGTAGAGTCACTATTTCCCAGTATACCAATAGAAAAGCTCCCATCACTGATCAAAAATTGGCTCAAATCACTTGGAATGTCATCGTCAGAAATTGCAGAATACATAGAACTCACCAAATTATGCACAGAACAAAATTTCTTCCAGTTCCAAACAAAGTATTTCCGTCAAACTTCAGGTTTAGCAATGGGCAACCCTCTCTCGCCATTCTTAGCAGATATTTACATGAGTTCATTGGAAATAAGGATCACAAAAGGTTTCCCGTGGATGTTCAAACTCTGGCAGCGATATGTGGATGATATATTTGCAATAGTTCCAAAAAGACACATCAGTGACGCATTAAAACTTCTGAACATACAGGACAAAAGTATAAATTTCACAGTGGAAGTAGAAAAAGATAATAAATTACCATTTTTAGATCTAAAATTAATCAAAAACAAGGATAGAATAAATTTCAGTATTCACAGAAAACCAACGCAGACAGACAGCTACATAAAAGCTAATAGTTACAATCCAAGAAGCCACAAACAAGCAATTTTCAATAGTTTAACACATAGATTGGTGAACATCCCTCTTTCAGCAGAAGAATATAAAACAGAATATTACAAAATAACTGAAATATCACAAAAAAACGGCTTTCCCAAAGAATTAGTAGATAAAAAGGTAAAACAAGCAGAAAAGAAAAAATTATTAAAAGAAACTACAACTCTCACAGCAGCAAAAACAAAAATGATATTCAAAAAATTCACATATCATCCATGGGCCTTTGCGCACTCATGTGCCGTTTGGTGTTTTTATCTCTCTGCGTTTTTAGTTGCCATTTTAAACTTCACATTTTAGGCAGTTTTTAGGCGAGTTTTAGATTTTTTATTTTCTGACCTAGGGCCCAAATGACCTAGTTGTCGACGGGCCCCTAAACTCCATCCATCCATCCATCCATCCATCCATGGGCCTTTGATAAATTTAAAAAGGTGTTCAAGGAATACAACATTGAGCTAGCAGCAGTAAACCATTACTCCATAAAAAACCTACTACTTTCAAACATCAAAGATGCTATTCCACCTAACAAAAAATCTGGCATATACCAAATTGAATGCAGTGATTGTAATGAAATATACATAGGAAAAACCAAAAGAAATTTAGAAATTAGATCCAAGGAACACGTTAGAAACATTAAGAGTAAACAATTAGAAAAATCAGCAGTTGCATTTCACTTTTGGACAAAAAATCATGACATAAAGCTAGAACCAAAACTTCTTAAACACATAACCGGAAAACAAGAACTGTCCACATGGGAACAAATCTTTATTTTAAAAAATAGAAACTGAGTATTTAATTTCGACATTCCTCAGAGAGACATTTTCAGTAAGTTCATTGAACCGCCACCAGAAGAAACACCAGAAGAAGCATCACCATCTGCACCATCAAGCACCATGGAAACCCAGTTATTGTCCGGTTGATAATGGAGGAAAGTTACCTTCGAAACGCGTCCCGGAAAAATATGTTGTAAGTGTTGTTCAGTGTTATTAATTAACTCACCTTTTAAATTAAATCCACTGTGAGTTTTCTGATGTTATGTTCAACAAACATCCCCTCTTTAAATTTTGGGTTCTTTGTGGTCAAATTGTGATTAGTTCTGCTATAATGCCAAGAAGTGTGTATACTTTAGCACACTGCATACTCATGTGTGATTCCTACATGTGAACAGTCTTGTAGAGAAGTGACACGGCTATTTGTAGATCATTTCCTGGTATTCCTGCGTCTCACAGAAGATATCAATAAGGCAAGTCATGTATTTGTACGAGTTGACAAAGTAAAGGCAGCTCTGTAGCGGAATGTTACGACGCATATCTGAGCATTATTTCATTCGCGTGTGTAAGTCAGAGAAAGACAATTCGTAAACTTATAGAGATTCAGAGAAACTGGTTCTGTTCTTGATAAGAAACCCAAAAGAACTCGCCATGTGCTTACAGAGGAAAAGCTCGATGCGATAGGACAAAAGTTAGAACGTAGCCCCAGAAAATCTCTGAGTAGGTTATCACAGGAAAGGGGTGTTTCACAATTCTCGGCTTGGAAAGCCACTAAACATTTGAAATTAAAGCCTTATAAGATAAATATAGTTCAGGAACTGCAACCACGTGATATTGTGAATAGGGTAAATATCTGCATTAGTTGGATGGCCTGTTCTTGGGTTTCACTCTTTGTGGTGTCTAGTTCAAGAAGTGAAGACTGATCTATAACTAGTATAACCAACAAAGGTTTGGTTGGATGGTATAAAAAATAACATTTTCTTCTTCGTCTTCTTCTTCTTTTCCTGATTACCCTCCCCTTATGTAGGACCTACAAGTCACCCTAGGGTCAGATGCCTGTTGCGGAACAGAGGAACCTCTGGGCCAGACAGAGTGAAGACCTGGAAGCAGGTGGTCAGCCAAGCACCAGGTATGATAGTGAGGAAGAGGATGATATGAAATACAAAAATCGATGATTGGACAGGTGCTAATGGAGCAATTGGTGGAATGAATGTCGGGGGAAACCAAAGAACCCGGAGGAAACCCACCCAGATGCCGCTTCGTCCACCACGAATACCACATGCAGGTCCCAGTGATCGAACCCGGGCCACCTAGGTGGTAGGCGAGCGGTCTAACCACTCAGCCACGGCGCCACCTCATAAGTAATCAAACTTGTAAAATCTAACATAAAAACAAATTGGTTTTTATTTTAGATTCTGTTGCTTCACTGTTAACAGCTTCAGTTTTTTTACTGAATAAAACTTGTTTTCAATACTGTATATCTAAAATATCTAAAACTTGTGATGTAATATGCCATTTTAAGCATTATTTTCAGAATCTATGTGTAAAAACAGACTAAAAACACATTATCTTTGCGGAGGTAAATTTCATGTTGGGTAAAGTAATTTTATTGTAATGCTGCATAATTGCATTAATTGTATTACAGTGATCAACAAAATTCAACTTTGTACAGTTTTCAAGCACCAAAATTGGTTATCCTTATGTATTTCGACCTGCTGAACACAAATCTAGCAATGGTTTTTCCACAGCACCCACAGGTTTTTGAGTACATGGTACTAGTCATTATCTAATTCTATTTGGTTTTTGTGACATTTGAACAGTATGATTTGGTCTGTAAATGCCAATATATCAACACAATGACCATGAAATGCTAATGAAAAATGTTTTCATACATACTTAAATTATTTTTGGACATTTGCTGTGCCTCTTATGAGTGCCACTACTATCCTGCAGTAGTGTCCAACAGTAGTCAGCCACCATACTTGTCGCACATTGTCCCTGATAGAGTTGTTCCAATGTAGATATGGTCTGATGAAATCCTTCCCCATGTCTATAGTAGACTTGTCCAAGAGCACCAGCAGGAAACAAATTCAAGTGTGAGTGAAGAATGTGCATTTTTAACAATATGTTATAACCAAGATTACGGTACGAGTGTAATAATTCGTTGACTAGCCCATCACTGTTGTCTGCTCTATTGTTTCCAAAGAAATCAGAACACAGTTTTCTGAAAGAATTCCAGCAGTCCAGTTCAAGAGGACTCAAAGCTTCGTTCATTGCAACAATGAATGACTTCATAAGTCCAAATTTTATGTGAAGTGGTGGTAACAAAGTGTGTTTCAATTTCACCAATGGAATTTTGCTACGTGCTTGCAACCAGGTTCCATTTGTGTATGGGCAGGCCAAATCCTTCTGTTGCAGTGATTCTTCTGATTACAGTTATCCCATTCACAAAGAAAACAACGATGTTTTATGTACCCAAATTGCAATCCTCTAAGTAGCCCAATTACTTTGAAGTCAGCACAGATATGCCATTTGTGGATATTATAATTAATTTTATTCATCAAATGTCCCATACTGCTGTAGTTTCCTTCATTTTAGTGGCATAAGCTATGGGAACAGAAGGATATACAATTGCTATTGTGAAAGAGTACCACTTTGAGGCTAGTTTTGGAGCCTCTACGAATAGTCACCATTCCACTGGTAAATGTTTCATTCCCATAGCATTAAATAGACCATTCACATCATTGCAGTAATAGAATGAATCTTCCATGACAAAGAAAGGTGCGAAGGCAGCCTGATAATGTCAAAAGAGAGAAACCCTAGCATCTTTGCGTAGCAAACTCCACTGTTTCAGATGCAAACCCAAAAGTTCAGGCTGTGCCATAGAAAAATTCAGGTCCCTAACAAGATTATACAAATCATTTTGCGTCAGATGGGGCATCATTTCTTCATAATCACATTCTCAGTACTAGCTTTGACCTGGGTTTCATCTTCGAATGAGCATGTGTCTGCAGGAACAGGGACAGGTAAGGAGGAACTGTGCAGTATGGGTCGAATAGCTGACTTGATGTAGGAATATTTTATCTTCTTTCTATCTTTCCGCTTCTTCCCTACTATTTTAAGCATGCAGAATCATGGTAATGATGCAGAATCATAGCAATCATCTACTTGATTGGTCAGTTCTCTCCATATCAATGGAATAGCAAAAGGCATTGCAACTTTGCCTTTTCTCTTCACCCAACCACAAAGACAAGACGAACAGTTCACACGGACAATATGTGGTGCCCATTTTCGTCCTGATTACCTAACTTGCACCCGAAAAAAAGATCATACAGTTTTTTCACTATGGGTGTCACATGTCATCTGCATGATTTAATACTGTACTCCCCATAGAAGTAGCAAAAATTCATTGGGTGATTCTTAAGAGATCAACCTAATTGTTTTTTATAACCATTCTTATATAATGAGGTATTTTTAAAATTGAGGGGGTTACAAGAAAACAAATAACATGTTCGTGCTTGGGGGGTCAAAATATGTAAGAAACACCCATTCCCATTCTTGAAAATTTTTCATTGTAGACCAGCGTTATTTATAAGTGACATTTGTTAAATAAAAACACCACAATTAGTATAATGGCATGATATTTCAATAGACGAAATGGAAAACGAAGTACACAAATTAAAATATTGGTCACCAACATGTAACTTGCAAAATCGTCTTAATTCATGCAAAGCCAGTGCTGAGCAGAAGAGTATGAGTCAGGCAATATCTTGACAAATAACATATAAGGAAATTAGGTCAGAGATTCTTACATGTGTTTCCATCTTCAATGACTAAGTATCCACTTACTGTAAGTTCTTTCCAAGTCAATTATGAGGTCCAAAACTTGTTTAATGATTTTTCATTAAAGATCCTATAAGGTTGTCTCGTAAGTTAATTTGCTTCTTGTTACGTTTTAATCACTAAGAACGCCTGGGAACACACCTCACCTGCAGCACAGCTACAACAGAGTAGTTGCCAAACTATCTGTTTGAAATCGGCTAAATCACTTTTGACATGATCGATTCATTACCACATCTTCGCCGTAGACAGCACAAATTTTCTGCTGGAATTGTGAGGCAGTTTTCCCTTACAATAGCAAAACAGCATAAGATGTAGGACATGTTCCTTTTTTGCTTTCACAGTTTGTAAACACCACTTCACGTTGTTCCATCCAATATCAGTCACAAACATGCACTGACATATCCAATAGCGAGTCTGGTTGTTGACCTCTAAGTCATAGGGGTGGTTAGGCAGCTGTGATAACTTGAGTGTACAGAGGGTTCAGGGTTTTCAGGTGCTATATATGGAACTTGTGAGCAAAACCAACTTATGAGATAACCTTATATTATCCTTAATATTTAATTACACATTTTTCTTTCAGTTCCATCTCAATAAATAAGGTTTTAGACCGAAGCCCAAAGTCACATGAGATCAATGTAAAACCATTTTGCAAGATATAATAACTACTTGACAACAGAAAACAATAAGCCTAATTTCCAATGAGGAAAGCTGAAAAAATGTGTTTTAATGACTCATGCCACATTTCAAGTCACCTGAATGATCCACATTCCAACTGATGGATTCCTTCAATAGTTGTACCACCGGCTGAACAGACTTCATCTTTAAGCAGTGCAGGATGCTTCCCGGTATCCAAAACCATTCTGCTGGCACCCAGCACAGTTTGAGCTGCAAGCATAGTTGATTTGTCTCGAGGTATGCCCATTTTTACCCCACCATCGGATAAGGCCTCTATCATCACATAAGCCTTGGAAAAAGCAAAGTGTACAAATCATGGATTGTGACTTGAAATTAAGCTGATGTGCTGTCTTCATACAAACTGTATTCAATACTGTAACATTTGTTTCATTGATGAAACAGCAACTCTATATTTCTATTTATAACTTAAACTACTTGTATTGCTAGAGTAAGACAAAAACAATGTAAGGATTACGATAAAAATTAAGGTTATTCAAATAAATTGAGACAATTTCCAAGCAATCAAATGCAAGTTGTTGTTTCTTCTTTTTCCCTTTATTTTTTTTTTCCTGGCACAAAATAGGAACCAAAAGGAAGGTAACATTAAATAATGAAAATCCACATTTACTCAGTGACTTATCATGAATGAACTGGATCAGTGTGGAGGAAACTCTTGGCCAGTTACCACTATGCAAAAGCAATAAATATTTTTATTTGCAATGTAACACTGAAAGAATTAAACACAGCTTTTGGCCTAGAGTTCATGAGAATTACGGTTCTACACAAATTTCCCTGTATTCATATGAAAGATCAAGAAATAAGAATATGCTCATAAGCAGGCATTGGCAGAGGAATAAATTTAATCAATCGGAGCTGAAAAGCATTAAGTCAATTTTTACAACTTTTCAGAAGAAGGAAAAAACTGCATAAGTATAACAAAAGCAAATAAATGTAGATTATTAATGTATTTTATATAAAGTAATGTCTAGTAATGCACTTATCTGAGTGAAAACACAATTTGAATGCTTCATCAGTATTTTGTCATCGTTTTTCAAAAACGGACTTAATGCTTTTCAGCCCCGCGGTCACTACTAAATCGCAGATCTCCACTGACATTTGAATTTATTGCATTTTTATTGGTCATATATATGTTTATAAATATAAATAAATGAACAGAGTAAAATAAATTATAAAATGTCTACCACTTTCCCTAAATACAATTTAATTTGGATAAATAAACATACAAACACCCGACTTTGTACACAGAATCACTGAACCATGTTTGTTGGCCATTTCAGAATACTCTCATAAAACTACATAGCATTTTGAGGAACATATTACTAACTTGCCAATGTCCTGAATCTTTTCAAAGTTTATGGGAACTTTGTCCTGGTTATGCCTTTTCAGAGTGCATAGTAAGATGCTGTAGTGAGCAAGGCTTTTCCAGAAAGAATGTATGTTATGTAAAATGATGCTTCAACCTCACTAATCTAGTTACTGTGGTATTTGAATGGCTTGAACTTTAAGGGAGAAAACATCTGCTTCTTATCTCTTAGGAGTCCTTTAATTTCTCTGGACATTATACTCTTCTTAAAGCAAGATGCATTTATCAAAATTAATAGCTTCATCAAATTCTGCAACATGAATTTCCACATTTTTTCTGCTGTTTCCTATTATTTCAACATATATTTTTGGAGTATAAACTCTATCACAACTTTTAATCTTCTGTTTGAATAACCCAAAATCTCTTGTCATATGGTAGGTATGAATAACCCCGGTCAGGAAACGTGGGCAATTGAATCCTATCTACAGTTGCAGTCAGTCCTATGCACATTCTCACCATTGTGTAGTTTCTGTTTTATCCAGTACATCCTTCTGAGAACAAGCTGAGATCATTAATGGTGTCTGGAATATTATTTTTAATGTAAGCTGTTATCTTTTAAATTGTGAATACGACATACATTTACCCATAGTTGCTGCATATAAAAGATTTCTTGCACAGGAATTTCTGACAAGGGCAAATTCTGCATATAGTCAAAGGCAATGGCACACATTTCTTCATTTTGAAGAGTCAGACTTGGCCTTCTTCAGGGATTTATAAAATTTTCGGCTTCTTCGAGATGAACACTTTTTAATTTTGGCATGAAGTTCCTCACAAAGAGAACAGATATCTATTTGTGGTCTGCCAAACTTATAATCATAGTTCTCCTGAAAATACTGCCTGTAGAAGTCATATTTCACTGGTGTGTCTGGATAAGTACCACAGTACAACTCAAACATTTTTCTTACACACAGCTATGAATCTAAGTACTGAATTTCCTTTCCAGCATAATGAGAGGACTTCAGAGGAAAAGATTGTGTTCATCTACAGTTTTCAGGATGGTCTCAGGAATTTTATTTCCTTTTGTATTTTTCCCACATTTGTCTTTTGGCAATTCATTGCATATTCTTTATTCATCCTTTTAGAACATATACATGTTGTTGGATATATCAGGTTACATAAAATACATACATTGAAAAGTGAGAAAAAAAATACAATAATGTTATATATACTACTAATATCAATAATTAACATCCATACATGGCTATCAATAAAACTTACAAATTTGGTTATACCAATTGTTAGCAATTCTCCATTTATTAATGTGTTAGTTACAGATAACACCTGCTTCATACCAATGGAGTGAAAACCTCCAAAATAGTTTCTGACATACCTGCACTCTATGAGACCCACACATTACAAAATACCAAAAACTGGAGGAATGCTTATTTGGTTCATCCCCATTTGATTTCCAGGATCTGCACTGCTTGACATTACATGCCTCAATAAGGCCCATTAAGTACCAATCTTGAGCATCTTTGTTTGGAAGGTCATGAAATTTTGCTATAATATCAATTTTGTCATTGTCAGCAATTCTCCCAAAACAGGCTTTTGCATATTTAAGTGTGTTCTACTACAGATATTAAAAAATAATAGACACGTTGCACTAATAAGCTTCAGTTCATTTCTAATGGAGACTATTTACATATCTTTTTCCAATTATGGTTTATTGATCCCAATCTCTATTTAGAATATACATAACACAGTAACTTGACCTCAGAGACCATTGATCTTTTATCTCAAATTGCTTGATTAGAAACCATCTACAGCCAGTAAAATTTGTGCAGTGTTTTCATTCACACGTGAGATCCAAATACATGGAAACCACTGCACGGTGTTTTTCCACTGCGCAGATGGAAACTCTATCAGCAGCTGATATACACAAGGTCACGAGCATGGCTTGTTTTTCTCTGCTCTACTCACAATCACTATTGAGCTGACACGATATCGTACGGCTGTATTATTACCAGTGTGCTTTATTATTTAGTCCTGTACTTAGTCATAAAGTGACACACTACTGCACAGCGTGTATTTATTTATGATTCGTATGTGTTAACACAGCTCACCTGGTGCAAGTGTGATTTGCAGAAAGATTTCCAGGTATAAAAGTTCCAGGCCGTACAACAATCCATAAACTTTATAACAAATTTCAGGCCACAGGAAGTGTTCAGGCTCAGAAATCTAAAAGACAGTGTACAATTCTTACCGAAGAAACATTAGATGACATCAGTCATCATTTGGAGAATTCCTCCCAAAAATCACTTAGGCGTCTTTCACAACAGGCAGGCATTTCTTATGGCTCTTTGCAAAGAGCTACTAAATTGCTAAAATTAAAACCATATAAAATAACTGTAGCATATGTTCTTCAACCAGGTGTTCCTGTAATTAGGCGCACATTTTGTGAGTGAACTCTCAATAGTGTATACAATGGTAAAATTGACCCATATTTAATATTTTTCACGGACGAGGCTTGGTTCCAACTTCATGGATTTGTGTGTACACATAGTAATCGTTATTGGAGCTCTGAGAAACCTAATATTGTTTATAAAATACCCCTTCAAGACGAAAAATTGGTGTATGGTGCTCCATTAGTGGAGAAAGAGTTATAGGCCCCATTTTTTTTGAGCCAACAGTTCACACCCGTACATATGTGCATATCATTTTGCTCCCCTTTTTTAGAGAATTAACTGACAAGGAGAGTGATTTTGCCTTTTTTCAACAAGACTCTGTAACAGCTCACAACCAATCTTTCGATGAGAACAATTGAAAGTGTGTTTCAGGACAGAATTATTAGAAATTTGTGACCCCCTCGGTCCCCCGATTTAACCCCCAGCTATTTCTATCTCTGAGGTAACTTAAAGCATAAGGTGTAGATGACAAACTCACACACCTTGGAAGAATTTCAACAAAATATCTTGTTAGGAAATTGCTAGCACTTCTCAACATGAACTACGGCGAGTAATGGATAATTTCCTAAAGAGGTGCCAAAAATGTATGTGCAACGGTGGCCAGTTTGAGCACCTGCTTTAATTATATTGTATATTGGCGAGTAAAGCCTTTAAAAGTAGTTTTAAAAATGTATGGTTTTATCCGCACTGTTCTATGACAGTGGCAGTCGACAAGCACAGAGGATCCGTACAAACAAAACACAGTGCAGGCGGTTCACAGTCTTTTGAATCACCCGTTATATCTTTTTTTTTTCCGCTCTTACTTACAATTTCCAAATGCGTGTCCAACTTCTGTTTGAGATCTATGGATTCCATGTAATGAGTTCCATATCACATAAAAAAAGTGTGTGTCTGTGTGCGTGTGTGTGTGTGTGTTATATTTGTATAAATATCTTTTGACAACAAAAATAATTTAACATATCACAAAACATAAAATCCTAAAAAATGAATATTTTGATTGCTTATAACATCCCAAATTTCGACAAGCCTAAAATGTGCTTTCAGGCAAATTTATGTTGGGTGAGGCAATACATCAGCTCAAGGCCTGTACTGATGATACAACTAGAGTAAACATCTCTCTACATTGCTCTACAGTCCACTTCTTGTTACTTGTATTCATGCATTCTGGAACTATCATCACAGCTTTACTATATTAAGCTCTACTTTTGCGGTTTGCCACAACAGCTCTTCTTTAGATGACTAGTAGATTAGGCAAATCTTTTTTTAAGTGAGACAACTTAAAATATTTTAGCAGTTTTGAAATATATTTTCAGCTTTTTAAGCATATAAAAAATAAATATGTTTTGATTTATAAGAGCTTAAAAGTCAGAGTTCTAGTTTTACCTGAAGCTGGATTTAGAGAAGTATTTTTACATTTCAGAAATCCAGCATTAGCTAACAACAACATTTTAAGAATATACTAAAAATTGGATCCAACTTTTTGAAGACCTACACCACTTTCAGCGGCCTTTGCTAACTGAAGGCTGGTTCACAACCACCAGCAATGGTAATAATCAGAGTGAGAAAGTTGAAATATGTCTGTTCAAATGAGTGTGTTCATAACCAATGGGAAGCTTTCCCAGGCACCGGGAATGCTAAAGAAGACTTAGTCAAGTTTTAACTTTCTCATTTCCGTTGCCAGGCATGGCATGTTAAATTCATATTGTGTGTATTAGACCTTTCGCAGTAGGAATTTTTCAAGGTGGCAATGCCGCGAAACAGCTGCTACAGCTCACTTTAGTCACAAGCTAGAAAGCAAGTTGGAAGCAAATGAATTCTCAATACACAATATCAACCTCCACTTCTATTGATAAGCTGACTGACAGTATGCCTTCACATTCTCATTGCCAGGTTGTTGTGAACCAAAATGTTGAGTGCTGCCTTGCTTGAACAATAGCATAACAATGACTGTCCCTAAGCAGAATTTTTATTTTTTGCTAGTTTGCCATAAGTCTCATTTTTGTTATTTTCTGATTATGGTAAACATAATTTTACGGTTTTTAATGCGGTTTATTAAATAACCTATCATTGAGCGTGTTACCAAACCATTTTATTGACTTGAACAAAGAAAAACAAAGAACAGCAACATAGAAAATGAAACTAAGATGTTAAACAAAGAACATCAGCTGCACTCGAAAGTTTCTGGGATTCTCCACTAGGAACCGCCACACACTCCCTCCGCAGTGACAGCATCCATGTATTTTTGAGGGAAGGTGACTTGTCGACCTGATCTGGTAGTTTGTGGTAAAGGTGTACAGGGTTGATTGCAAAATGGAGAAGGTGAGGGAATATCCAATGTTGATCCTTCTGATGTGTTTTCCATGTTGTGAGAAGAATATTCATTTAGAATGAAACCAGGTTTTAATCTGTCAATGCTAATTGTTTGTCTTCCACTTGATGTCTCTACTTTGAAGTGTTTATAACTGCGAGATAGAACTTGATATGGTCCATCATATGTCAGCTGAAGAAGGGTTCTAACTGCATCATGTCAAACGAAAACGAATTTGCTTGTCATGAGTTCTGGGTGAATGAATATCTTTTTGCTGTCATGATGTTCAATGGGAATTGGCTTTAGGTTCCTCATCTGTTTTTTCAATTTCAATACAAAGGCTGGAATGTCCATTACCAATTTTTCTTCATTGAGGAATTCTCCTGGTAATCAGATTGCTGAACCATAGGTCATTTCTGCTAGTGTGGTATCAACTAGTGCAATGACGTACGAGCGAAGACCTAACAAGACTAAAGGCAGCTTCAAAACCCAATCGTCAGACATCTGTGCTTTTAAAGCAGTCTTTAACTGACGATGCCAGTGCTCAATTTTCCCATTCGCTTGAGGATGATATGCTGTAGTTTTGATATGGACAATGCCCAGTGCGCTGGTTAGACATTTGAACAATTGAGATTCGAATTGTCTTCCTCGGTTGGTGGTTATTATTTGTGGCACTCCAAAACAAGATATCCATGTTGACATTATGGCAAACAAAACTGTTTCTGCTGTAATATCCGCTAGTGGAAGTGCTTCCGGCCATCTTGAGAAACGATCAATAATTTTTAGTAAATAGCGATATCCTTGTGATGGAGGTAACGGTCCCACGATGTCAACATTAATATGATTGAATCTAGAAGTAGTTTCTGGATATCGTCCTACTGCACTGTTGGTTCCAGACTTTGCTTCGTTGGCACGGTACACATGCTGATGTCCAGTTCTTCAGGTCCTCCTTTAAAGACGGCCAAATGAAGCGTTTTCTGACTAAATTGATAGTAGCTTGAATACCAGGGTGTGCTAGATTGTGCATTGTGTTGAAAATTGTTTGTCAGAGCTGGTGAGGTATATATGGTCGAACCATACCTTCGGACATGTCACGAACAAGTTCTTTACCACTTGGTAATATTATTGTCTGAAGTGTAAGAGACGTTGAATCCTTAAGGTGTGTGAGCTCTTCATCACATTGTTGATTCTCTGCAATTTGTTCCATTGTAATAGCTGTAGGAATAGTGATTAAAGCAATTTGTGAACAAGCATCAGCTGCAACATTTTCTTTTCCAGCAGTATAACGTATGTCCGTAGTGAATTGTCCAGACTAATTTGCCGGATCTGACGTGGAGACGATTTCTCTGGACGTTGTTTGAACATGAAAGTGAGTGGTTTGTGATCAGTATAGATAGAAAAGTTACGTCCTTCTAGCATATACAGAAAGTGCTTCACAGCAGAATAGGCCACTAAGAGTTCTCTGTCATAGGTTGAGTAGTTCTTCTCTGCACTTGTAAGTTTCCTGGAGAAGAAAGCTAATGGTTGTATGTTATCATCTTCAATTTGTTGTAGAGATGCACCGATGGCAAAGTCTGATGCATCAACCATCAAAATTAATGGTTAATTTGAGGATGGATGAGCCAGAAGTGCTGAGTTTGCTAGGCTGTCTTTTAGGAGATCAAAAGCCTGTCAGAGACTTTGGGTCCACTCAATCTTTCTGTTATCATTCTTCTTGGCACCATGGAGAAGGTTACAAAGCTCGGCTTTGCTTGCGGAGTCTGGGAGTGCTCTTCTATAAAAGTTAATGAGGCCAAGAAATCTATGCAGTTCCTTAATTGTAGCAGGTAGCTGATAGTTGACAATGACATGTACTCGTTCAGGTAGTGGACTGATTCCTTTTTCAGATATCACATACCCCAGGAATGGTACTTCTGTGGAACTGAAAATTCATTTGCTCAAGTTCTAATGTTGAATTTACTCAAGCACTCAAATAGCAAATGAAGGTGTTTCTTGTGCTCTGCTTCATCTTGTGATGCTACTAGGATGTCATCTATGTAGCAGTAGACGAACTCAAAGTCTCTCAGTATAGTGTCAATGTATCATTGGAAAGTCTGGGCTGCATTTCTAAGTCCGAATGGAAGACGTAAGAATTCGAACAACCCAAATGGAGTTATCACTGCTGTTCTGGCTATATCATCTGGATGTACAGGTATGTGGTGATAGGCTCTGAGGAGATCTATGTTTGAAAATATTCGTTTTGAAATATTGGCTGTTGAAATCTTGAAGATTAGGTATAGGGTATCTGTCTGGCTCGGTGATGTTGTTGAGAGCTCGGTAGTCTCCACAAGGCCTCCAGGAACCATCTTTCTTTGGTACTAAATGGAGAGGACTCACCCAAGCACTCTTTGACAGTTGGCAGATTCCCATGTTAATCATCTACTGGAACTCTGCTTTGGCTGTCCTCAATTTGTCTGGAGGTAATCGTCGTGCTCGTGTTGCTACCGGATGTCCCTCAGTGATAATGGTATGATAAACGGTTGTATCTTGAATGTTTTCATGAAGTTGGGAAATCTTTTTAGAATGTCGGCATGTTTATGGTCTGGTGGCATAACTCGAACTGATTCTATGCCTGATGCCTGAGTCAGTGTGCCAAATGTTGTTGCTGAGGTCATGGAATTAATGAGTCGCCTGTTCTTTAGATCTACTAAAAGATTGTAGTGGTGAATGAAGTCTTCTCCAATTATTGGGGATTGTACGTCTGCAACCACGAAGTTCCATGTAAAATTTCGCCGTAGAGCAAGGGTGAGTCCTAATATTCGTTCTCCACAAGTATTTATACAGGTGCTGTATGCTGCGTAAAGTTTACATTCTGCTTTCTTGCAATGATCATTATCTGAAGGGGGAATTACTGATATGTCGACTCCAGTGTCGACTAAGTATCTGCACCCACTGTTTCTGTCTGTAAAAAATAGGTGGCGAGAAAAGTGGCTTACATCACCTGCCGCCGCAGGTGTGGAGCGTTTGAGTTTCACTGCTTTGTAGAATGCTGGGAGGTTGGTGATTGGTATGAGCATGGGCTCTGACATTTCTTTGCTCTATGCTGATACTTAAAGTGATGCCAACATAGTGTTCCATGAGGGTTAAAACGCTGGCCTGACCTTGACCTATCTCGTGATCTACTACGTGAGGATCGCAATGAAAGTGAGCTACTCCTTGAAGAGTTTGACAATGTTTTTAACTCATTGATGGTCAACGTCAATTCCGTGATCTGTGCTTCCAGTCTTGAAATACGATCGTTACCGGTATCGTTAATTTTACTGATAATGATGGATGATGGTGGCTGCATGTTTTGAGCACATATTATTATATTCGATCCTGGTAGGGAAAATTCAATAATTTTATCAGCCATAGTGGCTATGGTGTAAAGATCATCTTTGCTCGTTGTTAATATGGATCATGCGGTAACAGGAAGACGCTGCATAAATATGGTTTTTAAGAAGTCGTCTTTAATCTGCATACCAGCTAAAGTTTGCATCTCTCGCATGAGTTGAGTCGGCCTTTTGTTGCCTAATTTTACCTCTGTTAATAGTTTTGTCACTTTCCTATCTTCTGACTTCAAATTCCTGAATAAGTCTAGTTTTAAACTCTGTGAACAGCGTGGTAGATAATGGTCGAGTCAAAAAGTCTGAAATTAATTCCACGACATCCACTTCTAATGAGGCAATCACATGGTTAAATTTTGTTGTTTCACTTTTTATATTTAACATGGTAAATTGAACTTCAACTTGAGGAAACCATACCTTAATGTTTCTTTTCCACATCGGCGGAATCTTCACTGAAACACGTGCAAGTTCCGTTTCGTTTGATGTTGTGGTTAGCGGCCCTTCAGTGCTGTCGTCCGTGTTGTCCATGTTTTTATTACTTCACTTTCCCGTTCAAATATGCATTTCCTTTAGTTATTAGTCACTTCGAAATATCTCGTTTGGTCATCTAATCGTCCATCACCAATATGGCTTTCAATGGGGTTTATTAAATAACCTATTGTTGAGCGTGTTACCAAACCATTTTATTGACTTGAACAAAGAAAAACAAAGAATAGCAACATAGAAAATGAAACTAAGATGTTAAACAAAGAACATCAACTGCACTCGAAAGTTTCTGCTCCATCTCCAATTTTTTATTTGTATCTCTGTTCTTAATTTTTTAAAAATATGATTACACTTTTGGATCATTTTAAAGCCAGCTGCTTCTCTAAAATTAATTAAACCACATAATCTACAGAATTCTACAGGAATCACTGGTGGTGGTGGTGGCGGTGGCGGTGGTGGTGGTGGTGGTGGTGGTGGTGGTGGTGGTGGTGGTGGTGGTGGTGGTGGTGGTGGCGGCGGTGGTGGAGGCAGTGGCAGCGGTGGTGGAGGCGGTGGAGGCGGCGGTGGCGGCGGTAGTGGTGGTAAAGATATACTTACATAAGCAATTCCAGAACCAGCCAAAGCACCAATTGGAGTTATCATCCGTTCTGGAACTGTTAGGCACAATCCTCTTGTGGCAAATAAATTCTCAATGAACGTTACATCAGCAGGATCTGCATATGTCTCAGAGCCTGCCATAGATGCAATTGCTGCATTAACAATAAACACAATAATAATATTAATTTATACACGGCTTTTTAATAATTCTCAATATTGTCTTTTTTATGCTAATTATAAAACAAATGAGTTGTTCCATATGAAATCAGACAGTGAAAAACATTGAACAGTTATTTTGAAGTCAAATTTTGCATGCTTACAGAGACTGAAGGGGGTTTCTACAAAATATGAGTAATTTATCACTTATAGTTTCCACACTATCAATATAACTAATCACTGCAATTTTGTACTTTTGAGTTAAATAATTCCCGAAGTTCTGATATGCAAGTCTATATACAGGATGGAAGTGAAATAATCCTGCAGATATTCCTCTTATTGTGAACGACAAGAAAGTCAAATACCAAAATGCTCAAAATTTTGTAGTTTTGTAGAAAAAAAGACTTATCCAAAAAGTTTATCATTGCTTTGCAGAATTATGTTGTGTCCCAAGGTGTGACACAAGCTGGCCAAGCGTGAACCAGCAGGATATGAGAGGGGTGTTAAGCCTTTGGTAATGAACCACTAAGTCAGGGGAAGACAGGTATCGCTGCTGTGACGTCAGCTCTCTCAGCTCACATGCCCGCAACGACGGCCAGTTGAACGTGTGACATCACAGTGGGCAAGAGGAAAGGCGTGCGGGACATCGCAATTTTAATGCTGACTGTTTCAATTACGGAATAGTCACAGATTATAAATAATTACATTTCGGCTTTATGCCATATATATAAATTCTAGTTTATGTGAACAGTCATGTTATAACGTTAATAGAACAGAAATTATAACTATTTTGCCTGAGCTAGAGGAGAGCTATGCAGAACAATTAAGTGAACATTTTCCGACATTTGCCGTTTCGCTTTTCTTTAACTAGTTTGTCAATGTTAGGGCGTAATGTACGGCACATTTGTAACCGAAGACTGCATGTTAGATTGTGATCTGACAGTATGCTTCGGGATTTTGACTTAGAAAGTTTCATAACAGAAAAGAATTGTTCGTACACATACGTAGAACCAAACATTACATAATATCCGTGCAACAAGGGCATACAACCTCAGAAATCTGGTTTGAGGAACATTCTTATAAAAATCAGCCAAGTCTTCCTCATGTTTATACTTGCTCTTCAGCAAATCGTCGTACTGTAAATTTATCAATTCAATTTGCTACCTGCTAAAACATGAATACGGGGTCGCAAAGATCTGAAACGTAGTTGACAATGCTTCTACATCTTGAAGCCTGGTCTCAAACTAGTGTGAAACATGGAGAACTGAACATAAACACAAAACCACTACACAATGTCAACAAATACACAAAATAAAAACAAAATTGGCACTAACGCCGTTAAGATCCCTCAAACAAATAAAAACCCTCAGACTAGGCTGAAGAGGGTTCTCTCTAAACAGCCCGGGCATGTTGTGAACATCCCCAAATAATATTTTTTATATTCATTCAGTTTTGTACAAGAAGCGCCACTGATCTATGCAGCACAGCAATACAACGCTCTCGCCTGACGTCACACGAACGTACAAGCTGGCCCTTCATTTAAACACGTCACATGGCCTGAGGTTGTCTTCCCCTGTACTAAGTAGTCAGGTGAAGATCGTGATTTATTGTGAAGCCAGATGTACATTAAGTATTATATACCCCCGGCTCCAGTCTGTCTACCTACGATGGGAATGTGTGGATGAACTCTATGACGACACGTTATATGACCAGACAGTCAATTCCAACTATGTGGAGGTGAATGGCAACTGTCGAAGACTGATCAGGACTGCAGTGAGCTTCGGCATACTGTCTGTTAAAGAACTGCTTCAAGGTCCCCAAATCAATAGTTTATGTGTCATCAAAATTTGGCTAGGTGAGCACCCTCATGATTGTTTATTCTGAAGTTCACTGGCTACGTGACCTTTAACATTAATATTTACCTTTTAAGTTTACTATTCAGGAGCTCATATTTCCCTTGCTAACAGGGACTGCTTGTCCTTTGCCCAAATGCTAACAGTTTTTTTGTTCTACAAACATCCTTTTCTGTTTCCGAAATACACACGTATCACTTTGACTGACTGTAGCCATTTGCAATGCATGTTTTTTATAATTCTTAACTTTCATAACATGTTTGAGTTATACCAACAAAATAATATACATCATATGCATACAATAATATACCACATATATAACAATTACTGTTGATTAAAGGTTCTTAATTTATGGCTATATTCATAGAAAACTGAATAAACTACAAATTTTCTTCTGTGCATGTTGTGCACCAAAGAAAAGGATATACATAGATTAAAATCATCTAGCAGTATGTGAAGGTCTAAAGATTAAGATTAAGAAGATTTAATCTCCAAATATTGGGAAGCCAGACAGAGAATGATTTTATTATTAACTCCAGAGCATTAGACACACCCCACCCCTACAGACAGACACATCCACCCCCGCCCACCCCCACACCAGCTCATGGTCCCTGGGAGGAATGCAGCAACCAAGTACATCAGTAAACAATTCCAGGTAAACAGTGATAAATGAAGCTGAACTTCTGCTTCTGGTCGTGCTTATGATAGTAATATCAATCTTGGAATGTGTATTCACGCTAGATCAAAGCAAAGGGGTCACTCAAAATAGAACTTACATGTTATTTTATTTCATGAAGTATATTTAGCTTGTAAAGCATCAATGATATTGTTAGACGCTGGCCTACCGATTCCAAGGCTGTGGGTTCAAATCCGGCCCAGACCGATGGTTTTTCAGTGTGATTAAAAATGACAGCTCCAGGTCAGTAGATTTACTAGCATGTAAAAGAACTCTTGAGGGACAAAATTCCGGCACACTGGCGATGCTGATGTGATTATAGCAATTGACAGAGTCATTAAACAACTAAATAATTTAATTTAATCAATGATATTTTCAACTACTCCGTCTTTCTCCCACTGATCATTTTCTATCTTTTCTATATGTTTTCAAAATCCCTGCCAGTCTGTTTTGGTCACAAGTGATATATCCTCGAGCATTATATAGTTCAATTCCTGTAAGGAAAAGTCAGCTATTACACTTCTCTAACTATTTGTTTTACCTTGGCCCAAGCTAGTTCCGTGGGACTGAGATCACACATGTATGGGGGCAAATAAATAATAGTGTGGCCCAATGAAACCCAAAATGTGTCTGCTTTAAAAACCTCTTTAGGCTTGTTTGTTTCAATCCTGTAAAAATCTGTTTTACACATGGAACTGTCACTCTGAACCCCTTTGCTCTGCAACCACAATATCATAGATTTCACAACACTCCTGGTTGGGGATTTATCTACTTCTACACTCCTTTTTCTTTACTTCCAAGATAACATGAGTGACTCATCCGATTTTTAACTGAAATTAAGAGATATTAGCATATTAGTGAGCAAATATGTTATTGTTTTCTAGTGCCTTGCATCTGGCAATGAAGCCATTAGCATTCGTGCTTTCCAATACTTTTGAACTGTAGTTTCTTCTGATCTTAATGCTTCACAGGTCTTCAAGTGGTCTTCGTTCATTTCTGCTAGATCGTTACACAGGACACATATTGGTGAGGCTGAGATACCTATTCTGTAGAGATGACTTGCTAAGCAGTCGTGATTTGTCAATAGTCGGAAGGCTGCAACCGCTGTTTTCCTTGGTCTCTGGGGGATTATATCTGGGTTGGAAAGTAGTGTAATCCATTTTTTATCTTTGGCATTTGTTTCTATTTCTTGTACGTATGAATGAGAAAATTTTTTAATGATCAAGCGTTTTAATGAGGAATATGAGAAATTGAATTGAGACTTTTGTTTTATTGTTGTGCCTTTCTTTGCAAGTGAGTCTGCAGCTTCGTTCCCCATGACTCCACAGTGTGCTGGAATCCATTGGAGATGAACAGTCTTATTAACTTTTTGGAGTTGTGTTAACATTTTGTAGCATTCTCTAATTTTTGTTGACTTCTTTGTAGTATTTGAACATATTCCCTGAATTGCAGCTTTAGCATCCGAAAGAATTACTGCCTTGTTAAATTTATTTACGGGAAGATTTAATAACTGTTGGAGAGCAATGTGTATAGCCTCTATTTCTCCATCATAATTTGTTGTGTCTTTGCCAACAGAATGATAAAAGGAAAAATGTGAACATGTAACTCCAGCTCCAGTAAGGTTTTTCTTGGAGGATCCATCAGTATAAATGTGCAGCCATTCTTCTGTGGGATACCTAGTATTGATTGTTTCCAGAGCTAGAAGTTTTTGTATTTCTTTTGGTGTGTCTGATTTACTTATTTCCTCTATTAATTCCAAATTGAAGGTGGGTTGCAATAATTCCAATGGATTTTCTCTTATAAGTAGATTTTCTCTGGTGTTAGGAATGTTCAATTTGGATTTAATCTGTGTTACCTTTTCTAGGAAACTACTATGAGTTTTAAGGATTGAAGGGGGGAAGTTCTCTTCTGTCCATTTAGAGTTTGGCAGTCGTAACATTTTCTCGTGTTGGAGCAATGCTTGTTCTTCTATTTTTGTTGTGATTGATGGGGTCCGTGTTAAGGCAAGCATGGCATCAATAGGTGTGGATTTAACTGCTCCAGTGATTAGACGAAGAGCCTGATTTTGTATTTGTTCAAGTTCATTGATGTTAGCATTTGCTGCTGTTATTAAAGCTTCAGAACAGTACAAGAGGTTTGGTTTAACATACATTTTGTATGTTGTGTTAAGGACTCTCCTTGAGCAGCCCCATTTAGCAGCAGCTAACCTTTTCAGGATTTGCAGTTTCTTTTCAACCTTTTCTGAGATGTTTGTTATATGTTTTTTCCAACTTAGCTTTCTGTCGAAAGTGATGCCTAAGTATTTGACATCATCAACTGCTTTGAGTGGTTTACCATTATAATTTATGTTAATATTAACTGGTTTGTATTTTAGTGTAAATAATTCATAATTTGTTTTTTCCACATTGACAGTCATGAGGTTTTTGGAGCTCCATTCATGTACTTTGTTTAGGGCTGTTTCTATTCTGTCTTTAATTAATTCAGGTTTTTTTGGAGAGCCTGAAGTCCAAATGACTACATCGTCAGCAAATAAAGCAATTTTGGTTTCTAAAGCTTTTATTATTGATGGAAGGTCATTTATATATATGTTAAAGAGTGTTGTGCTCAGAACAGCACCTTGTGGAAGTCCTCGGTGTGTTTGTTTATATTTGGAAATGTATGTATTATATTTTGTGGCACAAAATCTTTGTGAAATAAACTGAGTTATCCATATAAGCATGTTACTCATCACACCTATTGATTGCAACTTCTCAATTAATTTATTTCTCCAGACTGAGTCATATGCTGATTTAAAATCAATGAATACTGCTAAGGTATCCTCCTTTCTATTGAAAGCTTCCTTGATGTCTTGGCTTAGTAGGAGTACATTTTCACTTGTACTATGATTCTGTCTGAAGCCGGTCTGTGAACTATTAATTAAGTTGTAATATTCTAGGAACCAGTTAAGTCTAGATACCACCATTCTTTCCATCACTTTTGCAATAACACTGGTCAAAGATATTGGTCTGAAACTATTAATATTGTATGAAGGTTTGTTTTTCTTTAAAATCGGGATGATAATGGCTTTTTTCCAGTTGGAAGGTACAGTCATTCTCCAACACGTGTTATATAGTTTAAGTAGGATTTCTTTTCCTTTCCTGCCAAGGTGTTTAATAAACTCTGGGTGGATCTTGTCAGGTCCTGGAGTTTTTTGTTCTGTAATTGTTCTATTGCTAAATCCAGTTCTGTTTCGTTAAAATCCTGAATAAAAATATCATTTCGTATACCTTTTGGCTTATTAGTTTCTCTGATAGTTTTTTGGATAGCCTTATCTTGTTTTTTATACGCTTGGGGTATTCTTTGCGACTGAGCATAAAACTTGTTAAGGGATTCTGCTATTTCCCTATCTGTAGTTAAGCTTTTGTTATTATGTTTTAATGGTTCAGTTGTATTTTTTGATAATTTTGTTTTATTAAGGAATTTGTATATTTTATTTCCATCTTTCCTATAGTCCATATGTTCTACAAAATTTGTGAAACTGGCCCTCTTTGCTGTAATTAATTCTTTCTTAAAAATGGCTGCTTTTCTTCTCCAGTTTTGTACATCTTCTGGATACTTGGTTCTTTCGGCTTTGACTCTTGCTATATTTCTTTCGTGTTTTAACTTAGATAAAGATGGAGACCAAAAGTAGCTATATTTCTTTAACTTTCCTTTGGGGATATGTGTTTTGGCTGCTGTCAATAATATTTCACAATTTTTTTTATTCATTTCATCTGTTGACTTGAACTCTGATTCTAACAGTATATTACACTTCCCTTCTATCTCATTTTGGAAACTGGACCAATCTGCTTTTTTAAAATTCCAAGAAGTTTTAATTTTTGGTTTGTTACTTTTATTTATTAGACCTCTTATGGAGTTTATGGTGATTCTGTGGCCTGAACCTGGGTCTTCTATTATTTCTCTTTTTGATTTGTCAATTATGTCAGATGACACCATCAGAAGATCAGGATTAGTACCTGAGCCATTATAATGAAGGTAAGTGGGTGGATCATTTGGATTAAATATTAATTCCATTGTTGATGAGTTTAATAGGTCTTCCTGCTGAATTTATGTCTCTGTAGCCCCACCTAGGGGAGTGTGCATTAAAATCACCTATTAAAATACTTTTGGGTTCTATGGGAATAGAATTTAGATCTAGTGTATTGTCTGGAGGATTGTAGATACTGTAAATTCTATAGTGGTAGTTACTTTTCCATACTTCAATTTTAACTATTTCTGATTTGTCTCGGAGTTAAAACTGTCCCCCAATCGGATCTCCGGGTGGGAACATCTTTAGGCAAATTTCATCACAACAATTCCAATACTTTAAGAATTCTACAATGGAATGCAGGAGGCATGTCCCAGCCTAAAAAACAAGAGCTAATGAAAATATTAAAAGACCAAGATATAGATGTCTTAGTGAGCAAATATAGCAGGAATAAAATTGGAGGTAAGTTGGCAACCTAATCAGCAGCAACATTATCTGCGAATGAGAGGTAGAATCAGAACTGAAAAATTTAATGCCACAGCTGGGCATTGTTATCTACAAAGTTTACAAATCTCTGGTTACAATGCTGTGGAATCTCTTCTCTTCCCTTCAATCCCCCTAAGAACATGAACTGGTGAACAAACAGTAGATGTACATGTTGGCATAAACCACATTAGTTTCATTTTAAAACGGGTGTATTAAAAATTACATGGTGTCGTACACTTCCTGGTTGGCCAAACCTATAAACAATTGCACATTAGTTTCATTTAAGCATGCTACAACAGAGTGTAAATTTACATTATAACTCATGCTTTACTAAAGGTTTGACAATTATAAGTACCACATTGTGAAGTTCAATACAGAATGACGGTATTAATAATGCAAAAGGTGTTTCACATAAGAGTGCTATAACCTTTGGAAGGCTTGTTTTCATTTCAAGTAAAGCATTGCGTTGTTACAGAAATATCACTGCATCACAATTAAAACATACCTTCTAAATTACTTACATATTATGTATACACAAACCTTTCAACTGTTTAATGTCAGTAACAATTCTATGTGAGTTTATCACCTTACTATGGCACAAGCTTCTCAAATAGAACAGACCAGATATTCAGGCTTTTAAACACATCAAACAAAATCATTGTAATTACGCTGGTATGTAGAATTTGAGGTAATGTTTGCATATGGGCAGTGAACAATAACTTCACTTTTTTCTAGAATTTCCTAGTGTCTCGCGCATCAGCAATAAAACATCCGAATTCGATACATGGCCAATATTACTTTAATGGTTTTAATTGAGCATTATAATAGTTCATTGTGCCACAAGTAGAGACATATTACTCAATCAACAAAATGCGCTGCATTGTCACATAATCTTACTTTTAAACGTGATTATCTAGTTAACAGTGCACTTAATTGTGAGGGTCATCCAGAAAGCAAAGAATGATTGCACGTTGTGCTCTGTGCAGAATTCTGCCACTGCGATTGTTTTAGCAGCAGGTAGTTTATTCCTTGTCTTTAGTGTGAGCCACGTTTGTATGCTGTGTGGCCATGTTAATTGTTTTTGCAGCGATTTGAAATGGCGCAATGGTGGTGAAAGTGCAATTAACAAGTCATCTGTGAGAAAATGGCACATTATGTTCAGTGAAGGAAGGGCCAGCATGCATGATGAAGATCGGAGTGGCAGGCCATCATTGGTTATGGAGGAACTGAAGAAAAAGGTTGATGTCAATTCAGGTAAACCAACATTTCAGTTAGAGCACATTACATGAATCTTTTCCACAAATTTCATGTTCATTCCTGCATGAAATGGTGACAGTGCACCTTGGTTACAAGAAAATATGTGCTCAGTGGGTGCCAAAAATCTTAAATGATGATCACAAAACACTCATATGTGAGCAGCCCTTGAATTTTTGACACAGTATAACAAAGAGGGTGGTGATTTGCTTGACCGCATTGTAACTGGAGATGAAACTTGGATTTCATACAAGACTCCAGAAAACAAGCGGCAGACAATGGAGTGGCATCACACAAATTCGCACACAAAATCCAAGAAGGAAAAACCAAATTTGAACACCTGGAAGGTAATGGCAACGGTTTTCTGGGACCGAAAGGGTTTAATCCACGTTGAGTTCATTCCAAGAGGAGCAGCAATAAACTCAGAAGCCTATTCTGAAACTCTTCAACGGCTTCAACATGCAATTCAAAAGAAGCAATGCGGAATGCTGTCGACAAAAGAGTTCTTGATCCATGACAATACCCGGCCTCATGTGTCAGCACAAGCACAACAGGAACTTAGAAACTTAGATACCCAAAATGGGAAATCTTTGGTCATCCAACTTACAGCCTCAACTTGGCACAAGTGATTATCACTTATTCCCAACACTTAAAGAATTTTTGGGTGGAAAACTGAGGAACTCAAGCAAGCAGTGACAGCCTGGCTTAAATCTTTGGCAGCAAATGAGTACAGCAACAGTATTGTTTTAATCCCCTACAGAGCCCATGTTAAATAGGGAGCACAAAGGAACTGCAAAAGGTAGCTCCATGCATACTTCATTGCTATTTCATTCTCAAAGAACGTCATATCAAGTTAGAATTTGCTCAAAATGTAGACTAAAGTTACAGAAAATTCGGCATGCCAAGGAATTTGAGAGTAAAATTACTACTAATGCATAAATGCAAGCTAGCTTCAGTGCACAAGTAAATGTACAATTTTGTATAAGAGGTGGAATCAGGACTGAAAAAATCAATGCCATAGCCAGGATTTGAACCAAAGATCTTCCGCTTTATGCACAGTTGCTCTAACCACTAAGCTACCATGGCTAAAAATTGCCCATACACGGCTTGTGTGTTTAAAACACCAGCAGTAAGTTGGTTGGCATAAAAATAGTGCAATCTAGTACCAGCAGCGCCACAGATAATAATGTTGAAGATATTTCAAAACCAATGAAACAAGGTGTTTTACCACTATTAAATGAAACCTTACATTTATTGGAGAATCCCCAGCAAATACGAAGAAATTTATGCAAAAAATATGGCAGATATAAAGTTAAAAAAATTGAGCTGTCACTAAAACAAAGTATTTGGTGCAAGTGAAAATCTCTGAAGAAGGTCAAGATGTGGAAGAAATATTGGAAAATCTAAAAAATGCATTCCTTTAGTCAAAGAAAGAAATAAAGAAATTCAAATACTTTGTCCCTGTCATTCCAGACAGTAAGGAAAATTCAGTAAACCTTCAATGCCACAAAATACGGTAAAACCTGCCTAAAATGGAATGTGATTATTCCAGTAATATTTTTCCGTCTTCATGGGTTTCCGTCTTACAAAGGGTTGTACATATTTTAGTAAAACAAGTAAAAACAATATAATCGTAGGGAATTAAACTGAAGGAATAGTTTAAAATAAAAGTCTGTAAATAAAAAATAGGTTCAATTGTATGTTTCGCTGTATTTTCAACTTACATGTGATGCGGTTTTTAATGATTATTAAAGGGAATTGGCTGTGCTATGAGACTCGTTTTCTATCTACAAGGTCGCGGTAACAGATGGAATGCATATATCAATGTTTCTTTATCACAATGTATTTATTTATTAACACTTCGATACTTTACACTCTCAGCACCATATTAAATGCTTAAAAACCTTTACACTTTTTTAAGTTAGTAGAATTTATGCTGGATAAAAGTTTGGTGAAAGTTCCATGTTCACATGCTACCAAAACACGCCTTATCACCTTGAACATATAGACGCTACTAAACTATTTCTTGGCGTCCTTTTGACGAGACACACCGCCATTTTCGTCTTCATCCGCCGTATTCATCCGCACAAATAGTTCTTTCTCGTTAGGGAAGCGATCCCAATTATCGTCTCCTATTTTTATTATGGAACACAAACAATTCTAATATTTATACACTTTTTAACAAACATTTACATGAACGATTTTCTATTGGGGTCTTCTAATATTCCGTCTCATATGCCCCTTGTTTTGTTTTTCAAGTTGTCACCTATATTTACAATCTTGAAACACAATACAATCCTTCTCCTTACTCCTCTGACGCAATCACTTTGTACAATATTTTTTTCCTTTTCTTTACAGTCTTCTTCGCTGTTTGTCTTTGACTTTTGTTTTGGCATGACACAGCATGTCTTTATAAATTTCACATATTCAATTACTACACAATATATGTTCAGTTATTATACAATACATATTCAGTTATTGTACAACACATATTCAGTTATTGTACAACACATTCAGTTATTACACAACATATCCAGTTATTATACAATACATATTCAGTTATTGTACAATATATCCAGTTATCATACCACATATGTTCTGTTATTGTATAATACATATTCAGTTATTATACAATACATATTCAGTTATTGTACAACACATTCAGTTCTTATACAACACATACTCAGTTATTGTACATTTGACATTGACACAAATATAATTTAAGTGTATCATGGTTTATTATGTGGTTTTTGACTTGTATCCTTTGTTATGAGGAGAGAAAAACAGGATACAAATTTTGAGCTAATGATTATGATCATATTTATGGCAATATTTTATTCATTTCTTTGCCTTCTTTGCCTTGTAAGCTTATTATGTATAGGCAGGTCATTGAGTCGGTTCTTAAACTCTGATGTTACTAATGGTACCATTTTTCTTAATTGGGTTATTATTCATTATTATTTGGTTCAATATTTCTTCGAGCTTAGAATTGGCTATATCCATCTTAATTCATGGGCATTGCTTTTCTGATTATGGTTTTTCTTACTTCACTAATTGCCACCTCTTTGTCTCTTATTTCTATAAGAGAAAACTTCTACACTTATAATTATTCTGCAATTGTATTATTTTTCTTCTCAATTCACCCTCGACATCTTTGTGTCGAAATATTATATCTTTGTCATCATAATTGATTCCTTTTTATTTTTGTCCCTGACATCCTTATGTCAAAAACATATTATCTTCCATCGCTATAATTCATTTCTTTAATGACAATTAGTGTCCTCATCTGTCTTTGTTGACAATGCTCTTTGTGGTCAATATAGCCAATGACTATGTTGATTTTCTTTTTTTTTTGTCGTATTTTCTAATCTGAACATAATTTTCTATAAGTAACCCATTAAAAATTGTTATTTTCCATCATCTCTACTATTCCTGCCTTACATATTTGTTGGCAAAGACTATTTGGTCCTTTCTTTGTATGGCTTTAATTTATTTTTATGGTATCTTCCTACCAACTTGCCATTTGTATTCTGTAGCTCATACGTATGGTCACCCAGCTGTTTTATTATGACCAGTGGTCCAGTGTACAATAGCTCCATCTTTCCAGACCTTTTCTCAGATGCCTTGGATGCTTTGTGGCTTTTTAAGAGCACCTTTTCTCCAATTTGTGGGGACCATTTTCTGACGAATCTTTTTACCATGTTCCTCGCTTTTTCAGCCTTTTGCTGTAATCTTCTGAATGCCAATTGACATTTTTCCTTCTCTGACAGTTCCCTTTGAGCAGCCATCGTAGTGTCAATGTCAATTGTCAATCTCTTGGGTTTCGTGTTGGTCATCAATTCGATTGGGGCGAACTTGGTCGTGGGGTTCACCGAATGGTTAATCACCTCCTCTATGTACCCGCATTTTTCCGTCCAGGAAGTGTGGTCTCTGTGGCAGAGTAGGCGGAAATATATGCTTATATCCCTCATGGTTCTCTCAGTCGGGTTTCCTTGGGGATAATACGCTGAGGAATAGTACAATTTCATTCCTAATGTTCTTAAGGTGTTCTGGAATAACTTACTCTTATGCATCGTTGCATTGTCTGATAGAATACATTTTATTCTCCCATATTTTGGGATGTAGTCCTTGACGATTTTATCTAGGCAAGTTCTGCTTTTAATGTTCTTAATGGGGTATATTTTAGTGAATTTTGTGAAAACATCAAACATGACAAAGATGTATCTGTTTCCATCTTTCCCCCTTGGTAGCTCTCCATGCTCGTCAATACACACCAATGCATTTTTCTCGTTCCTCACGATGGATTGTGGAACGACATTGTATCTTACATTAATTGGCTTGGCCTTCTGACATAGGTCGCATGAGGAAATTAACTTCCTGACTTTCTTGCCAAGATGTTTGATGTACAGTACTTCCTCAATTGCAAGCATTGTTCTCTCAGTACCAGAGTGAAGCATTGAGTGGTGGAATGCCAAAATGACCCTGTCCTGTAAGGAATTTGGTACCATCATTTTCCACTTCCTTACGTCACGACCATTTAATTTAAATAGGATGTTCCTAAATTTGCCTATCTTGGCTTCCAATTTTGGTACTATGTCTGGAGCCTTGTCGAATAGCCTCTTCAATTCAGGGTCTTCTTGTTGTAGCTTCGCTATGTTTTTGAAGTCTTGTAAGATTTCGTTGCTTTCTTTACTATTTATCTGCATGATTTTAATTTCATGGTGTGGATTGTATATCGTCTCGGGTATGTGACTCTCCGACCTTAACCTTGACAATAAGTCACTAAAGATGTTCTCCTTCCCCGGGATATGTTTGACCTCTATGTCGTGTGATGTTATTTCGTGTATGTACCTTGAGATTTTGGAGTTGGTTAGCTTGCATTTTTGAATGAAGGACAGGCTTACGTGATCTGTATATATAATTATTTTATAATGATATATATATTGCCTGAACTTTTGTAACGCAAAATGGATTGCACCTATTTCTAATTCTGTTATGCAGGCATTGGCTTCTATCTTGTTTAGAAATCTAGAAGCTGTGGCAATCACATGTTTGTTGCCATCTGCATCTTCTTGTGCTAATATTGCTCCATATGAGTGCGCACTAGCATCGGTGTATATTAGAAAAGGTGAATTTGGATCCGGTCGTTCCAGGAGAATACTGTGCTTGAAAAGTTCTTTGATATTCTCAAAGGCCACCTGGTGTTCAGCATTCCATTCCCACTTAGTATCTTTTTTCAACAGTGCTCTAAGGGGTACTAATTCCTTAGCGTAGTTGACCACGAATTTTGACTGGTACTGTAAAATGCCCAAAAACCTTCTCAACTGTTTCAAGTTATGTGGGGGGTGGTATATGCTCTATGGCCTTGACCCTCTCCGGATTACGTTGTATACCATCAGGCGTAATGATGTGGCCTAGAAATTCTGCCTCTTTGACGAAAAATTCACACTTTTCCAAATTTAGGGTCATGTTGCTTTCCTGGAACTTGGACAATACATAATCTATGTGATGTAAGTGTGACTCGGGATTCTTGCTGTATATTAAAAAATTGTCAACATATTGCATTACAAAAGCTTCGATAGTATCCCCAAAAACTTTGTCTAGAGCCCTCAGTAGTGCACTGCTACTGGTCGATAATCCAAAGGCACATTTTAAAAAATGGTACACCTTTCCTTTGTGCAAGAAACAGGTATATTTCCTGACATCTGGATGAAGAGGAATTTGCCAGAATGATGCTGTCAAGTCAAGACTTGTAAAATGTTGACCTCCCTTCAATTTCGATATCAGTTGGTCTACCCCCTCAGGCCTGTAATGATCTGGCAAGGTATGTGCATTTATCTTCCTTGCGTCGATGGTCATCCTCAATTTTCCCTCTTTCTTATGGACCCATACCACTGGATTCACATAACATGAGTCTGACGGCTCTATTATTCCGTCCGCTAACATTTTCTGGATCACTCTGTCAGCTTCCTCCCTGATGGAGTTGGGGATGGAGTTGGGGATGGGCCTGGATTTATGTGAATAGGGGGTGATATCTTTTACTGTAAAAGTATGTACCTACTTATTACATGTACCTGGCTTTTTATTAAAAACTTTCCTGTTTTTAATCAATATTTTTCTAAGCTGGTTCCTTTCCTCTTCAGAGATGCCATGTGCCCCCCAGACCTTCTCATCGATTAGCTGTGACATCGGTTCTTCTCCATCTGTTGGTAGTGGTTCAGGTTGGTAGTTGTTCGAGGTAACATACTCGTCTTCTGTGCAGATCCAATGGCTGCAAACATTAGTTTCCTCCTCGCTCGTCCAACCTGTTTTCTCCTTACTTACCCTCAGGTCTACCAACCTATTCTTGTGGACATTGATGTTCTCCACAAAGAATTGTTCATCCGGATGGATCCCTGTCTGGTCTGGTTCCTCCTGGCATGTTTCTTCCTCCAGGAACTTCGCAGTGCATTCTGAGGTTCCTTCCTTAATAATGAATTCATGTAGGTCATAATTAATCACCGACCTCCAAAGATTAAGCAAATCACTGCCAATGATTAGGGTAGCTGTTAGTCTAGGTATTACCAGGGCAATAAAATCAAACTTCCAACTTCCGATTTCTATTACCAGCCTTACCTGGTATTTAACATGTTCCTTTTTCTTGCCAATTGCTGTGCTGCAATACACTCCACACACAGGCAAGAATTCAGCATTTCTCTTAGTTATTAATTCCTGGAATAGCTGTTCGTCACATACTGATGTGCTGGCTCCTGTATCAATCATCGCTGGCAATTCAATACCCCATACCTTCAGCCTAATCATTGGTGGATTGGTTATTTCCTCTCTTTCACTTGCCTGTCTTCTCAAGGTACCTACATTATATTGGTCAATATTGCCCCTACTGCCACACAGGTCAACTTCCGGGACACAAAGTTGACTTGTACTTAGTTTTCCTGGGTGTTGGAGGTGATTGTTGTTTCTGTATTCTGCGCAGCATCGGTCCTATCCGGCACATTTTCATTCTGTTCCTGTTGTCTTACATTGTCGGTGTTCCATTGGTTTCTGCCCCTTTGGCGTGAACCCCTATTGTATGACGACCTTTGGCTGTTTAAGTATTCCCTACAGAATCGTATGTGATTCACTTGATGGGTACGGTCTCCTGGTCTCCCCCGATCATATCTATGCGTTCTGTATCTCGATTCACCCCTTGGTATTGTGTCGTGGTACCGCTGTCTTGTGTTCTCCATCCTCTTGCCATGATTGTGTGGTTGTAGGAAATGGTGTGCCCCTCTCCCCCTTTCATGGGTGCTCCTAGTATTTCTATCTTCTCCCTCACTCTGGTTGTTCGTAGCCGTGCTCCGGTTTAAGATGGGTGAGTCTGGGTGACCGTTCCTATGTCTATGCTCATTAGGCCGACCATTTTGTGTTTCGAAGGCTGTCAGCAATTCTATCATATCTGCAAAATCTACTGGCCTCGCAACAATTAACCCTGTTCTCACTGTGTCTGGGAAATGTCTTGTTATGCTGGTAATTAGTTCTGCTTCCGACAAGTTGGGGTCTAATAGCTTTCCTTTGTTGGCTACTTTCATAAAATAATCGACTAGCGATAACCCTTTGGTTGGATCATATCTACCTGTCGCTAGCTCTACCCTAGTTTGGTTTTGCTTAGCTGGGCCCCAATACCTTGATAGGAATAAATTTCTGAATGAACTATACGACTCATGACCAGCTAGTGTTAACCTGAGCCATTCTAATGCCTTGTTTTTTAAGCTTTTCTTGACTATCATCATCCTAAGCTCATTTGGTATCCTTTTCACTTTAAAATACTCTTCCATCTCTTTAACAAAGAGTTTTGGATCGTCTCCCTTCTCCTCGTCAAATGTAGGTGGTGTGATTTCATGTAATATGCTGTTAGTGTAACATGTGTTATGTGTTGTGTCATTGTTTGGTTGTGAACCTCTTTCTCTGTATGGTGAGTCAACATTTTGTACATTATTCAAATAACTCTCATCTTGTACATTACTTACATCTAAATCATCTTGCCTTTGTAGTGCATTCACATCATTTACATTAGCCAAGCTTTCTTTCCCTTTTTTCATTTCTTCACAAATTGATTTTAAATCATTCTTTATTTCTAAGTGACTTTGTTTCATATCATTTATAGCATCCTGTTGCGAATGCACCACATCAGTCATCGTCTTAATTTTAGGAATTACAATTTGTTCTACAGTTTCATTAATAATGTCTTTCTTTACTACCTCAATCTCTTTCCTTAACTCCTCAGTTATTTCTGCTTTTACATTTGTAATCTTACAGTCTACACTTGTATTACATTCTGTTATTTCATCTCTACATCTAGCAATTTCTCCTTCTAACACAATCTTATTTTCTCTCATTTCTGATTCTATTTTTCCCATCCTATCTCCTACGATTTCTATCCTAGCTTCTAAGGCTTCCTTTGTCTCATTTAAGTTTTTATGTACTAATTTTAAATTAGCTTCCATTACTTTCATATTTTCTTTACACTCCTGTCTTCCTAATTCTATTTTCTGTTCTAAGTTCTGTCTTCCTAATTCCATTTTCTGTTCTAAGTTCTGTCTCACTTCCTCCATTTTCTGACCTAAACTTTGTTCTATGTTCTGTCTCAATTCTACGTTATTTTGTTCCATTTTCTGACCTAATTCTACCTTGTTTTGTTCCATTTTTTGACCTAAACTTTGTTCTAGTCTTTCAAACATGATCATTAATAACCTTTGGTCTTTCCCTATCGCTAGCTGTTCCTCACTTTCTAATTCTATTTGATAACTAGGCCTATCTGCCCCTTCCCCCACTCCTGTTTCTATCTCTTTTCGCGACATTTTAATTTCTTTATTCAATTCACTTAGGGTTGAAAGTCCCACTACTTTGCCGCTTCTCAGTAACATAAAAATGAAAATAAACTGTATGTGAAAACAAACAATTTTTGATCCTACTTTTTTTTCCGTTGCTTCGTCCAGTTATGTACATCTCCTGGGCAGTTGGCTTCGCTGGATGATCTCCGGTGCTTTCCCGCATTGATTATCCGTGCATCGGTGTTCTTGTGTATCGTTGATTATCCGTTCATCAGTGTTCTGTTGGCGATATCAAACGATGGTCTAATGGCGTCTTCTTTCCTGCGCGATGATATGGCGTCACTTGATGTTTATCGTGATTTCAATTCCCGTGATTTGCATTCCATCCTAAATTCGAGCTCCATGTTGGGTAAGCCATTTTGATGCGGTTTTTAATGATTATTAAAGGGAATTGGCTGTGCTATGAGACTCGTTTTCTATCTACAAGGTCGTGGTAACAGATGGAATGCATATATCAATGTTTCTTTATCACAATGTATTTATTTATTAACACTTCGATACTTTACACTCTCAGCACCATATTAAATACTTAAAAACCTTTACACTTTTTTAAGTTAGTAGAATTTATGCTGGATAAAAGTTTGGTGAAAGTTCCATGTTCACATGCTACCAAAACACGCCTTATCACCTTGAACATATAGACGCTACTAAACTATTTCTTGGCGTCCTTTTGACGAGACACACCGCCATTTTCGTCTTCATCCGCCGTATTCATCCGCGCAAATAGTTCTTTCTCGTTAGGGAAGCGATCCCAATTATCGTCTCCTATTTTTATTATAGAACACAAACAATTCTAATATTTATACACTTTTTAACAAACATTTACATGAACGATTTTCTATTGGGGTCTTCTAATATTCCGTCTCACATGTCATACATAATTGCAGTTTCTTCATTAGTTTCTTTTCCCCCACATATCCGTCAAAGTGCACTGTCACGACTTTTTCACAAGAGAACGCTCTATGATCTCCTTTGCATCAGCTCCAGGAGTTCTGGAATATTCTTGGAAGCTGCAAATTCCTGAAGGTCACTCACAACAGATAATGTTTCTCTAAAAGTCTGTATTTTTGGCTCCCTTTTGTTAGCTTCGTTGTCATCGCCGACGTCCATTTGTCCCATAACTTCACAACTGTTGTTTCCAGCAGCAATATCTGCTGCCCTTTGAATGTCTTCAGTCATGGCAAGTTCGTTATCAAAACACATAACTATGTGAATATAAAAAATAGAAGTACTAATAACAGTGAAGTGTATTAAGCATAATGAAATTCTGTCTTAGGTTATTTATGCAAACGGTTCTGGAACAACTATTCTGTTTCCACATTAGGCAGTTTTCCGGTTTAGAGTGTTATTTAACATAGGAAATAGCTCCATTCCGAGATTTATTTTCTGGCTGTCTAGGTTTGCAGCATATAGAGGGTCCGGTTTAGTCAGGTTTTACTGTACTTGATTACTATAGCAAGGACTTGAGCAACATAGAGTTAATTATGGACACATCTGATCAGAAAAAATGTTTTAAATTTCTATGAATTGAAAGAAGTCACACAATGCCAGGTAAGAGAGATTTTGTCACAGTAAGGAGTGAAAGTGGAAAAGCATACTTCTAAAGAAACTAATATTATGTAACATCCAGGGAATTGTTCCAGCATTTCAAAGAGAGATAACCCAGCATTAGAGTAGGATTTTCAAAATTTGCTCTGTTACAACCAGCAATGTATTCTGGCATGTTCCAGTGGTGTTCATTCAATCTGTTTATGTGCAATTAATCAGCGTACACTCATTATGGATGTTTCAAAAATAGCAGAAGTGACCAAAAGTCAAGAGAAACCACTGAAAACATATCATAACTGTGTAGCAAGAATCATCTGCAAGCCTCCACAACTGGACTGTTCCTTTAGTAAGAGGTGAGTGCCCTGACAATGTAGAAATGAGAAAACAATGGGAGCTTGCTTTTGAAGAATCCATGATTGACATGGTATGTTACAGTCAAAAGCAGCCATGGACAGAACCAGTCTAGAAAATATTGAGAAGAACACATCTTTTATAAAAGGTTTCTTGGGGAAAGTGGACACATTGAAAAAGCACTCATTTATAACCACACAACAAAGTTCTCTTTATACAAAAATAAAACCAGATCTGAATCTGGGTGAATTTGCAGGAGTGTGTGATTTTTCAAAAAACTATGCTCTCATTGTCTAAGTATATCCCCAACTTGGAGACAGAAGTATTTACGAAGAAATATTAATCAGCAACCATTGAAATTATATTTGCAGTGGTCAAGAAATGAAGTGGTAAGCTTGTGTAGATTTACAGTTATAAAATACTTATTATACATAAGAGGAAGCATGTTTCTAAACTAAAAATAATTAACAAGCCTGTCTGCATTTCATTTCTTCTACATGTTTGTGTTCAGTCAGAAAGAATTTACATCATGACACAACCATACATATGGAAGCTGCTTTTGTTTATCCTCAAGGTTGAGACGCTCTGAGGTGATAATGCATTGCCCACAGTAGGCAGGGTACACACACATTCCAAACCCTTCTCCCGTGCTAATCTTGAATTTCATGGGATATTTTATATTTTTATCTCCTTTTTCAGATATCATACCAGAATTTAATAGGTAAATATTGTTAGTATTGCAGTGCCTATTTAAACCCAAATATATAAAATGACAAATATACCATTCAAAAAGTAATACAATGACTATATTAGCATGTCCTGCTGATCTTTAAAAATTTTATGTTCCAAGATATACTTCACATGAAATGACAATGGTTTTAACATCTGTTATAACAAAAACTACTTTGAGCCAAGGTATGAAATTTCAAGGGAACTGTTGGATCATGTGTTTCAACACACACAAAATATCACTGATTCTAAAAAATAGGAGGTAATTTACATTTATTTTATTTATTTGTGCTAAGTTGTTACATACTATGAATATGACTAGGCATTCAGCCTAGGCTCTTAGCCAGTCATATCCATTATCCAATTCATTACAATTTGTTTTTCTCTTAATTATACAGTATCCTTTCACATACAGTTTGGTTATAATCTACCCTTAGCCCTTGTAATAATTCTGGTCCTACTAGATTCAATAAATATAAAACCAAAATTTTACCTAGATTACTTTATCCCTTAAATACCAATCTAAGTTCCATGCTTTTCCACTGACCATCTCCATTTCACCCTTATCTTCCATAAAAACTCCCCTAATTTAGATATCTGCTTCTTATCCTCAAAAATCTTTCTAATTACAATTTCTTTATTCTTAAGCAACCATTTTTTGCTTACTAAGCTATCCCTCCACCCATTTGTAGCTTTACATTGGAATACAATATGAATTTCATCTTCCTTCTCTCCACAAATTAGACATATTCCTGGCATAACCCCTCGTCTCATTCCCCTTAATTTCCAAACACCCAATCGAAACCAAGCTAACCCTTCTCTTTCATTTTTCATTCAAATGGACAAATACTTCTCTTTATCTTTGAGTTCCCTATAGTACGCTAGTGTACTTTTATCCCTCGTCTGGGCAAACAGTGTTTGTCTATCCATATCTTCCATCCTCGATCTCACTTCCCTCCCACATCCTCTTCCTAAAGAACCTATTTTAACCCATAAATCTCCTAATCCATTTTTAAAAAGCTGTTCCCTGATTTTTCTCAGCCAGCCTACAGACATATTACTCAAATTTTCTTCTTGATATATCAGACATAGATAATTTATATATTCTAAGCTTTCTCTGGCTTCCAGTCAGGTAAATAAGACAAAGAATTGATGTTTCAGGAGCATGAATCTCTCCCATCTTCAGGATACTGAATGGCTAAGGGGGCTGTATGGCTGCTATATATACTTTCTGAATGCCTCCCATTTTCAAGCTGTTCCTTACTAGCCATGGTAGAAAGTGTATATACCAGCCATTCAACTCCCTCGCCCATACAGTATACTGAAAGTGGGAGAGATGCACACTCCCACACTATCAATGTTTAATCCATTTACCTGGCTGGAAACTTGAGGAACACTTAGTGTAAGTTCATCGCCAGCAAAGCTTCAGTTCATTATTATTTATTTATGCCAACAAACTTACTGTTGGTGTTTTTAAACACACAAGCCGTGTGTGGGCAAAGTTTAAGAGGTAGAACTGGAACTTAAAAATTCAATGCCACAGCTGGGATTTGAACCACAGACCTTCCGCTTGCCGGTCGGACGCTCTAACCACTGAGCTATTGTGACAAACTGCCAATAGCTCAGTGGTTAGAGCGTCCGACCAGCAAGCGGAAGGTCTGTGGTTCAAATCCCAGCTGTGGCATTGAATTTTTAAGTTCCAGTTCTACCTCTTAAGCTTCAGTTCATATTTCGTGAGATAATTTGCTTGTTTCCGTTTCCTAGCCATTGAGATGGACTGATCCATATGAAATAGCTTACATTTTGGCAACTTGAAGGGTCTTTGAAAAGGACTTGTTGGAATAGAGAAGTGTCAGGGAAGACAGAGAGAGGGAGGGAAGGAGGGAGAGGAAACAAGAGAGTGTGTGTGATTATTTGATTCTATGGTATAATTATTCCCAAAAAAATTATTATATTAACATACTATTTTAAGTTTCAGCTCTCTTATTTGTAGGGTGCTTATCACCTAGCAGTTGAGCACCCTTATAATTAAACCATCATCTCTTACTCACCAACTACTCCGGTTGCCACTGTCAAACCAGTGTTAGGCATTACACGCAAGACCCTGCATTGAGGAGCGATCAACATCAGCTTCTGAAATTACAATAATACCCCAGCTATAAATAAAATGACACTGGAAAACCATGAATAATGATATTGCTCTAATGCACACTTAACTGGATATCCAAAACAGAAAAGGCAGAGTGCAAAATGGGATGGTATTTTCAACTTTTGTACTTAAAGCAATATTATACAGAAATAGAGAGAGACCAGGCTGTTAAGTCCCGATATATATCAAACAACATGTAAAAGGTTATTGTTTCTTCCTGTAGACTAGATTACATATTTTATCAACAGTTCAATATACTAAACATCTTTTAGGCTTAAAGCTAACATTCTTAAATAATTATGTCAAGTTTCAATATGAAGAAATACAGGACTAACATGTAACCAACTTAACACATTAAGGTAACAATCAAGGCTAAGGTCATCTTTTAACTATTAATGATCAGTCAAATTATCCAAGGCCTATTCTCTTTCATAAGCAATATGCAATTATGCAACATACATGTGATCAATGGTGGGATTCTGGGCAAATTAAAAGCTTAAAAAGTACCTTAAGCTAACACTAGTAATTTTGCACTGTATAATACAAAAAGGTTTGCACCTACTGTACTTGTACTGTACTTTCCTATGATATAACATGGAATAATTTACTATAGCTGTCTCAAAATTTAACCTTCGCAAGTGAAAACCCATATATGGGTGGCCTGTCCGGACCCTTTTTTTTTTTTTTTTTTTAATTAACGTCCTCCAACACTGCATCATATCGGACGGTGAGTGAATGAAACGGGTGAAATGATGCTCAAATTAGCCCGAGGTCCATGGAGCTTTAAGTTACCTGACATTCGTCTTCTCAGGATAAGGGAAAACCTCGGAAAAAACCTTACCCGGATAACTTACCCTAAGCGAGATTCGAACTCACGACCTCTTGAACGTGAGGCAGATATGCTAACCATCACGCTATCGAGGCGGGCTGTCTGGACCCTCACAAGTAAAAGCTCATATATGGGTTTGGAGTCATAGAGTTATTGTGGTTGGCTCCTTTAGCTCAAATAATTCATATCCTGCCAACAGATGGCAAGAAATGATCTTTCAGATGTTGGTGGTCGGTTAATCCCCAATTTCCCATAGTCAGCAATTTCTGTCATAGTTCTCAGGAGTGTAGGAGTAAACAGTGAGGTGATTGCAACTAGTAAACCAGAGTTTGTTTTGTTTTTCAACATAATGGCAGGAAAGTAAGGGTTGACGGAGGAGGAAATTCTAGCTTTGTTGAACAAAAGTGATAGTGAGTTATCGGATTTTGACCTCAGTGATGATGAGAGCAATGTATGCGAGAATTCGTATGTAAGTGCAAGTGAGAGCGAGAGCGGCATAACTGACACTGCAGACAACAGTACATCTAGCTGGGTAGAGGTGAATAATTTTGACCCTGGCTCACATCTACTATTTCAGGGCGCAATACCCAGCAGGGGCCAATACTTCCTTCTCATTTTGATGAGAATACGCTTCAGTAGAATTTTTTGGCCTATTTTTTTATGACGAAATTATACAAATTCTCAAATGTTATTGAAATGTATGGGTTTAGCCCTCAATGTAGAGAACCAACTAGAGTAACCAACACATCTAATACTTGTATTGACAATATAATTACTAATACTTCATATGAAAGTGGAAATTGCGGAACAGTCGAAACTGGTCTCTCTGATCATAAGGCATTATTTTCCAAATGAACGCACAAACAATGGAAACAATGAAATATATAAAACAAAGCGATTATTTAGTGATGAAAACATAACATATTTTAAAAATCAGATTTCAGATATAAGTTGGCACTTTGATATATCACGAACTGTTGATGAAAATTACAATACATTCTTAAATCAATTCTTTCTCGTTTATAATCAATGTTTTCCTATAAGAGTATGCAAACAAAAATATAAAAATTTCTCGCTAAATTGGCGTACCCCGGGTATCAGAGTATCAAGTGCAAGGAAAAGGTTATTGTACAGACTTACCAAAGAATCAAATAACTTACAGTTAAAAAACTATTATTTGTGTTATAGTAAAATTTATAAAAAAGTTATAAGAAAAGCCAAACAAATGGCTACTGAAAAACATATAAAAGAAGCTCATAATAAAAGCAAAGCCACATGGCAATTAATTAAATCTGAATTAGGGCTAAGAAGTAAGCAACAAAGCAAATCATCAAGTAATAATATTACAGTAAATATGGTGGAATCTTTGAATAAATATTTTACAAAAATTCCAAATGTGACTTGGAAAACACCCCCATGCATGACTCATGCACTTAAGAATATGCAAAAGAGTATCCCCAACCCACAGGTGTTTGATCTTGGATATGTAACAACGAGTGACATAAAAAATATTACTTCAACCTTGAAATCAAAAAATTCTAGTGGATGGGATGATCTTCCTCCTAGGCTTGTAAAAATAATTGTGAATAGTATAAGTGAAGCACTTGCAAAAATATTCAACCAATCCTTTCATTATGGCGTTTTTCCAGAAAGGATGAAATATGCATTAATTACTACTTTGCACAAAGGTGGTACATATGACCAAGAAAACTACCGTCCAATATCTGTCCTAACAAGTTTCTCAATAATATTAGAAAAATTAGTATATGTTAGACTAAAAGACTTTTTGGAAAAAAATAAAATATTAAATGATTGCCAACATGGTTTTAGGAAAAATTTATCGACAATTACTGCCGTAACCACAATGGTAAATGAAATAGCACTAAATTTAGATTTACAAAAAAATACTGCCGCAGTAATGTGTGACATTTCGAAGGCTTTTGACTGCGTAAGTCATCAAATTCTTTTAAAAAAACTTGAATATTATAATATAACAGATCAAAACTTAAAGTGGTTTCATTCATACCTGTCCAATCGCAAACAAAGAGTAATTACTAAATGTAGCTCTGGAATTTATAAATCAAAATGGCTAACAAATACCAGTGGTGTACCGCAAGGCTCAGTGCTAGATCCTTTGCTTTACATACTGTACACTAACAATTTACCTCAAAGTATAAGTGGGAATTTAATATTGTATGCAGATGACACATCAGTTATTTTACAAAATACAAGTTATTATAGTTTGCAAAATGATGTTAGTAACACATTAAATAACTTAGATAAATGGTTCACTGATAATGGTATGAGCTTAAATAGGACAAAAACTAGCAGTATACAATTTAAAACTTCTGCTAATCTGAAACAAGATAACTTAGATAATAATAATAATAATAATAATAATAATAATAATAATAATAATAATAATAATAATAATAATAATAATAATAATAATAATAATAATAATAATAATAATAATAATAATAATAATAATAATATAATAGTAATAATAATAATAATAATAATAATAATAATAATAATAATAATAATAATAATAATAATAATAATAATAATAATAATAATAATAATAATAATAATAATAATAATAATAATATAACAAAAGGTTATACTAAGATATTAGGAATGCACATAGATCAACATTTAAAATGGAATATTCATATTGAACATGTAACCAAGAAATTGAACTCAGCCTGCTATAATATGTTATGTCTGACACATATAATGAACATAGAAACCAAAAAAATTGTGTATTATAGCTATTTTTATTCAATTTTGGCCTATGGTATAATATTGTGGGGAAACGCATCTGGATGGGAAACAGTTTTCAAAATTCAAAAAAAGATAATTCGCATAATGTTACATGCTAGCTTTAAAGATTCATGCAAACCATTATTTAAAAAATTAAAAATTTTAACAATGCCCTCGGTATATATTTTAGAGTTACTTACCTATGTATACAAAAATTATGACAAATTTATGCAAAAACAAAATCAACATCATTGCAGCACTCGGAAAGGGTCCAGCATAAAATACCCTATGCATAGACTAACACTATATGAAAAAACACCCTATTACATGGGCATAAAAATATATAATAAACTGCCTCAATGATTCAGAGAGATAAAGACTCAAAAATTATTTAATAAAAGTGTAAAAGAGTTGTTATCAGATAAGACGTATTACTCCGTACAAGAATAGATGGATGACACAATACTATAAGTATTACTTTAATTAGTTGTAATTGACAATTTATATTGTATAAAGAATACCTTGTATACCATACATTAGAATTAGTTTTCTCTTTTAACCTAAATCTGTTTTTATATCTTGACGAATCACCAGTTTACCAGCTTAGGCTCACCATGCAAACATTATGTGACAATAAAACAAAACAATACAATACAATACAATACAAGCCAGGATTGCATCCTGGAATCCCAACAATTGCAGATATAAGAGCACTGATTGGAATGGTTATCAACATAGGGCTTTACCCTACTTCTGACATCACTGGCTATTTTCTACAACTGGGGTAGATAAATTTCCTTTCTTTGGTGATGTATTTGCACGTGGTGAATTTCTACTTTTGTTTTGGACTCTTCATTTTGCTATTCATATATTTCCCTGTGTAAATAGTATTGAGATAAACAAATCAATTCGAAAATCATGTATACACATTTTGGATACCCTGCTCTAGCTAGGTGTAACCTCACATTTCTATGAAAACTTTTATAATTTATATTATCATTACCATTATTATTACAAATGGAAGTATTACACGTCAGAATGTGACACTATTTAGTTCCTGAAGCACTGTCTGTTTATTTGTGAATATACGTACAAACTACACTATACAAACTGGAGAAGTGCTGCTTATGCCGTTTTTGTAATAACATTTTTACATGGATGAAGAAAACTTCACTTCTGGAAGACAATAATGATTCAACTCAACAAAAAGCAAGGATTACTATGTTTTTAGTACATTTGAGCATGTTTATATAGTTTTAACTGTATTTAATAGAATTTAATACTTTTGCAAAATTGCCTTGTGCACAGAACCATAAAACACGGCTGGTTGGGAAGGGTTAATGGTGGCTGGCTCGGCTCAAAATCCAAACATAGGCTTGCCACGCCTTGCAATATTGTGCAGTTAAACACGCTGTAAAATCAGGCCGTACAGCTGGTGATATATATATATATATATCATTTGCAACCACAAAATTTATTTGCACAACAGGAAAAAAACTAACAATAGTCAACTATCAGGCACCTTTAAATTTTGCGGCTACCATAAAAGCACTTGAGTGCTATTAAGCAAAGTGATATGTGATCTTTAGAGAAATGGTAGTGATTTTTAGGGAGAACAAAAGCCATATTTACAATGCAGAAAACCCTATATACAATGCCAATAAACATGTTGATATGTAACATCCAACCAATTGTTACACTATGATCATTCCATTACAAATTCATAAGATGACCAATTAGTACATTTTGTATGACAAGCTATGCATACAAGAACATAGAAAAGGCAATACACTTCAGTAGAACTATTAGAAACAGTGACATATTGGTAATTTATAACCATCTTCAACCCAAAAATCAGTTGTAGTGGAGCACTGCATCCAATATGAACATGCAGTCATTTGTGATAGGGTCACAGCAATAAGTAATATTGGGTTATTGGGACTGGCTTATTCAGGAAGCCCTTGAAATTTGAATTCATAACAACTTCAACACAATGGTTTTCAATTAAATGAGACTTGGAGGCTTGTGGTAGCTACTATAAGACAACAAAGAGAACATGCCAAAAACCATAAGCTGTTAACTTAAGGACAATTTTTATTCATGAAGTCAATAATTACCAGCAGATTATCCAAGATATAGCTTCTACTGTAAAAGACACCCTGTGCTAGCAAGTGGGTGTCATGTTACAATTGTTTCCTTGAGTGCAGCAGTGGTGGACATCTAACTAGTGGTGAATTATAGGACTGGCAAATTCTCAAAGTGTCTACCTCATAACCCTTGCCCTTTATCCCCATATACTTTTCTCTGTTTGGGAAGAACAGAATCTGTTCATAGAGTAAGGTGGTGCAGCAAAATATTTAGTATGTGGCAAGGTTATTCAAACAATTAAAAAGTATAACTTTACAACATTACACTACTCATAGTGGAGAATACAATAGTTATAAAGGAGTGGAACGGCATATGATAGAGAAGCTCAAAGACTCCATGACTACTGAAAATGATCAAGATCATGAAATCACTGAATCTACTATATCTTAGCTTTAAAATATCACTTGAAATTGTAAGGCAACTAAGACTAATTAAAGATGGCAAATTGCTAAAGTTTGTTTACATATAATGACTGATGAAGTTCGCTCTGAACGTATGTCTACCGGAATGTGAAGCTATCAGTTTAGCTTCTTTCACTGTTATGCAGCACATTGTAGATCTCGCCAACAATTTTTAAGAGCAGCTAGTGGAGAGATCTAAGGTATTTATTTGTTGCTCTTTGCCGTCAGATGAAAGCCAAGTTATTTGTAATTCATCTAAATTAGTATCTTTTGTGAGAGGTGAGGCGATATTTTCTGCGTAAGCCCTCTGGAATGGTAAAATGCAAAATTATAGAGGCAGCGGAAAGGCCCCCTAAAGTTATAAATAGTGATAATAGTCTGCAAAGATGTATATATTAATTGTCTTCTTCAATAGCTTGGGTTGGCATCATATGGAAATCGCGAAGTCCATGTATAATTTGGAAATTTATCTACATATAGTGTTTTATTGAAAGAACATTGTGTTGTAAAAGATAACAGAATTAACAACGCAGAGAACAAATATATAGATTGTTAAGCGGGGTAAAAATAAAAGAAGATTACGAACTCACAAATATACATAGTACGTGTTAGGGTAGTGTGAACCCCGTAGCGCATTATAGAAAGGACGCCAATCCAGAAGATCTGTGCAATCTATTTGTTATATAACGGAACAATAAACAAGTTTTTAACAAGCAAATGGAAATTAATCATTCTTGTAAAGTGTTGATCCATACCGCGCCCTGAGATACATCCAGAAAGTTCGTAATTATTTTGAGTTTCATTGCTACAAAGTGGCGCTTATACGGGGCCAATGGACAAATATTTAAAGAATCATCGTGGATATTGTGTATATAAAAAAAAGAACGTTCCAAATGGCGCCACAACGCTAGGCTAAGAATTGGGCCAACGCAAGAAACGAAGAAAGAAGAAACGAGGAAACCCAAGGATAATGGAAGTGATAAGAAGAGTGAGAAAAGAAGGAATGAGGGAATCCAAGGACAGCGGAGGTCGTAAGAAGAGGGAAGAAATCAGTGAAGTTCAATGTTTAACAAGTAAGCCTGTCCTAATTATATGTAAAATTTAAAAAAAAAATGTAAATTAATTTTGAATAACAGATTGAATGATATTAAGGAATAGGAAATTAGTAGGAAAGATGGAGAATGTTAAAGAGTTAGGTGATAGTAAAGAGGGAGAGAAGAGTGAAAAATCAGTGGAAAAGGTTTGTGAGACAGAGTTAGGATTGAAAGAATGTTTGCAGCAGATAACTAAACAGATGATGGAAATGAAGTTGAAATTATCTAAAAAAAATAGATAGTAGTAAGTCAGACTTAGAAAATAAAATGGATAGTAGTTTGTCAGACTTAGCACAGAAGATGGATGGTAGCTTAGTTACAGTAACTGATAGAATTGAACTTATTGGATCTAGTAAAAAGGATATAATTAAGTTAGAAGAACTAGTGAATGAAATCAAGTTAGGGCAAGAAAGAGTAGTGAAAGACATGCACACAAAAGTGGTTAAAGAATTAGATGAGTTTAAGAAACAGCAAGATAAGAAGTTAGAAAGACAAAAAGTAAGATTCAGAAGAGTTAGGGGACAAAATGATGCATGAGATAGAAGCAAACAGGGCAGAGATAGCTGCAATAGCAGAGAATTCTAAGACAGTTCATCATGAGACTAAATTAACCCAGGGTAATCTTGCTGTAGAAATTAGTAATCTAAGTAATGTTAAAACTATGGATGCTGAAATGCAATTACAACGCAAGGAGTCTAATAAGTTGGTGGTGAAGTAAAAGTTAATATGCAAAAAATGCAAAATGATTTAGAAAAAGAAAATACTGGGAAGTTAACCCAAGTTGTGTTCAGTGGTGACGTAAAAGTTAATATGCGAAAAATGCAAAATGATTTAGAAAAAGAAAATACTGGGAAGTTAACCCAAGTTGTAATTGCATTACAGGCAAATGATGTTGATGAAAATCAAGTAGTAAATGAACTTAAGATTGTAACAGATATTGACTTACCTGACAATGGTAGTAACAGTGTTAACCTCCAAAAAAATTATTTGACTAAAATCTATCATATAGCAAATCAAGGTCACCCTTATAATATGAATTACCTGTTACGTGACTTAACCCCACCATCTTTTGATGAGGAAGTTAACGAAAATAAACAATACCAACATGAGAAGGTTAGGAACCCAAAATAACAAAAATATACGGCACTCGCAAAGGAAGAATACGAGAGGCGAGGCATACAGACATAATGTTGAAGATGATGAGACAGACAATAATTCCATCACGAGATCACGGTATGGAAATCACAGACCAAAAAAAAGAAAAAAAAACAATGTATCAGATATTGTAACAATGTATATAGATGTTTTTCCTGTATATAGTAATGTTAGATTTGTTAACATGTTCATGATTTGGTTATCAAGAGGCATTCATCGAAATGTATGTAATGTATTGCTTTGTTTTATACTCATTACATTTTAGTGTTTGTGTGGAAATTACCTACATTCCAATGAGAGGCATTTGAGGTGATATTTTCTGCGTAAGCCCTCTGGAATGATTAAATGCAAAATTATAGAGGCAGCGGAAAGGCCCCCTAAAGTTATAAGTAGTGATTATAGTCTGCAAAAATGTATATTCAATTGTCTTCTTCTTCAATAGCTTGGGTTGGCATCATATGGAAACTGCGAAGTCCGCGTATAATTTGGAAATTTATCTGTGTATAATGTTTTATTGGAAGAACATTGTGTTGTAAAAGATAACAGAATTAACAATGCAGAGAACAAATATATAGATTGTTAAGCAGGGTAAAAATAAAAGAAGATTATGAACTCACAAATATACATAGTACGTATTAGGGTAGTGTGAACCCCGTAGCGCATTATAGAAAGGACGCCAATCCAGAAGATCTGTGTAATCTATTTGTTATATAACGGAACAATAAACAAGTTTTTAACGAGGAAATGGAAATTAATCATTCTTGTGAAGTGTTGATCCGTACCACGGCCTGAGATACATTGAGAAAGATCGTAATTATTTTGAGTTTCATCGCTACAAAATGGCACTTACGCGGGGCCAATGGACAAATATTTTAAGATTCGTCTTGGATATTGTGGAACCTCCTGCTCCTGTATATATATACATTAAAAAAACGTTCCAGAGGTATGGATATAAATCTTCAGATCACGGAAGAAATGTTGGATTGGTGCCAATGACGGTACAACAATTGATTCAGATATTTTCAAATGTGTTGAGGAAGCTTTAAATCAGGTTCAACTTCCTTGGAGTAAATCTATATATATATAGCCATAGATGGTGCTCCTACTGTGATAGGTGGTAGAATTGGCCTAATAGGTTAAGTTAAAGTTAAAATAAAGGATATAAGAATTGAAGCTTTCACAACGATAGTTATTAATTAGCACTTCCCAGGTTACCAGCTATGTAATATCTATAAAATTGTTTGAGCTTTCAGCCACACTAAACTCTATGGCCATCATCAGGAAACGAATAATTAAAACCAAATTATTATTCATTTCCTGATGATGGCCATGGAGTATAGTATGGCCGAAAAGTCGAAAAATTTTATAGGTATTACACAGCTGATAACCCAAGAAGTGCTAATTAAAAATAAAGGATCTTGGTGTTAAAAAAAAAAAAAATCACAGCTATTCACTGCATAATTCATCAGGAGAATTTATGTGCAAAACAAAACTGAAGGTGATGCCCGCCTCTGTAGCGTGATGGTTAGCGTGTCTGCCTCACATTCAAGAGGTCACGAGTTCGAATCTCGCTTAGGGTAAGTTATCCGGGTAAGGTTTTTTTCTGAGGTTTTCCCTACCCTGAGAAGACGAATGTCGGGTAACTTAAAGCTCCATGGACCTCGGGCTCATTTGAGCATCATTTCACCCATTTCATTTCATTCCATTCATTCGTCCGATATGACACAATGTTGGAGGACGTTAATATAAGAAAAAAAAAAAAAAGAAGGTGATGAGTGTTGTGAAAATCACCAATTTCATTAGATCAAAAGGATTATGTCATTGCCAGCTTAAAGCATTTTTCAACTAATCTGATAGTGAATTTCACAACATACCTTATTATTGTGAAGTGTTTTGGTTAAGTTCCAGTGCATTACTGGAAAGGTATTTTGTTTTAAGGGAGGAAATAGCGTCATTTTTAGAGGAAAAAAGTATGCCTGTTCCAAAACTCCACTGACTCGAGGTGAATTAGTGATTCGGCATTCCTTGCACAGCTAAGAGGACAATGTTCTTAATCATCCTCTCCAAGGCAAAGGACATATCATTACACAACTTTATGATCTTGTGCTGGCATTCAAGTGCAAACTTCATTATGGGAACAACAATTAAGTAATTAAAACACATCTCACTTTCCAAAACTATCATCTGCCTCTCAGCATTTTAAATTTGCAGAGCTCAAAATACACACAAATATTATGTAATTTATGCAACAAATTCGAAATAGGATTCCATAAGCTGGAATGTTGGGAATAGAAATATTTTCCATTATTAGTCACTCCTCTTACTGTGGATGTCAAGAATGCTCCCACAGAGTTTTAATTGGAACTTATTGGCCTACAATATAATCAGGAAATGAAGGTGTCCTTTCTTTACAAAACAAGCTTGACCAATTTTTACTTACAATTTCCTCAGTCCAAATTTCCACGACTATACAGACACACTGCTCACATGTTAAGAAGTTTGAGTCTACTTACCTGTGTGAGATGTTTTTATTTTCATTTACAGAAGCCAATTATCTGACAACAATTTGAACTGTAGTCTTCGGCTTTATACAACAAAGACAACTCCAAATATTGCAAAGATAATTAGGAGGAAAAGGGTACAAAAATCTTGACATCTGAATCAGGATTGAATGCTGAATTCCTGACTGAGAAAGTGAATATATGAAAAAAGAAAAAGATTTCATCGACAGAACTTTTCCTTTGAAATCATACCTTCTCCATTGCATGTTGCAGTAGATTCTGGATAAAATTATACTTACTATTTACATGCATAATGAACAGGCTAGAGGAAAGGATGATGCAAGGAAAGCTGTGGAGGTACTGGAGCTTTTAGTAAAAAAAGTCAGTCTGGATGGCTCATTTGGTTAAGTGCTGGCCTATTGATCCCAAGGTTGCAGATTCAAACGTGGCCCACATCAACAGCTTTCATGTCTGCTTAAATGAGTGAACCTTTATTTTACCAACTTTCCATACATCTATTCATTCACAAAGTTTACACTTTACTATTACTAATCTAGTATTAACCTCTCATTTCTCATTTTATCCTCTCCACTCATGAGTTGCATTCTTACCCTCCCCATTATAATTAACGCCAGTTTGAATATATAATGGGGCTACAACTGTAATAAAATCTGAATTCTTAAAGGTTAGCATATCCTTCCATATTCTATGCTGCCCTCATACAATGTTACCACCAATGTCATCCTTCCAGTTATCTAACTTGCAGAACCATTACTGTCTTATCCTTTTTTAGATCATTTCCTGTTCTTAGATTCAAAATTCTACCTTTTATTTCATTTGATAAGTTTCCACACTTTTGTAGAACGAATTCATCTCTCCAAAGCTTTGTTTGTTTACAATCCAGAACATAATGACAAGTGTTACCTGATTCTTTGCACATTGGGCATTTTCCCTTAATGTATCCATTCCTTATCCCACTTAAGTGTATCATCCCTGTTCTAAGCCATGCTAATCCTTCCTGTCCTACTTTATCACAAAGTTCAGTGTATTTTTCTCTTCCACAATCGCTTTTTAATATTTTATGTAAGTTCAGAGATCTTTTATCGAGATTGGCCCATAGTTCCTGTTTTTCAATATTCTCTATTCTTTCCAGAATCACTCCTCCAACCCTACCCTATCCGTACATGTTTATCCCGTACCTATTCCCTCTAAAATGTTTTGAGTTTGATATGTTCAAATCTCTTACCCTAATTTTCATTTGCATTAAGAAACACTGACTTCGCTCTCCTCCTCTAGCTTCCATACTCCATGCCAATACAATACTTTAATACTCTTTCCATCACCTTACCTTTACAGCTTAATCTTTCTAGTTCCATTTGAGCTGCAATGATCTAGGCAAGCCTAGAATACGTCTACAAAACTGATTTGTCATATTTACTGCTTTCCATCCTTCATCTGGTCCCCAAATTTCAACTCCATATAACACTCCGCTTTATATTACTCACTATACACTCTTTCTAGCCATTTTACTTGCATGTTAAGCATGCCTAGAAGTGACAACCCCATGTTAGTAGATTTTCTGGCATGTAAAATAACTCCTGCAGAACAAAATTCCAGTACACTGCAATGTTCGTATTTTCCTGGCAATTAACATTGTCATTAACAAACAATACATTTGTGTTTTAGTAAAAAGGGCAGGTGTAGGAATGGAAAATTAGGATACAACAAAAAAAGTTAAAGGGTGTTTGAGGATGAATGCCAAGCAGCAAAAGGGGAGGTATTTATAGAATTGAGCAGATGGAGACAAACCAAAGATAAACAAGATAGGAAAAGTGTGTTAACTACTAAATGGAGATATAAATGTTTAATAGAGGCAAAGAGAGAAAGATAGAAAAAAAGGGATCACAAAAAAGATAAGGGCAGCAACAAAAATAAAGTAAAAAACTATGAGAAACATAAATAAGAAAGGAGAGGCAAAAGAATGAAATTATACCAAACAAATGACTGAAATACTTGATACCGAAATTTAGATTCACATTGAATGGGCTTGATAAAGACACATTTTAATTTAATTGCCGGATGTGAGATTTGCGATAAGTGTTGAGTAATAACATAGGTAGATAATAGAGTAGGAAGTGTTGTAAGGTGAGCAAGATATGAGTAAATAATAGTCGTTAAATTTGTAGGATAAATGCATTATTGGTTTGAAATTAACGAGTCATGACGTCATACCACATAATTTGAAATTCACGGTCAAAATTCAGGTCTGCCAACCTTAAAAGTCGCGCGATATGTTTAATAAAATATAAAGGAAACATTGTTTAATCATAGAAAGGTAACTATATATTCAGAATTCAAAAAAAGGACATGTTTTAATAGAAAGGGACATTTCTAAATTGTGAAAAGGAATGAAATAGTATTTTGGATGCGAGGCTTTCTTTTGATGACGTCATGAAATTTAAAATTGGGAAGAACGTTTTTTCCTAGCGTGGGGACGCCAGAAAGCATCATCACTCTCCCCAGATCGGTGAAGGACTTAGCTGTGTACACATGTGAGTGGCGGTTGCTCTGCGAGGATATATGTATTGGAAGTCGGCATAACTCCCGAAATGTGTCAAATAGTTAAGAATAAATAGTCTCCAAAGTTATTCTGGGTGATCTATAAAATATACTCGTGCATACCCTGGATTAAATCTCATGTTGAGCATAGTCGGAGCCGAAATACAAGTATCGACAACGGTTGTTAAGCTACCACGAGGTAACACATATTTCGCTTCATACTTTAAGAAACTGATTAGGAAAAGGCACGAGGTGAGGGAGATTAGGAAAGGGCTATGGCAAAGTGAAATAAGCAAAAATCTGGGTGCCAAAATTACAGATATACTCGTACAGGTACAGCAGTTATTGGCAAAGGTGAAAAAAAGCCAAGGCAGTATGGTTAGATGGAATGCCAGGAGTTTCGGAAAAAAATATGGCGACACACAAAATGGTTTAAGCACACTGATGAGAGTCCTAAGAAAGTGAAAAATAAGGGCATCCCAAAAAGTTGGAAAACAAGCACAGTGTTGGCAATATATAAAGGGAAAGGAGGAATAAATTATCCAGAAAATTATAGGGGGATAAGTTTGTTAAAGGAAAAATCTACAAAGGAATAATGGCTAATACATTAAAACAGGAGTCAGCAAATTGCTCATTGCGATTGCATGAGCTGTAACGTCAGGGTATGCAACCAGACATGCACATGATGCACTGCTTGAAGTAGGGGGTTTGAAAGCCGCAGTGTAAAGGAACTTCTCTAACACACGTTTGATTTTATACATGCTTAATACATATAAACAGACTGCAAGGGCCTTAATATTTATTTTTCATTAGTGTATTCTTTACTTCATTGGGAGTGTTATAGTTTCAAATACATTTAACATTAATTCATAAGTACTGACATACAACAGAGCATGTGTCAATTGCGATCTGCTTTTAGCTTTTACAGTCTTCAGTTTAGAACAAAATTGCTCACACAAAGCACTAACATGCACAGCAAATGAATGGAGAGATGGAAATTTTATCATTTATTATTTTTTATTTTATTATTTATTTATTTTTTCTCTACATAAAAATAAACCAGCCTTGTTTTGTACTTGTAATTTCAAAACTGTGTTGTAAATTCGCAACCTTAATTTGTAGCTATGGTTTTACACAATGACCTTTAAGGTTTTATGAAATTAGTGTAGGTACGTTGTAATCCACTTCTTCACGAGACTATGAAGCTTCATTAAATATTTAAACCTTATTTTACATTTACGGACAAAAATTGGTTTTATAATACTACTTTAAAATACCTTAAGATTTCATACTTGTGACTTGGCTGTAATCTTTCTGATAAAGTTCATAATGTCATATAACCCTTTAACCTGCTTATAAGCAAAATATAAATTTGTTCAGATTTGAGATCGTCCGATATGACACTATGTTGGAGGACGTTAATAAAAAAAAAGAAAAAAAGCGAGGAGAAAGGTTCAAATTTGAGATAGTTTATTGGCTACTTGTCTCTAATTTCATGTTATGCTAACCTAAATAAATAGAATTCAAGTATTTGTAGCTCCTATTGTAAAAATATTACGTTTTTTCAATAAAACTGTAGTGTTTCTTTTTAAGAAAAAGAACTAAAATCCATGAAACTGCAGTAAAATGTAACCCCACCAGCTTCCAAGCATGTCATTACACAGACTATTTTACTTGGGCCCTCCTCTTCCTTTACCTTAGGCATATTTCACTGCAGTTACTGGGATTCCAACTCATGACGTTTGGCTATGAATGGATAGACAGTCCAATGTGTATCGCCTTAACCATCACAGCTATTTGAATCGCTTCAGCTAATGGATGTGAAAACCATTTTAGGAATTAGAGGAAGAACAGCGTATGTAGCAAAATAACTTGCCAATTAAAGGGTTAATGTTTGACTTGTAAACATAAGCACCAATCAAAACTTTCAAACACAACAGACATTTCACACTTTCACCCATGGTGCAGCAAAAATATTGTTCTTCCTACTCCTCTTGGAACAGGAAGGCCCCTTTACATTTTCGTGGTTTCAAAAGAACCATATTCTATTGACGAGGTGTACACCACTGCTTGCTTACATTTGAATGCATGTTGACTGAAGGAGGGAGGGCTACATATTCTTTGCCCCTGATGGTGGGACTACATAATATCATCAGCCGATACAGTTTGCCGACCCCTACGTTAAAACAATTGACTGAGAAAGAAGAGAAATTATCAAAATTCCAAACAGGCTTTAGAAAAGGGAAACAGACCAAGATAACATTCATAATAAAGACACTAATTTATAAACTTTTGGGTGTAAAAGGAGGAAGCATATGTATATTCTTTGCAGACTTTGAAAAGGCATTCAACACAATATATAGAGAGATAGCCTAGAAATCAAGGAAAAGGCAGTGAGAGATTTATAATGCAATTAAAATTTATCAATGGATAAATTTCTATATAAGATATGGACAAAATAGTATTAAAGAGATGGCAGAGCAAAAATTGGGTTTAAGACAGGGGCAAGAACTGAGTCCCATTTTATTCATAAATGACATAAAAGAGACAATAAGGAAAAGCAACACACACTGTCCAATAGTAAGACATAAAAAGGTACCAGGATTACCATATGCAGACAACTTAACGACAGGGACCATAGCAGTGATAGGGTTACAAAGAGCAATCAAAGAAATACAGAATTATTGTGAAGAATGGGGAATAAAAAAAAATTAAACATATCAAAAATATTGGTGTGCAAAAAAGGAGCAAAGCTAAGAAAGGACGAGGAACGATATCCGGGAGGGAGAAAATTGAGGTGGTTAAGGAATTTGAATATCTGGAAGTAAAGTTAAACAGCACTGGGGAATGGGGGGTAATAAACTTATTTTGTTGTTTAACAATGCCGTCAATTGCCAGCAGCACATCAGCGTCGCCGGTGTGCCGGAATTTCGTCCTGCAGGAGTTCTTTTACATGCCAGTAAATCTACTGACATGGAGCTGTTGTTTCTAAGCACACTTAAAAACCATCGGTCTGGGCCAGATTTGAGCCCATGACCTTGGGATCAGTAAGCCAACATTTAACCAACTGAGCCATCCAGACCGATGGAATGGGGGAGGGGGGGCATGGTAGAAAGTTAGTAACAAAAGGTAAGATAGCCTTGGCAGGATTAAGAACATGCAATTCAAAATTGGAAATGTCAGCAAAATCAATGGAAAGAATGTAAATATGTATTTGTTCTTTTAATTTATTTATCATTCTGTCTATAATTCTTACATTAAACCCATTAACAACTGCTATTTTGGTGATTTGCTGGTATTTTTTTGTCTTGTGTAAATTATGGAGTAAGTAAGCAAATATGTCCCAAAATTTGACTTCTAGTGTTTAAGAGTGTTTACAAATTAATTTGAAAATAATTATTAGGATTCCCAATAACGGCATTATTAGAAATAGAAAAGACAAGAACAAAAGGAATAATCTTGGAAAGTATCACAAAATTCTGGTTTAGCAAAAGAGGGAAACATTTTAAGAATATGTATGGATCAGCAAATAAAAACACAGTTGGCAGAGTGAAGTAGGGAAAATATTGGAAAATTTAGGAATGGGAGACAAGGAAATTAGGAGAAAGAAATAAGGTGGCTCTTGAAAGAAAGGTAACAGAAAGGATAGAAGACATAGATGATAAGAGATGTGGAGAAATATAAAAAGTGAAAAGTCATTAAGTTTCTACAGAACCCCAAAAAGAGAATGGGGAAGAAGGGGTGTGTTTACAACTGCAATATATAGGAGAGGGAAGGGATGACACAGATAAGAATAGGAGCTATGTTTCTTAAAGCTCTATGAGCAAGTGAAGCAGGAGTGTGCAAATTATGTGGAGTGAAGAGAGTGCAGTACACTATTTAGCAGAATATGAGGAACTGAATCAATGGAGAGGAAAGGTATGGGAAGTTAAATGGGGCAAAATGCAAGGTAAAATTGTGATAGTGAAAATGTTAACGGCTAAACAAGAAAACAGGAATAGAGGGATAGGAAAAGTATTAAGAAAGATTAAAGAAAAATGGATCAAGAAAGTAAGGAACAAAAGTTCAGAAAGAGAAAAGGGAGGAGAAGGGGACAGAGTCACAGAGTTAGAAGAATAAGGGAGTTCAACAGCTCCACAGTGATGCAAAAGGCCAGGTACCAAGCATGCTGGGGAGCACAGTAGGAATACGTCAGACAAATATGTACATAGGATCAGGTAGAATTAAGACATAATGTCTTAATATACATATTATGTATATAATTGAAAACTTGTAACTATTTGGTACTAATAAATATCATATCCTATTAATACTATTTACATACCTTGTGCAGCGTACCCAGTGATGTACCAGCAAGCACTGACACGAAAAGTTTAGATGTGTGTATTTTTGGAATGCCACTCTTCTGAATATCAGACAACGCCCGGTCAAGAATCTGTGGTTTCACAGCAATAAAAATAAGGTCGCTTTTCAGCACCACTTCGTCTGCAACACAGAATAAAGTCATTATTTCAGTGAAAAAAGGAGATTAAAGGTAGTAGAGTTGATCAAATATCAGCTTTTATGGTGCAGACTTATCAAGTAGCTACTGCAAATCAACTTCATGCACGCAATGTTTTCTTAAGAACTAACTTTTGCTTTTATGTAAACATGAAAAGAATTCTTCTGTGAAGCAGTTATCCTTTTTGTTTTGTTTTTGTCTTAAAATGAGGATGAAACATTACAGTGATAAGTAGGGAGCATATTTCTATGTAAATAAATATTTTTTCTTGGCTTATAGATAAATAGACTGAAATTCCCAAAACAACACACTTCAATTGTATACAAAATTTTATTTCACATAATAATACATATTTAATATTTTTATGTAAATAAATATTTTAAATAATTTTGCTAAAAGCACATGTCACTCTTCTATGTTATTAATTTTAAGTTTAACAAAAACTCTTGTGCATTGTTATATATTGAAAATGCAATTTTAATGAACTTCTATCTTAAACGACCTCCACCACATGTGCTGCCTCACTATCTGAAAGGGTAATCCCCTATTTATGATTTATGATGTGGACAGCTGACGCATGTACACAATAGTCTTCAGTCATTGCCCTAGCAGAGTGTTTATACAGTATGGTATCTTAAGTGAAGTGATTGCCAATATAATGACTAAAGTAAAGTCAACTGTCTGCTCTTGTTTGCAACAATATGCTCCTGAAATTACTGGCATCTTTACAAGTGATGGAAGAATTCTGTCAAAAATGTGGGAAAACAGTAAATGTAGACCAATGATATCAAGTCTTGCAGCATTTAGCAGGTAGCAAACATAGAATGGCAGCTTCACAAACAACCTATATACAAGTTCTTTTAGGTCAAGCAGCTTCCTCTTCACATACCCTAGTTTCAAAAAGTTCCAAATATTATGCTGATTTATGCAAAACTTTTGTTTTGTGTGATATTCCTTTACATAAATTGAGAAGTCTACAGCTCAGAAATTTTCCTACGAAATACACAAATTTTGAAAAACCAGAATCAACATTATAAGGAAATGCTAAGAAAGATCTGAGCAAAATGCAAAAATAAAAGAAATTGGGTAAACATTGACAAATCACCACTCTGGCGATAGCATGGTGGGAAATGCTATGGTAGGTGCGCTAGAAAATTAGGAAATTGTTTCTAAGTAGCTTTTTCTATTAGCATGATGAGAAATATCAGCAATGAATCATGTATGTCTCACTTATTCAATGAATTTCTACAGTTGTGGCTGGATGTGGTGAAATTTGGTAGTGTCTTACTCCTGCCTTTCTGTAAGCTTCCCACACATGATATAAGTAACTTGTATAGTACATGGTTTACACAGAGTATGTGAGTAGATACGTGCATTGTATTCCTAAAGTAGATAAATTGATCTCAAATAGCAAAAACGTGTTTGTGAAAGTGTCAATAAGAATTGACTTGTTCAGAGCCAGATCTTGCACTTCCACCTAGATCCTTAGTTACTCTTCAGGAGACATGGTTAGAAGTAATTGATTGGTGCACTAAATAAGGATGATGCTGCTTCAATTGAAATTCTTCAGAACTTACTCAACAACAGTAAATTAAAAAATTAATCATCTTACATATCTGCAAATTTGAGTTTTTGTTTCACTCTATCAAAATATTAGATACATCAACCAGCTTGCTAGGTGAGATGAATAATGAAGTGCATGACATTGAGAATAAAAATAATTCACTCAAAACTCCACAAGTGGAAGGTATTAAACAGAAATTTAAGTGTGTTCAAAAAAAGAATGGTAGATTTCATACTGTGAAAAATTGTCAAGGTTTTGGAAGGTGAAGCAGATGGTGAAACTGAAAATGTGTGTGCCAGTGAAATTCCTTTGATGAAGTATGCAAGACTATGTTCATGTAATGTTGAAAGATCCTTCCCCCAATATCGTGCATTTTTTGAGACAACCACATTGGTTTGTGGTGGAAAACTGGGAGAAAGTTTTCATGGTTCACTGCAACAGAGAGTCGTTTCAATCTGCCACTGCCACAGCATGATTGGTAACTTATTTTTTAACATTAAGTATTTATAGTTTTACAATACTGAGAAAAAAATATTTTTGCATTTTAATGCATATTTTTTATATTTTTCTTCCATAAAAATAATATATTTTAAAGCTTTTAGCACATAAAAATCTGTTCCCTAGTGATAAGAATGATACATTTGACAAGAGAAGTCAGAGTAGAAAACAGTTATTTCATGCCAAATTGTAACCTTGTCCACAAACTTGCATATTCTGATTTTAATGAAGTTTGATAGACAGTTCGGGTCCGTGGAAAAGGCATTCACACCAAGTTATAGTTCCTGGGTATAATACTTATTAAGTATAAGGATTTAAAAATTACGGATAATATTTTTCACAAATAGTGTTCCTAATTTTTGGCAGAACTCAAGTCGATTACAAACTTACACAGTTGAGAATGTTATCAATCAAAAGCTGGTGAGACTGCCTTTCAATTTATGTGTAACATGATTTGTTGGCAAATGCTCAGTTTTCAAGTTCATGTCCTCAAAAGCTTAAATACCTGAAGCTTTAATGTTTGACTTTGAACTACACAAATCATGTCATCTCAAAACTTTTTGAAAAAATAATGTATGATTACCCAGAATATTAAACTGGTCAGAAATATAACTTAGTGAAATAACTTTTACATAGCAACAGACATTAAATAACAGTATACAGAACACAAAATTTCGCAAGTTATTCCAGCTTTATCAAGCTTATATTTTTCATACAAACAAAATGAGAAATAGTTAGAGCCCTTGATTTACCTCAGTACTGGCTTGCAATATTTACTACTTTATGTATCCTGAAGTGACATAACGTAAGCTTGCCCCATTGATGATCTCATATCAACTTTTGTTAGGATAGTAGTCTTTTCCATTTTTTAATATGTCAGAAATTTCAAGGTACAGAAATGAAGATGAAGATCCCCAAGGATATAAAAAGCTTATTTTAATCTCATCTGTATCTTCATCCACATTTAGAACACTACTTACCCACCACTGAGCATCATACATGCAGGCAACAGAGCCTGTATTATCAGCAAGCTTTGGTTCATACTGTCTTCTTGTCATGGTTCCACTTTTACTTCCGTCAGAATTTGAGATTTTCACTTTAATAATATAACGATCAGCTGGTACAACATAGTGTAGCTTTTGTATACCTGGCATTACGCAAATGTTTTCAAAATGCTTATGAAAGAAGGAATCATCATAATCCATGTTGGTGGCACATATAGCAAAGGTTACATAAGTAATGGTTTCTTTACGCCATTCAAATGCTTTTCTAGGTGTCATGATCTGTAAGTTGTATGAATGCTGCAAACTGGTATAGGCAGCAATTCTCTTGACATTACCTGCTATGCTGTCACGTGGCCCTTTAACACATGAAGTGGCAAAAAAATACCATTCTGCTGATACATTGAAATCTTTATAATGGAAACACAGTCAACAAAGTGTTTTCTGTATTTATAATGCACTGCAGACCCCTCAGAAAATAATAAATGTGCTTGGGAATTCTCTTGAAATTAGATGTCAGAAATATTATTACATGGCTTTGGAACACATGCACACTGACAATATCATCTAAACACTATCTGATGCCACAACAAAGGCAATATGATATGTTGCAAGGGTTTCAGAATGTTTACAATGAGCTACAAAGGAATGAATTGTGACTTGCGCATTGTTCCAACGAAAACCCTACACCTCATTCTGAAGAACAAATACATCATTATCTACAAGTCCCATACAACATTGTATTCATTGTCAACAACCTTAGTAGAGAGGGGTAGTGTGGATAATTTCAGACATTTTAACATTTTCTCGAAATTCAGAGATGCTTGAGACTGTTAATGCATATACATTCTACACACATGTTTAAGGAAGCTCTAGAACTTTTGTAGAATAAAAATATCTATAATTTCAATCATTAATTCCGAGCTATATGAATTTGTTAAAGGGTTTAATATAAACAAATGTAATGGATATATTCCTAAGAAATAAATTGCATGTAATAGGATATGACTGACAAGGAGCCAGGACTGAATGCCTAGTCATACTCATAATTGTAATAACTTAGCACTAATAAATGAAGTAGTTGGCTAGCAATTACTTAATATACATAGTATGTAATATAATTTCATTCATAATTTAGATATACGATTTACCCCCTAAATTTTACAAAATGAAAAGAATGTGGCGCAAATGCGGGAGGGGGTGCAATATGGATAAATACTAAATAAACTGAACATTTCATGTATCGTATCATATTAGTTTTTCTACAAATCTAGATAATTACCTTCAAATAACAAATAGTCATACATAATTATGACCCTGAAACAATGTTAACTTAAACAGTCATGATTATTTTCCAAGTACAAACCACCTAATGTGAGAAAATCCAAAGAAATTTGAAATATACTGAAGAAACAAGTTGATTTTATACAAATTCAATCTGAAATATTTTAGAACCTAAGCTGTAGACATCACTTGGGAGAACTGGGAATATCATATTTTTGTCATAAGTATAATTCTCCTGCGGTATAAATACATAAATAATTTTTATTTTCACTTCAATGGATAACACTTATATCATTTTTCCATTTCTGCACAAGACTGTACACTCCTTTTACTGCATTCTTCCAAGTTCAGGGCACTATAATCAATGCCACCTTGTAATCTGGGAAATCTTTTTCTCTTGGACTAAAGGTTGCCAATCCTCTTCAATTTTGATCAATTTAAGGGAATTTGCATGAGATAGATAAAAGAGATCATCTAATTTATCTAAAAGCATTTATTTCCATTCCTGACCTGTTTCCAGACTTTTGATACAGGTCCACCAAATTTTAACGCAATATTTCTAGTATCCGTTTTCCAAAATATTCGTATTTAATTATTAATGTAACACCTCAATCCAGATTTAATTTTATTTTTAAAAGGCAATAAAACCAAAACACTGATAACTAGGACTCGGAAGTTCATGCCCTAAAAAACACTGAAATATGCATGCAATATGCCCTTAAAAACTTGAAAATATGCCCAAAATACACACTTTAATTAAAACAATTAATGTTCCTTTGCAGTATACAAGACGAGTTAGCATAAATAATAAATCAAGTTACCTTATTCCATAGAGGTTGAAGCAGAAGTGGTCCTGCTGCTAGTATTAACTGCTAAATTGCAGTTCACAACCAACACTTTGCACAAATTTTCAACTGTAAAACATTGTCTGTTGTCTCGCAAAACACTTTTGTAACGTGAAAAACTTCTCTCCACGTCACAAGATGTTATCGGGGCATATTTAAATTATGTTAACTGCTTCACAGAGAGTCAAGTCTCTAGGTGTGACAGATGGTTTTCTTTCCAGGATGTCTCAAATATCGCACATCTGTTTATAACCAGAATTTTTTGAAATTACATAATTCACTTTCTCTTTCACTTTTTGTCCTATGCTACCAGGAACCGAACTTAAATCACATATTGTTTTTTCAAAGACAGTAAGTGATTCATGCAAGGGAGATCCATGGGAAGGAATCATGTATTGTCTCAGAAATACGACGAAGAGAGTGTGCCGAACAAGTTATATGAATTAAGTTAGGAAAAATACATTTCAGAGTTTGTCCTGATTTTACCATATAAGGAGCTGCATCAGTAACAAATAAAAGTAACCGGTCGTATTTGATTCCACATGGCCATAGTAATTTCAAAGAGTACATCACAAACTGGGTCACAGTTACATTGCCAGTGGCCGACAATTCGCTCAAATTAAGAAGATAAGGTGTAGTCTTTTGTTCATTATTTAAAGCACCCACGATTATATTAGCAATAGAACGGCACTTAGAATCAGGGGGTTCATCAACAACCACAAAAACTGATCCGCTAATTGATTTTGTATATTTGACAATGCGTTATTGTAACAATGTCCTACATAAGTCTTACGCAGTGTACTTTCTGCAGGCACATGTTGTCGAGTATAGTTGGTAAGAAAGTTTTTAAACGTCGGATTATTAATTTTGAACAAGGGGATATCAGCAGCTAAAAATCCTTGGCACAAGCCATAGGAAAATTCAGTAACCCTACTTCCTAAACACTCTAATAGCTAATTATGGAAAAATTGAAGCTATTAACAGTGAAGCAACAAGATTCTAAAGTAAGAACAAATTAGAAACTAAAAACTTCACTTATCTTATTATTTTGGTGCTGACCCTGGGGTTTCAAAATAGCACCAAAATAATAAGATAAGTGAAGTTTTTAGTTTCTAATTTGTTCTTACTTTAGAATCTTGTTGCTTCACTGTTAATAGCTTCAATTTTTCCATAATTAACTTATTTAGTTTGAAGCATTTGTTCCTGGCTATAATTACCATTTTAACTATGATGGATAATAATTTAGAATTTAATAGTTATTTGTTTAATTTAAAATTATATGGAACTAAATATCAAATTAAATTATATTTAAAATTACAAGAGAAAAAAAGACATATTCTTGCAGACATTAGGTTTTTGAATATTTGTTTAAAAAGAAAAGTAACCCCTGTTTTTGTTAGAAGATATGTTAAACTAGATAATAATAGTATTCATCAAAAGGCAGCAGAAAAGAAAGTTATTGAGGTTGAAAGAAATTTGCATTTTAAAAAATTAAATAATATTGAACTTAGGTTATATGACTTACATTTAAAATTAACACGTATTTTAGGAAACTTAATTTGGGTTAATTTTGAATCAAAATTGTTTGAGTATCTAAATTTTAGCATGAAAAGAAAAACTAATAGGTTAAAAAACAAGTTAAATAGATTATGCCAAAAACAACAGAAATTGAATATAAATGAGCCAAATAATCAAACAAATAATGTAATTAATTTATCAAATTGTAACTTTAACGAGAAAGAAATAAATTTTCTAAACAAAGGTATGAAAACTTGTGTAAGTTTTTCAAAAAACACAGATGATTTTGTTGCAGATATTGAAATTGCCAGTCAAGATTTAAATGACATTAATAAATCTTTGATTAAAATGAAATGCTCTAAAATTTTGAAAGATATAAATAAATATCATCCTAAAAGTAATTATAATAATCAGATTATTAAATCATTGAAAGAAAAGGATGTAATTTATACTAAAGCCGACAAAGGCAACAAAATTGTAATTTTAGATCAATCTGATTATATTAATAGAGTAGAATTTTTGCTTGAAAGTAAAGATTATTTAAAAATTGATAGTGATCCTTTAAAATCATGTATTTCAACTTTTAATAAAACTCTCAATGAATTGAAAATGATACCTAAAAAAGAAAAAAGTATTTTAAAAGTCAATAATCCTGCTTTACCCAGGTTGTATGCACTTCCAAAATTACATAAACCAGGAAATAAAATGAGACCCATTATCAACTCTATAAATTCACCTACACATAATTTAGCTAAATGGTTAACAAAAAAACTTAGTACTTTTGAAACATTTGAGAGTTTAAGTATTAAAAATTCTTTTGAACTAGTAAAAAAGATTAATAACCTAGTATTATCTGATAATGATAAACTTGTTTCTTTTGATGTTATTGCGTTATTTCCTAGCATTCCTAGAAAAAAGCTTTTGATTTTTTAAAAAAATGGTTAAATTCTTTAGAATTAGACAATGACTTAATAGATGATTTTGTAAAACTTACAAATCTTTGTTTAGATCAAAATTTCTTTAGTTTTAATGGTAATTTTTTTCAACAAACTTCTGGCTTGGCAATGGGTAGTCCACTTTCGTCATTTCTTGCTAATCTTTTTATGAGTTTTTTTGAAACTCAAATTACAAAATCATTCCCTCTAATTTTTAAAATATGGTATAGATATGTGGATGACATTTTTGCTGTTGTCCCTAAAAAACAGATAAATGATGCTTTAAAACTTTTAAATTTACAAGATAAAGCTATACAATTCACTTTGGAAACTGAGAATAATGGATTCCTTTCATTTCTGGACTTAAAAATTAAAAGACATAACAATAAATTGAAATTTGGTATTTACAGAAAATATACTCATACTGATAATTACATAAAATATAAAAGTTTTAATCCTTTTGCACATAAATTTGCTGTTTTTAATAGTTTAATTTATAGGTTAATAATTATACCCCTTAATAAAGATGAATTTGACATAGAATATAAACACATTATTAACACTGCAGTAATTAATGGTTTTAATACAGATTTTATACATAAAAGGATAGAGGAATTTAAGTATCAAAAAGCTGTCAAAGAAGTTTCAACCCTTAAAAAAATAAAAGATAATTGTATTTTTAAAAAGTTTACTTACCATCCATGGGCTAATAAAAAATTTACAAGGATTTTTAAAGAATAGGGAATAAATTTGGTCCCTCAAAATAAATTTAATATACAAAATTTACTTAATTTTTCAAAAAAAGATAAAATACCAAATTATAAAAAATCTGGCATTTATCAATTTAGCTGTTTAGATTGTGATAAAGTTTATATTGGTAAAACTAAACGTCATCTAGAAACCAGAATAAAAGAACATTTTAGAAATATTAAATATAAACAAACTGATAAATCAGCTGTGGCAGATCATTTTTGGTCATTTAATCATGAAATTAATTCAGAAGTTAAATTATTAAAACAATTAAGTAATCCAATAGATTTAATGGTTTGGGAAAAAGTTTTTATTTTAAAAAACAGGAACCGTGTTATGAACTTCGAATTACCATCTATAGATTGTATTTATAAATTTTTGTTTTCAGAGATTGGTAAATAAAAATTGAATAAGAGTAATTGTTTTTCAGAAAAAATAAAAGATTGTAGCTTGGCAACGAGTTTGTTTATATGGCTTTGAGAATGAGTTGGATATAGCTTGAAACCCCAGGGTCAGCACCAAAATAATAAGATAAGTGAAGTTTTTAGTTTCTAATTTGTTCTTACTTTAGACTCTAATAGCTGTTTTTGAACAGGTTCTTTGTTTGTGAGTTTTCTGATTAAATTCTCCTTATGTTTTGCTGTTTATGTGCTGAACTATTTGAAATCTTTTCTCACTCCCTACATTTTTCTCACATGCTCCACAAATCGGTACCCTATTATTTGTATTCTGTAGATATTAAGTCACCCGAAAACTCTTTCTCTAAATTAAGTAATATAGCACTCGAAGTTGGTTTTAGTTTCGTCATTTGAAGAGCTTTTTTAACATTTTATATGCCTAATTTAATTTGATGGGAACCAGTTCACAATACTGTTACGTTTGAAGACCACGATACAACTGCTGGTGGACAGGCAAGCGTTGCTATAATCGTGCTGCTCAAAACGTTGACCTGCACTTTATCTTTGTTAATATAAACCTCTCAGACAACGCACTGATTATTCTCTATGCACATACATATAATGAAAGGGTGGAAATGGGATTCACTGCATGAGATCATGACTCAAAATTAGTTCTTGCCACCTAACAAATTGCATCATCATGTGCAATACTACCAATATGAAAAATATTATCCAGATGGTAAAAAATAATTAAAAAAAAAACCATAAAAATCATTAAAATATGCAATATAGGGGCTATAATATTGAAATCTTCGCGAGCTGTATCAGCATGTGCAATTCTACCAATATGAAAAATATTATCCAGATGGAAAAAAAATAATAAAAAACCATAAAAATCATTAAAATATGCAATATAGGGGCTATAATATTGAAATAATATACATTTATCAAAATCAAGGAAATATGCAGTTATACGCACTATAAAATCATGTCCAAATAACTGAAAATTCCATAATTCGTGCACATAACGTAAAAGCATACATTTTTAACCCCTAAGAAAAAACATGCAAATGCATGAACTTCCTAGCCCTACTGATAACTATTTATTATATGGAAACTGACTGTCCATAATGTCGGAATCTACTTGTTAGATAAATATTCCTACATAGTTTACCTTTAAACTCTATTTAGACATTACAGGAAAAAATTACAAAACAGAAGTGAAACTTGAACATTACTTCTCAAGATCTTTTAATAAAGCAGTGGCAGTGTAGTTCATGAATAACAATTTCAGCAACATTCAAAGTTTATGTTGCAATACTTCTTTCCTGAGCCAGTCAGTATTTGTTCTGAACCACTTTTTGGAACAGAATGAATATGTGTGACAGATATAAGTTACAAAAATTTAAAAATAAGGTCCAACCTAGCGTATACAGTCCTATTCTTGGTAGGATTACAAAGTGTTATGCAGAAACAATTGAAAGCATTCTTAAATAGTTTATAAGTGATAAAATGTAAGCCCATTGATGGTGACGGTAACACACACACACACACACACACAGTCAAACATAACAAAACAGCAGAAAAGAAAAGTTGTGACTCAAAGGGAAATTAATCTGAAAAGGAATTTCCATATTTAAAATATCACTGTATACCTAAATCTACACACCGTTTCTGTGCGTTGTTGCTACTCCAAGTGCAGACCATTGAGGAAAATTGTAGGTAGTTGGTGCAGACACCATAACTTTTGATGGATCAATTGTACCTGTAAAATAACATAACATTTTTGTTTTTATATTGCACTGAAAATTTGATTCTTTGAATGCTTCCACAAGATGTTACTGATAAAGTAACATTATATTACCATTTGCTGAAACATCTCAGAATGCAGTTACACTCAAAATTATCAGATTTGCTGTTTTTCTTACTGTTTTCAGATAGATTTAGAACAAGAATTAGGAGAACACATTAACAATTCAAAGAACAGCATCAGTATATAACATCTGGGAAGACTGTCGGATATTTTAAACACAGAATTAGGTAATACTTTAACTTTATTTTCAAATGTTTCCTGATTGGTTTTCACTTCTGTTGGTACTTTATTGAATAGTGCCCTGATAATTTAAGGATCACTATCAATGGTGTATCTAGGTGCCGATGTTGCTTATGAAAATTATGTTTACTGCTGGTATTATAACCATGAGTTTACACTATCAATTTTGCTTACATTATTGGTTTTAATACCAGAAACAATTGATGAATACATAAGTAACATGCTTTAAGGAAAAATTCTCATGCAAATTAATACAAGTAGGAGTAATTAAACTAATTACATGTTTATTTGAGCTTCTCTTCGGGCCAGGGTTTTGTTCTGAAGCAGCAAATTTGTATTAACAATCTGCGAACATTATTTTTATATACCAAATTACAGAAAACACAGAAGAGTTCAATCTACCATCATACATTGTTTTTGTTAACTTGTTAACTACAAAGAGGCATTTGATTCCCTCGAAAACACCAGTGCATTCCAAGCATTGAACAATCAAGGGGTAGAAACAAAACATGTAAGATTACTGAAAACAATTTATAGCCAAAGCATTGCCATGTTAAAAGCAGAGAAAATGGGTCAAGCTTTCATTCTCAGCAGAGGAAGGTGTTCTTTCCAAAACTCTTCACTTGGGTATTGGAAGACATATTCAGGAAACTAAAGTGGAGAAACAACTGGGGGATAGCCGTAAATAACAGGAGACTGACAAACCTACGGTTTTCCAACAATATTGTATTATTCACAACCTCAAAGAAACAACTTCAACAAATGCTTTGTGAATTAAACAAACTCAGCAAGTTAACAGAACTAGAAATGAAATCAACTTTGATAAGACAAAACTTATGACCAATAAAGCAGCAATACCATTCATATTAGAAGGCACTGGTGAAACCGAAATTATGTCAATATATATATATTTGATAATGGAAAGAAACAAAAGGAGATTCTAGTCAATAGTTAAGGGGAAAATGTAATAAAGCTGAATATGTTAAAGTCTCAAGAATGGAAGCCTAGGCAGATTTAAATGAGTGATAAGGTTACAATTGTTGTTTGTACTCAGCCTTAGTGATTTAGCGGGCCGATTCCTATCTTACCATGACGTGCTCTAAAGTTAGCCAATGGAAATCGCTTCCTTCGTGTTGCTTGCGCAAAAACAAATGCAATGCAAGACACACTCATCTCGAATCGAGTCGAGAGAATGCACGTGCAACTTGGGAGTTGTACGTAAGCTAGCACGTATACATAATTTGGCGGTTGCTAAAGGGTGACAAAGCTAAAGTGCTATAACATTGTAGTTGAAGTTACAAAGTTACATTCTATTTTAATATCGTCGGCAGTTCTCTACAAAACTGGAAATTTACAAATAAAGTGATATGTTGGTTAATTCTTCGTTTGGTTCCATTCCTACCATGACTCACGCACACCATGCAGATTAGGACCTCTTGCTAGAGCTAGTCCGGACACCAAACACGAGATCTTATAGGTCTTAAAGTAGACGTCTTCGACGGAGAGGAGCATTTGCGTCACTGGACTGAACTGTGTGTCTGTACGTGTGTGTGTGCGCACGCGCGCACACACTTTCTTAATATGGTGGAAGTGGCATTGGGTATCTTAAAGAGTACAAAACTGCCTATAATTATGTGTGAGGACTTAAACATATTTATTTTGTTGTTTTTTAACGATGCTGAAAATTGCCAGGTTCACATCAGCGTCACCGGTGTGCCGAAATTTTGTCCTGCAGGAGTAAATCTACTGACAGTACGTCAGTATGTCAGATCTACTGTAAATCTACTGACATGCAGCCGCCGTTTAGGGACAACATAGATTTTGTAGTAGATCACTCTGCAAGAACTACAATTCCTATGGCTGTTGCCTCCCATTATCTAAAGCAGTCATTTATAATGCAACACATTTTGCAAACTTGTCAGAAGCATGCCTAGATCACAAATTTGTCAATTACAACCTCCATCTTACAACAAACAATACCAGTATAGGAATCTCAGATCATAAGACAATATTTTCAGCTTTGGAAATGCTGGATAAGAACCAAGTAATACCTTCCAAGGAGAGCAAAACTGTCCCCAAACAAGTACTTAATTAGCAAAATTTACATTATTTTAAGTCTGTGAAGCATTAAGATCAGAAGAAACTACAGTTCAAAAGTATTGGAAAGCACGAATGCTAATGGCTTCATTGCCAGATGCAAGGCACTAGAAAACAACAACAACAACATTATTTTAAGTACCTTTTGAACATGGATACATGGGACAATCTAGATGATAAACACATGAATAAAACAGAAAAAGGCTTTTTAGACACAGAAATGCTTTATGGCAATATAGTGTTTCCATTGAAAAAAGTTCAGCCTTCTCCTAATTGTACTTCTTGCAGTAAAACATGGCTACCTAAAGGAATCCTTCTGTAATGCAAAATGCTTAGACAAATCAGTACAGCTGCAGAGGATCCTATATTTAAAGAGTATTTTAAAAAATGCTGTATTATCTTCACAGTCATTATAGCAGCAAAAAAATTAAATAACAATAATCATCAGAACAAAGGTACAGTAATATGGAATGTAGTACAAAAAAAAAAAAAAGTAACCATGATAAAATAACATTGATAGTGAATGATAATACAATAGTAGATCGGATAATTGTATACTAAATACAGTAAAAACCCAATAACTCGACCTAATGTGAACTGAGAAAGTGTCAAGTTACAGAAATGTCTATTTTTTACGGAATAAGGCATGATGTATTCAAAATTCATAACATAATACTTCATGAATATTATGAATATTAAAAATATGTTGTTGTTGTTGTAGTGTTTAACGCCCGCTTTTACTACTACGGCACCGCAGGCGGTGACACTGATGATACATGAAGATGGAGCACCGGTGGAATGAGATGGCGGGGGAAACCGGAGTACCCGGAGAAAACCCGCCCTGACGCCGCTTCGTCCACCACGAATACCACATGCAGGTCCCTGGGATCGAACCCGGGCCGCCTAGGTGGTAGGCGAGCGCGCATATATTAAAAATAGAAGTACTATTGACAGTGAAGTATTCTTTATGTTTGAGGTTATTTTGAGTCACTTATTTACACTCACCTTCACTACTAAACTGCTTTTTTAAAGCGGAAACGTTTTCAGGACCATTCGATCCCATCATCAGCCGTTGGGTGACTGACGTTATCCTCTTGTTCCTTTTCTCTGCTGTCTCTATTCTGCTGCCATCTGGTGTTAGGGGTGCAGAGCTTTAACACTTCATTCAATGCTGGTATTTCGAAATTAATAACTTTATTACTGTTTTTAATTATGTATATTTCTTCCCAAATATTCAGTTCTATTGGTGAATTAATAGATTTTAACAGTTTTATATTAAGGCCGATGTTGTGGTTTTCAGTCCAAAAATGATGTGCCACAGCAGACTTTTCAATTTGTTTTAATTTTATATTTCTTTGGTGTTCCTTAAGTCTTATATCCAAATTTCTCTTTGTTTTCCCTATGTAGCTTTTGTCACAACTATTACAGTTGATCTGGTAAATCCCCGATTTTTTATTGTATGGGATGGTATTGTTAAGTGGCTTATTAAGCAGGTTTTTTAAACTGTATTGGTTTTGCGGTGCTAGTTTTATGTTTAGTTTCTTGAAGATTTTTTTCAAATTTCCTGAAGGCCCAGGGATGGTACGTGAATTTCCTAAATTTCCAGTTGTTTGTGAGTGGTGTTAATGTAGTGGTTTGCGAAATTATCTTGAGCTTTTCTGCATTTTTTGACATGTTCCTAACGGTGGCTGGGTTGAATCCATTTAATATTGCAATTTCTTCTATGTGTTGTTGTTCTTTCAGAAATTCCTCTTTACTTAGCGGGACATTATATAAACGATGTATCAAGCTTCGAAATGCTGCCAGTTGGTGTGAAATTGGGTTGCAATTGTTTTTCTTCATGTAATTGTCTACATGTGTGGGCTTTCTATGTATACCAAATTTTATACCATCTATATTTCTAGTAATTTTGAGGTCCAGGAAAGGTAATGTGTTGCTGTCTTTTATTTCAATTGTAAATTTTATATGGCTGTCCTGTAGATTCAGTAATTTTAGAGAGTCGTCTTTTTGTTTCTGGGGGATTATAGCGAAAATGTCATCCACGTATCTTCTCCAAAATTTGAATATATGTGGAAAGGCTTTAACTAAATGAGATTCAAAAAAGCTCATGTACATATTTGCTAAAAACGGTGATAGTGGGCTCCCCATTGCTAGTCGTTTTGTTTGTCTGTAGAATTTGTTGTTAAATGAGAAGTAATTATTTTTTGTGCAAATTTCTGTAAGGTTAATGATGTCATTTATTTCAATGGGGTCAACTGTAGTTAAATGGATGTTCCAACTAAAATGGGAACAAAAAAGTATAATACTTCCTAAAATTGATTACGTATTAATGTGTTCCCAGCATAAGATTTGAAGCTATCATAGCAATGATTATTAATTAATACTTCTCGGGTTATCAGCAGATCTATGAAATTCTTCAAGCTTTCAGCCATACCAAACTCCGTGGCCATCATCAAGAAAGGAATAATTAGTAATAAATAAATGGCCATCTCAAACTCATGGCCTTTATTGGAAACTGAATAATCATGCCCTTCCTTTAAGTATTCATGTCCAAGCTGTGCTCAGTAGTAGGCCATTGTCTCTATTAAAATTGTTTGGCTCTAATTTAATTTCAATTGCCTCTTTTATGAGTCTGTCGTAATGTTGGTTACTGCGGTGCTGCGGTGTAAAACCACGACTGCATTAAATAAAATTCTGTGATGGATTGTTGAAGCTATCCTGTGCTATTGCTGATTCTTCTGACCGTAGTAGTCGTAGATTGTGTTTGTGATCCTCACATCTCTCTTCAATCGTATGACCTGTCTGTCCTATACATGTCTTTCCACATTGTCAAGGAATTTTGTAAACACCAGATGTTTTAAAAACAAAATTTTCCTTAACCAGTCCCATACACTGTCTCAGGTTTCCTGGTAGTAGGATCGTTTTAATGTTATGTTTTTTGAGTATCCGTGCAATCTTATTTGATCCTGTACTGTTGAAGGGATAAACATCTCTACTTCAGATTTTCCATCTTCCTCTGTGTTGTGATTGTCCCTGGAGCAGTTTCTGTTATTCTTACATCTCCGGTGTGCTTGATGAATGTCTAAGTTTGTGTAACCATTCTTCTTAAAGGTGTTTATCATATTATTTATTTTGTGGGATAAGTGGTCTTTGTTGCAATTTCATAAGCTCCATGAAAGAAGGTAGTGAGGGCGGTTTTCTGCTGGATCGGAAGGTGAAGACTACGCCCATCAAGCTTTTCTGTAGACACTGTGTCCTAATATGCCATCTTGTGTTTTTATAAATTTGGATGTCCAAAAATGGAAGATAACCTAGATTTTCAGTTTCCATGTTGAACTTAATGTTGTGATGAATACTAATGATGTGAAGAGGAAGGTTTGTAGAGCTTCTTTCCCATGCTGGCAAATCACAAATGTGTCGTCCACATACCAGTTGAATGCTTTGGGTTTGAGTGATGCAGACCGTCAGGCTTTGTGTTCGAAGTGTTCCAAAAAAGTTGGCCACAGTAGGAGAAAGAGGTGATCCCATCACCACTCCATCGGTTTGTTCATAGAATTCTTCCTTGTATGTGAAGTATGTAGACTTGAGTACATGTTCAAAGAGTTTAACTATGTCCTTTGGAAATTGTTCTGATACTAGTTTCAGCGTTTCTCCATGAACTGGATGAAGAACTATCTCCATTCTCAGCAAAGGCTTAAACTACACTCCAATACCCAGTGAGCCACTGGAGAAGGACTTTATCAGTGGAGTTGAACAAGCTAGTTATTTTCTGTGACCTGGCCAAGGCCTTTGATAACCACAACCATGAGCTAATGCTACAGAAATTACACTTGTATGGCCTGGATGAGCTCTCGATTACCTGGTTTGAATTCCATTTTACAAATAATACACAAAACACTATTGTCAATAATAAAAAATGAGATACAAGTACAATCAAACTTGGAGTTCCTCAGTGATCAATGTTGGGTCCATTACTCTTGTTTGCATCAATTATTTACCTTTTAATCTCAATGAACATTCCAAAACACCAGCGAACTTATATTTGAGAAGTCGTCTGAAGAACTCTTAAACGTAACAGTCACATTTAAGCAGTTGAACATCTGGTTCAGAGCCAACAAATCAATTATAAATTATGATAAAACTTCATATATTCAATTTGGAACTAAGAGCAAAATTATACCAGAATTGAATATTACTTATCATTATAGAGTTAGAAATTGGTGGAGAAATGAATTGGAGCAACCATATACTCAACTTATTTCCTAAACTCAGCTCAGCCTGTTTCGCCAAAATCTGTGTATGACTTGCTACATCAAAATACTCTGCGAAGATTATACTTTGCTTATTTTCAATCTGTCATGAGGTATGGTATTGTTTCCTGGGATAATTCCACACACAGAAGGAGGATCATCTTACAAAAAAGAGCAACATGAATTTTAAATGGCTTTAGAAATCGTCAATCATGTTCAAGAAAATGGGTATTCTAACACTCGCAAGTCAATACATATATTCACTCATGTGTTATTTGGTTGATAACCAGGGAAAGGATTTATATGTAAATACATATTTACTTATAAAGCTAATATCATTTATATTTTGCATTGCCATTATGTTTCACAATGTGTAAAGTTGAAAAATGCTATTTTTATTTTCCATATTTCTCCATATTTTACAATTTAGTACATATTTTAATTAATTTCCATATTTCATATAAAACAGCCTATCTTAACAATAAAACAAAATTCCATTAAAATATATTTCAACAATAAAGTTTTAAACATTCCTTTCAAATGAGAGCTATCTGAAAATTAACGGTCCTCAACAACCTCAACGATCCTCAACAACAGGAAAGAAAGTCAGACACTGTATTACATGTCAGAATACTGTCACGAATCCATTGTTACGACTGGCGGCCGACGTGCACAAAGAGACAGATAGTGCAGTGCGGAGATAAAAGGCTTGCCGAAACAGATAAAGATAGATAACTGGAAGGTGCAGCGCGGAGATAAAAAGTTTGCCGAAACAGATAAAGATAGATAACTCGAAGGTTCTAATGCTGTCTTGTTTGTTACACGAAAATACTGGTAATTTCTCGAACAGTGAGTGGAGCTATAAAAGAAGCCGCAAATCGCCAGTGAGGGAGAGTCGAATCGGAACTGATTCGTGTGCCTGCAGCTGTTATGTTACGTCATCTTGCTGCCAAGGGCTGCAAATTGGACTTTTAATTCTACGAACCCACAAAGTCACAATACACATTGGTGGAGTTCATTCTATAAAGACGGTAAACATGCCAAAAGTATCACATCCAGTCACTTTAAAATTAAAAAGTTACATTTCAGAATTTAAAGATGATGGTTTATCAACAGACAATAAAATATTATTTTGTAATTTCTGTCAGTGTGCAGTGTCTTCTACTCAAAAGTTCCTGGTGCAACAACATATTCAAACTAGTAAACATCAACCTAACAAACAATGAAACTCCAAGCAGAGACAATTATTTTTAACAGAACCAACAACATCGAATGCAAGGTCCGAGTTCAACATCAAGCTGTGCCGTGCTCTCGTCTCTGCTGACATTTCTCTCTACAAACTGAAAAATGAGATCTTCAGGGAATTCCTTCAGGAATATACTCAACATACAATCCCGGATGAGTCAATGCTTAGGAAGACATATGCTCCAACCATCTACCATGAGACAGTACAGAAGATAAGAGATGAAATTAAAGATGGTCCAATTTGGGTTTCTATCGATGAGACTACCGACAAAGAAGGTAGGCTTGTTGGCAATGTAGTTATTAGTTTGTTAAGTGAACAATATTCTCAACGGATTCTTTTACATTGTGATGTTCTAGAAAAGTACAATAACAAAACTGTAGTTAAACTGTTCAACGAAGCTATGGGTATCCTATGGCAACAGGGATTTATGTACGATAATGTGTTACTCTTTATTAGCGATGCTGCCCCTTATATGCTCAAAGCTGGACAAGCATTATCTGTAGGTTATCCTAAAATGATTCACTTAACATGTGTGGCACATTCATTTCATTGTGTCGCAGAAGTGATAAGGGGCAATTACCCTAAAGTAGATTTGTTGATTTCATCAGTGAAAAAAGTGTTCCTCAAAGCTCCCAGTAGAGTTAATGCGTTCAAAGAAATGTGCCTTGATATTCCATTGCCACCAAAACCAATTTTAACTAGTGGGACACTTGGCTGGAAGAGGTTGAATATTATGCCAAACATTTAGACTCTATTAAGAATGTTCTACTTGCATTGGATTCTGAAGATGCAGTCTCAATTGATACTGCGAAAACAGTTGCCTGTGACACAAGTGTGAGGAATGACTTAACTTACATTAAGAACACATTTTCACGTATCATAAAAACACTCAAAAATCTCCAAAATAGGCATCTTTCACTTCCTGAAAGCTTTGAAATTATAAATAGCACTTTGGAACAATTGAATCGTGGTAGAGGTGAAGTTGCAGATGCAGTAAGAGCTAAGGTGGACACTGTACTTTCAAAAAACCCTGGATATGAAGAGCTACGAAAGGTTGCTGTGATGAGTGGTGATTCAACAGTGAAGGTAAACTTGGACTTATCCCCAGCAGATATCGTGAAATTGAAGAATGCACCGGTTACTTCTCCTGATGTTGAACACAGTTTCAGTCAGTATAAATCTGTCCTCAGAGACAATAGAAGAAGATTCATTTTTCAGAACTTGAAAGAAATGTTTGTAACCCATTGCTATTGTAACAGACAATAGAAATTGTGTTTTGTTTGAAGTTCACATAATAATTTAAAGACAAGGTATGTGCATTATTATATTCTTTGATTATTTTTATTAAACTATATCAATATTTAGCATAGAAGTCATTTGTTTTATAATTATAAGTCCACATTTAATTCCATATTTTGGTAAAAATAACTGCATATATATTTAGATATTTCATACATTTTTAGTCCATATAATTCCTTTCCCTATTGACAACTATAACATATTTTAATACAATTCTCTGGCACACAGCCCAATATTAGATACAGAAATGGCTTGCACAGGCCATGTAACTCCTTGTACATTTATCACAAAGATCCCTGCTATTCCATAGGAGTATATAATGGTCTTCCTTTAGCCTTGAAATTACGGTGTAAACCAAAAGACTAAGATTTAAAAGAAAGAATTGAGAAAGTTGTTGCTCATGCATACTATTTACAACATCAAGGAATATTATTATATAGATTCTTTATTCCTCTGCTGTTAAATTTCCTCTATTGTAATGATTGTGCTTAGGTATAGGGGAATTAAAAAAAAGAGAGAAAGAAATTACAAACATTATATGGTTGTACAATGTGTTCCATATCCTTAAGCCTGGGCCATTCCAGGATCCACAGAACAAGATACAATATAATACAATACACTTTGGATAGTGAGGACTTTGTTCACCTTAAAGTTACAGTCAGTGAAAGCTAACCTGGCACTTGCTAGCTGATTCACTCACCTGCAAACAAGGCTAGCCCTGTATCGTCCAATCGACTAATCGTTGTGCAATGTGTTTGTAACATGATTGGACAAGATACGACTAGCCTCATTTGCAGATAAGTGAATCAGCTAGATGTCAAATGCCAGGTTATTTCTCGCTGACTGTAACTATTCGCTCGAATTTGTGTTAAGTAGGAGGAGAAGCACTTGGAAAACCTGAGGAAAACAGGTTCAGTGAAAATTCCTATGAACACAAACACCAGAGAAACCAAGTGGTGAAGATGTAAAGTACTCCATTCCCTGCTTCAGCCAGGAGAGGACCATTTTTGAAGGCTAATAAGGAGTCATTGCATTGTTTCGGTTTTACATGTTTGCCACACTCACAACACCAGTGTGCTACACTTGAAGTGCCAATGGCACCAGCTGGACAGGGGAGAAATGCTCCATGATGCCTCAGGTAGACTGCATCTTCTTCACTGGTATGGTTTCATGTACTTTTCACACCATTCGTCACTTAGGTGGATATTGCAGACACATATACGTATAAATACCATATCAGTAGTGTCAATTATTCTTCCTGAAGTTTATTGCTACAAGTTCGGTGATAAATGACTGCAATGTAATGCTGCATGTGTGCGATAACTGATGTAAAGTGTTTTAGCACATATGCAATCTAGTTTATTGAGCTATCTAGCAGTCTGTTGGACAACTGTTTCCTAGCTGAATAGTATTGAAGGACTGGTGATAATCTGCTTTTATGGCTGCTTTAGAGTTGTATTATGACAAAGTTATTATTGATTAGATTTGGACTTGGTCACACAGATACATACATCATGTATACGAATAATATTTATTACATTAAAGTTTTCCTTGCACAAGATGTCGAGCAACCAAGTAAGAGGTTCAATTTATGTAAACAATAATGAGAAAATGGAGGAGAAATCAGTAGCATACAACCAGAAAACTAGGGCAGGATAAGGTAGCTTCACTATTCTGCACAGTTCTTTGATGACTTTTATATATGTGCATATATATTGGCGTGTGTGTTTTAACAGCAGTGTCTTTTTGAATCAGCTCTGCTGTTGTAATTTTTCGCATTAATTCTTGATACATCAAATTCTCGTCCAACAGTAAAAAGTGCGGTTACCAATTTTGGGATTTCCATGGTATAGTAATACATTTCTGCTTTTAGCTGCTCTAATTCTGAGTAGTTGGCGCTTTAGAAGCCTCAAAGCTATCGATTCAGAGGAATGACTTTTATGGGAAGAAGGGCTTTTCTTGACGAAAATAAACTCGTGAAAAGCATTTTACATCGTAAAATCATAGAGGAATGATCCTAACCAAAAAAGATAACTACAAGCGGCAAGAAACACATTAATCCAACATAACGAAGCAGCACTTACCATCTTTAATGAGCCCAATTCCTATAGCCTGTGCCATATTCCCAGCCCCTATGAAACCAATTTTAACTTGACAAACATCGGGCACGTGCATAGCCATGTCGGAACACCCAATATTTTTTACCTCTTCTATACTTGGCGACGCGTCACAACCGTATAATCACGGCCCTTGTCAGCCGGATGCAGTAGCGTATAATTTACACCGTTGGCCTGTAATTTGCAACGTACGATCTTTTTCTTCTTCTCTTACTTGGCCCAGAACTCTATCATAAGACTTACTATTATTGATTATTACTAACCCTATCATTCAAAATAACCGCACAGCACACCATTTCTGGTTGTTGCCAACTGAAAGACATCGAATCTCGCTCCAGGCCGAACAAAATTCCGCCACATTCCCCGACAAAAATACCGTATTATATCAATTCATTTGTCTCATAGGAAGAAGTATTAAGGCCTATTTTACTCGCGTTAATTTATCATTTTCTTAAGCAATTAAGTTAACCCTAGAGCAGGCGCGCTGGTGTATTTTATACACCACCTTTGCATTTTGCGCTCTAACGGATAAACACCTTAACGTATCAGTACATTGTTGTCAGTACCTTTCATGTCATTGTTTAGCTTCCGTTTAGTTGTGTCAGAGTGATTGTAGCATCAACAACTCAAAGGTAACGATAAGTTATTCTCGGATCTGCACCAGTAGCGTATTTTATACACCGCGCGCCCGGTCATGTAAGCACTACTTCAATTGTCAACCTAATCTGTTGTACTTTTACACAAAGCGGTTGCATAACGAATTATGTGTTCTAGAGAGGGCCATTATTACAGTGCGTTATTAGCCACCAATATTTCGTGTTTCTAATTTTAGGGCCAAAACATATTTGACAGACGAAGAATCAGAACGGTACCTTTTAGAGGTGCTCGCTGAAGAAGACTGTGGGGTAATTGATGATTTGTTTTCTGACGGAGAGGACGAAGTAATATTATCGAGTGATCATGATACAAACTCTGAAATTGAAAATGATGAAGAGCTGTATTCCTTTGATAATAAAGCTGGTGTTTTCATTGGTAGGGACGAAGAAAAAAAAATGGATAAAAACTGAGGTGCATAGAAAAGCATCCCGTGTACCAGCAAACAATATTATCAAGATCTTTCCAGGCCCTAAAATGGTAGCACGAGGTATTGTAGAGGAAATGAATAATTCCATAAAATAATCAATATTGATAGGACTGATTGACATTGTGCGTTTTACAAATTTATTCATTGAAAGAAAGATGCTAGAAGAAAATTATGAAGACACAAAGAAACCTCACATTAGATTATAATATGACAAAAGGTGGAGTTGATACTGTTGACCAAATGTGTAATAAATATTCAGTAACACGAACGACAAGGAGATGGACCATGGCTTTATGGTACGCATTGCTGAACGTGGCTGGCATCAATGCACAAGTGCTGTTTCAAGCAAATGATAAGAATGACAAGCATCCTCGTCGAGTTTTTCTGAAAAAGCTTGCTTTCCAACTAATGAAGCCACATCTTATAGAAAGATCTGGCATACCAAGTTTGTCAGCTATAGTTCTCTGTGAAAAATGCAGTATGTGTTCACCCGAAGTAGAAGATGATTAATTTTCTATGCCTAGTTATACTAATGTAATATCGCCAATTAGTGTGTATTAACATGTATGGAACTGATGTTAGGCATATGATAAGATGTTACTTACAATAAATTTAATTATGTAATGATAATTAGCACAATAAACAATAAAGGAATAGCAACAAATGGAATGTAGTGTACTGTGTACAGAATACACCGCGCGCCTGCTCCTGTATCATAAATGAGCGCGCCTGCTCTAGGGTTAAAATGAATTTAATAGCCGTGCATTTCATAGCAGTGAAAAGAAAACAATTTGACTTTAGGTACTAATTACCGGAGAAATATCTATGCTGCAAGCAGCTTTTAAATTCATCTTGTGTATTTGACCTTCAAAATGTTTAAAATAACCACCTCTTTTGCCCCAAAGTATCACTATGTGTTCTGCTATTCCAACTGTTTTGTTATTTTTATCTCATTAACACAATTTTCCACAGTATTTCCTGTGTTTTTGGATTATATATCATCGTCATAATTGTTTTTGTCATCATTGTTGTTGTTGTCATCGTTGTTGTCGTCAGTGTTACTCTTGCTCTTCTTCTTCTTGTTATCATCATCATTATCATGATCATCATCATTACCATCATCACTATTATTACTGTTACTACTATTACTATTAGGTACTATTATTTCGATTACTATTATTACTATTATTATTACTTTTGCTATTATGTACCTTGAAATGAGTCCTAAGTGGAAGAAGGACGGTGGTAAATTTCGTAGTGGTGCAATAGTGGCAAAATTATGAAAATAATTTAAACAAAATATTTTAATATTGCACCTGCTTAAAACAGACTGAAAGATATGATTCTTCCTAGCCCCATAAAGTTCGTTCTGAGATGTTGTTATTGTGAATTTTTAATAACCATAATACATATGAGATTGCAAACAAAAAACAGACAAAAAAAAAACCTAGGACGCATGCAGTAGCTAATTAATGCATAAATAGGTTGCCTAGCTCACTAACAATGTTATGACATTGCAAATGATATGAAGTGTTGTGCGAGTTTTCACATCTACAGATGCTCCCTACACTTCTTACTGTTATCTATTGCATGCGTCCTACGTTTTTCGTTTTAAATACTATAAGTATGTAAACGAGCCATATAATCACAAAATATCAAACTCAATTGTACTTAAGAAGTTGAACCGGTGCAGAGAGAAAGGCTGTGAGAGAACAGAGTTTGACGAGGCTAGTGCTGTCATAGCTTCCGCGAGCTATATACCTATATATAGGCTGCAAATGAAGTAACAGTTCACGAATTCTACTGGTTATAGATAGTTAATCGATAATCAATTTGGGATATGAAACCTGCGGTCTACGGCGTCAAGCTATACGTATTCAAAGTATTTGGAGATTGTGACCAATAAATCATAACCAGAAATAAATATGTAAATAGTAGTCGCTGAAAATGAAATAATGCATATTAGGCACTTAGAAAACCTCATATTTTGTGTCTATGAAGAAGCATTTCTAAAGTGTAGCGTTATCAAAAGCATGTTTATCGTGGACTAAATATGTGTCTGCACGCCACTCCAATGGATAGCAGGCTGTGGCGAACGGCTAAAGAAATATAGGGCAACGTGTGCTTTGGCTGCACGGTTATGCGGACAGACTGTGGACGTAATAAGCCCAAGAAATCGAGTTCAAACTCGGAGATTTTGGTCGCAATGTTGTGCTTATGCTTTAAAATACCAAAATATCACCATCATATGCAATGCACAGGTATTGTTTGCTTTTTCTTCATCCGACATCTGATGGCTTGGACTGGAGGGTTATGTATTAAAATCGGTCTGAAGCTGTCGGTTTGTTATAATTGTTTATGTCAATAAGAGCAATTTTCAATCTAACAGTTGACTAGCTGTAAACAATTCACAAAACGTTGAACCAAGCAGTTGTACAAAGTACTACGACTCGCCAAAAGAGGCACTGAGTACCTACCTATACTCTGTTCATCAAGAGATTAGAGGAGATATAAACAAAGCACCGGTTTGTATCACTCCGCGGCCACGTGCTTCCACAATGACGCAACACAGTTACCTACCGCTACGCGTAGTTATAATATGCATTTTACACTACTAAAAGGATATATTTACTTGATTCAAATAACATGTAGCACATGGAAATTAACTGCTACTTACGTCATCTCTGTCCACAATAACACTTTTTCATTTTCTGCTCACAATCTCGAAACCAATCTCCAGAAGCAGCTTGTGGAGGGAGGTTAGTTTTAAATCTGGAAGATCGGGTTCAGAGTTAACTGCCAACAGCACTTTGTTTAAGGTGGGGATTCATTGACTGACGAACTTTTCGACGGATTGCAGATCTCACACTCACAAATTCGTTGCAAACTACATCCACCATTTATCTGGCACCTGGAAGCTTTTGGCTGGGATCTTCACCAACTGATGATTTCTCTTTGCGTGTGCTGTAAATACTTGCAACTGACACACCGGTAAACTCGAATGTTAATTTTATCACGTCTTCGATAGCAATTTCGGGATATTTCTCGCAGAACTTGTTAAACACGTTCAATATTATTGTCTTTTCACCACTTCGCAACGCTTTGCCGCGCTTATGTTTTACAGCACTCACTTGTTCCGCCATGTTACTGTCATACTGAATAATGCGTGCGCAGAATTAATTAGGCTGGTTACAGATTCACGTAAGTGCGTATTCTTACACTTTAGCTATGCTTAGTACACTTAGTTCATGCTTTAGCAAACATTAAGTGACATTTGAGACCTTAGTAACAGTATTTCTTCAAGGGACTATTTACATGGCGAAAGCGTCAAGACGGCGCGCTGTGGTCAAAAGGCACGTGGCTTTGTTTACGTCTCCTCTAATCTCTAGATGAACAGAGTATATGTGTTAGCATGACAAACCCTAATACTGCCAATAGGTGACAATCACCCTGGAAGGCACTAGCAGCACGGTGTGATGGCTGTTTCCTACTTAAGTCTTCAGTAATCAAGCCACTCACGTCTCATTTCCTATTTTCCCGCAGCGCGTAACATTACGCTGGAGCAGCTAAATTAGGTACTGTTGGAACATGGAGACTAAATTTCACTTTTGCCGAATTAGCTGACATGCACCTAGTGCATGGTGAAGCAGCATGTTCTGCAATAGCTGCACGGATTTAAATCATATACATACGGTGTAAATGAATAACACCGCACGAATTTTACTGGCAATAGATGGTTCGTAGACAATCAATAATTCGGGATAGGAAACCTGTGGTCTACGGCGTCAAGTTACCAGATTATACGTATTCAAAACCTTTATAGATTGTGATCAATAAATCATAACCAGAAATGAATATGTAAATAGTAACCATTGGATACAACATAGTGCTCATTGGACACTGAGTAAAGCCTGTACTTTGTCTCTTTGAAGAAGCATTTCTGAACTGTAGCGCTTCCAAAAGGGCTTAAATTGTGGACTTAACAAGTGTTGTACGCCACTGCACTTATTAACAGGTTGTGCCGAGCAGCTAAAAGAAAGAGGAAAGCTCTAAAATGTGTGCTTTGGCCCCACGGTTATGCCGACTGACTGTGGACCTAATAAAGTCGACAAATCGACTTCAACCCCGGAAATGAACAAAGTTTCTTCGCACTTTCTTTTTCATCTTGAAAGCAATGTTGTGCTTATGCTTTAAAATAGCAAAATATCACCTTCATATGGAATGCACAGGCTATTGTTTGTATTTTGCCTCATCTCACATCTAATGCTTGGACTGGCGTGTATTGACATTGGTGTGAAGCTGTCGGTTGGCTATAGTTGCCCATGTCAATAAGAGCAATTTTCAATCTAACAGTTGACCAGCTGTAAACAATTCACAAAACATTGAACCAAGTGCAAAGTACTGCGGCTCCCCAAAAGAGACGTTGAGTACCCATGTGTTAGCATGACAAAGGTCTAATACCAATTGGCCCTAATAACCCTGGAAGACACTAACAGCACCATGTGATGCCTGTTTCCTACTTAAGCCTTCGGTAATCAAGCCACCCACGTCTCATTTCCTATTTGCCTTCAGCACACAACATTACGTTGAAGCAGTTAAATAGGTACTCTGGGAACATGTAACAAAATTACACTTCGCCAAATTAGCTAACATAGTGGCGTGACCTTTGCACCTAGCAAGGTTGCCATGTCGTTTATTTCCAAGCACTACACAATGTTGCCATATCCCCATCAACTAGACACAATTTCTAACAGTGTGTTTTCATCCGATTCTCCATTCCTGCTAAAAAGCTGTAGAGAATTAAGCACGTTTGTTAATTTTGTATTTCAGAAAATAAAATACGAAAGGCGGGGATTGAACCAATGCCTCCTAAATAACAAGGCCTTCCAACTCAACGACGACGTCACTACTTCTAGGCGGGCGCACATAGAGCAACTTCGTGACGGCAAGTAGCAGCGAACTTGTTTCAAAGTGTTGTTCGAAGTGAAAAACTATATTGCGCAAGTTAATAAAATATTAATAAAATAATAATAAATAATAATAATAAATAATAATAATAATAATAATAATAATAATAATAATAATAATAATAATAATAATAATAATAATAATAATAATAATAATAATAATAATAATAATAATAATAATAATAATAATAATAATAATAATAATAATAATAATAATAATAATAATAATAATAATAATAATAATAATAATAATAATAATAATAATAATAATAATAATAATAATAATAATAATAATAATAATAATAATAATAATAATAATAATAATAATAATAATAATAATAATAATAATAATAATAATAATAATAATCATAATAAATTTATTTGCCTATGGACATATACAATATGTTTCAAACATTGTCAGAATCTAAATTTCCTTTTATATACATGGGATAATTTCCCACAGTTTTATCAAACTGTTTACAACTCATCGTTCCTTTATATATGTACATCTATGAACTAGAATACAAAATAATAAACATTTAAAATAATGCCAAGTGCTGCAACATAATCTAACTTTTTTTAATTTTGTTGACATCAAAGCTAACTTTTCTAGAAATAGTAGACAGTTTCCTTTTATTTTTATCATCATCATCATTATTATTATTATTATTATTATTATTATTATTATTATTATTATTATTATTATTATTATTATTATTATTATTATTATTATTATTATTATTATTATTATTATTATTATTATTATTATTATTATTATTATTATTATTATTATTATTATTATTATTATTATTATTATTATTATTATTATTATTATTATTATTATTATTATTATTATTATTATTAATTATTATTATTATTATTTTTTTTTGAATTTGTACCATTGTTCACCATTTTGCAATAATTTTATTGTTCATTAAAATATTTACGCACATCCAAATAATTTTTTCCCAGATATCTTTACTGGAAGCAGAGAACAAAATTCCTCCAAAATCAAATCCTCAAGAGACCAGATTGTGTGCAAATCAAGTTAAGGGCAGTGATTCTTAGGTTTTTGAGTCTCAAAAACAAGGCAGCATTTTCTTTAGCTAAGAATTTCTGTATGAGCACATAAGTATACACCACTTTTAGAGGCAGTTCCTGAGGATATTTTAATCCTCCCCTATCCAATTTCTGCACTAAAGAGTGTTCTTTGCCACATGCTAACTCTCTGTTTTGCACCAAAAATTCACAACAACTGTCACATCTTCTTGGCATTGATTTCATGACCTCTTACAAAGAAACTGACACTCAAATTTCTATTAATCACTATACACAAGATATCATGTGGAATTTTTTCACAATGTATGTACATTAAAATAAGCCAATTTTCTTTAACAATAACTGACCATTTTTCACCAATGCTTATATTACTTAGATGATCTACTAACCCTTTAAATGTTTTAAAGGAATATTTATTGTTAAATTCACTCAATGCTTGTACATTATTGTGAATAGCTGCCTCTAAACTTCTTGCTTCTTCTTTTTCTGTCTTTTCTGATGGAGATGCTCGATGGGATGTGGAAGTTTTGCTCAAGTATGCTGGGCAGTTTGGAAGTCAGAGTCATTCCACTTTTGAAATCTACAGTTTTTGATTCCCACAGAATATATGTTTGCATAAAATGCAAATGGCAGACCTGCACAACACCAATAAATTGCATTGCCACTGAAGTACCTATGTATATTAATTACTAGAAGCATTATTTTTGTTATCAGCTGTATTGTGCTGAAAACATATTAAAACCCAGTATTCTATTATTCAACAATTTTAGTACATACCATCATGTAATGTTTCTTGAAGAAGTGAAAAAAAGTATGTAAAATCTTTTACTTGGTTGCAGTATAAGATAAAGCAATCTAAACACTGCTTAGTGATGAATTTAGCACAAGAAAGCAAATCAATGTTCTTTTAATGAGTTTGAGATTGGGAGGTAATTTTTATCCACCAGCTTGGGAAAAATGATATCAACCAAAGAATCTTTTCCATTTTCTCTGGATAGTTTACAGTTCCTAATTTGCTACATATAAATTAATCTTACATAGTAAAAGCAAAGTATTTAAATGAAACAAGTAAGATGTTGACTATCAGTTCTAATGATCGGCAACTACTAACAAGCTATAAATTTCTTCTTGTGAACATTTCACAACAGCTCCACTGGTTCAAAATATTTATTAAGACAATGCACACGTGAAAATTGACCCACAATATGGAAATATCACTTTTGTGGCTTTTCTGTTTTATTTCTTGTTTTAGAAAGCTCAATGTTTAAACTATCATATTCCATTTTAATTTTGCTTGTTACTAAGTCAATGGGTGTAGTGTATCTAACTCACTAAATGTGTTATGTTTTATCCCATAAGGCTGAAATTTGTGCAATATACCACTACATCAGGTTTGGTGCACCTATGATCCTTGGTTTGAAAGAAAAAACCTTTACATGAAAATTTGTTGGTAATATTTGCCTCAATTATGAACATTTCAATAAAACTGAAATTGTTAATTGCCAGCAACAATATGACAACGGTCACTTCATAGTAACCGCTTTTTAGAGAACATCATATTTTTATGTTTTGGCGGTCACATCGCTCTCTCACTGATCTTTAAATGTTAAATAAATCAATTTCACTGTGCAAGTCAAAATTTTAAAATTCTTATAATATCCTAATTTATAATTTATTTACTGCTTATACATTCAATATACATGCATAAAGGAAATTCTGGGCAAAAGAAATGTTGTGAGAGACGTACAGAGTGTTATGACAGAAGGGTGCTAAAACCACTAGCAGCAGACTAAAACTAGTAAAACTTTCAGCAGAACAGAAGAAGAGGATTGCAGAGGGTCCAATGTATTCAGCAGAGCAGTTTTGAGCCATGCAAATTTGAACATTTTTAAAAAACAAATTAACTAAATGTTTAAAGCTTATTTTCTCAAAAACTATTTTTACAGCATTTTCAGTGTACAAGCTGTGCTACACCATGAGGTTTTCAAAGAATTCTTTAAAACTTCCATAGTGAAAAAATTAATAATAAACCCACAAGGCACTAGCGTATAGTTATTTTCAGCAAGAACTGCAAAAAGAATACAGAGTGGAAACTTTAAAGAATATTAAGAACTATGGCAAAATAGAATGTGATTATTGCCACTATTTGCTTTAAATCTTTATTAGATACCCGATGTACCTCCCAAGTGCATGAAGCTAGGTATGTATCAAAATTCAATGTAGCGTAATACCATAGCGGATAGAAGAGAAAGTGTGAGCTCTCCGCTAGTTCACTGCATGATCCGTGGTCCCGTGGCAACTGACTGAAACTGCGGCGTGGCGATCGCAGTCGCCTCAAAATGCGGCTGAACTGCCTAGTATGTGATTCGGAAGTACAGACAATTTTATACGTATGCGTTGTGTGTTGTGAGTAATTAGGTACATAACTTGTGAAATTGCTTCTAAGTTTGTGCATAAATGTGTGTGTTCTTCAAAACGTAAGTTTCAAGCAACATCAATAGTTGATTAAAAATGCCAACTTGTTTTGTACCCGGGTGTCGTTCAGGATACAGAAACTGCTCAGAAGCTAGACATTTTTTTACTCCTCCTGAAGATAAAAATCTGTTTTACAAATGCGAAAAGTCTATTTCTAGGAAATACACTAAATTATCTGTTAAATCTAGCATTTGTGACAAACATTTTTCAGAGGACTTTTTAGTGAAAGTTGATTCATTCGTTGTGCATGGAAAACTAGTTGAAGTCCTAGAATTAAATGACGGTTAAAGCCAGGGGCTGTTCCCTGCAATTTAAATTGTTTAAGTAAAAAACAAAAGCTGGTTCTAGATACAATGCTTAAAAATATCAGACGAGCTCAAAGGGGATGCGTTATACCAATGAATTTCTATTAGAAAGCTTGCTGTTTAAAATTAAAAGCCCTAAAGGTTATAGACATTGCTTAACACATGAATTGCTGCCCCTGCCTTCTGAAGCCCATTTAAGGAAATTATCTAAAGGGATAAAGTGCACATATGGTATAACTAGCAATACTCTAAATGCGATTTCTACTACATTCAGTCAAGAAGAAGATGAAAACAAGCGTCTTGGAGTTGTAATATTTGATGAAGTCAAATTAAGAGAAGAAGTTGGGTTCAATGCTAGCTCACTAAAAGTGGACGGATTCGTGAATCTAGGTGAACATACTCCTGACAATCAGAAAAATTCTGTGGTTAACCATGCTTTAGTTTTTATGTTTGTTCCTTTATTATATAATTGGAGCCAACCAGTAGCGATTTACGCAAGCAGAAATGCTACACCCTGTGATATACTAGCTAAGCTTCTTATAGAAGTAATTATCCAGTTAGAAAACTCAGGGGCAAGAATTGTTGGTTTCACTAGCGATTGTTGTTGTAGTGTTTAACGCCCGCTTTTACTACTACGGCACCGCAGCCGGTGACACTAATGATACATGGAATGAAGATGGAGCACCGGTGGAATGAGATGGCAGGGGAAACCGGAGCACCCGGAGAAAACCCGCCCTGACGGCGCTTCGTTCACCACGAATACCACATGCCGGTCCCTGGGATCGAACCCGGGCCACCTAGGTGGTAGGTGAGCGCGCTAACCGCTCGGCCACGGCGCCGCCATTCACTAGCGATGGAAGTCAATCAAACAAAAAAGTGTGGAAAAATTTAGGAATAGGAGCAACATGTGAAAATGTACAGCACCCACTTGATGACAAAAGAAGAATATGGGCTTTTTCAGATTGCGTGCACATAATAAAATGCATGAGAAATTATTTTCATGATAAGGTGGATGTCTTATACAGAAATAAGAGAATCCAATATAATTTTTATAGATATATTTATGAAGCTGACACTCTGGTCTTAGAGTTTGCCCGAAATTGACCTCATCCCACATAGACCCTACCTCTTTTCAGAGAATGAATGTGAGACTGTGTTTTCAATTGTTCAGTAACAGCACTGTAAATGGCATTGACTTCTTCAGGAAAATTAATTTTGAAAAATTTAAGGGAAGCGAAAATACTGAACTATTCACAAGAGATGTAAACAATCTTGTAGATGCATTAAACTCCACAGTTCCAATTAAAGCACTCTATAAAAATTCGCAATCTCACAGAGTACTAAAGGATTTCTTTCGCATAATAACGTCTGAAAACAACACACTCTGCTCAACTAGAACAATGGAATCTCTTAGAGTCACCTTAAAAAGTACTTTGCAAGTGTCCGAGTATTTATGGAATAGAGGATTTGCATACGTCTAAACAGCAAAGATCTCATGGAACGGCACTTTGGAATTATGCGTTCTTTGAACTGTGACGACCATCCTTCCACAGTTTACTTTTTACATTTACATATGCTACAGGCTGTGTATGTCCCTGTAAAACTTGCACTGTCAAATGCTGCTAATTGTGAGAATAAAGTGAAGCCACCACTTACATCTTTTATGAATCAAATTCGTATATTGGCAAAACAAACTGAGCAAAAAAACCGTGAGCTGTTGGATTTTGTTGGAAACAAAATAAAGAACAAAACTAAAATACTTGACTGGGAAAGTGAAGTTCCCGAACTCTATAAGGACAATATTTCTAAAAGATGCTTAGGGGGTTATATAGTAAAAAAGATGCTCGAAAAAAAAGTTAACATCACATTACATGAACTGTCGCTTCTTTTTTCGTACCAAGGAAATCAGTAGAGAAATGACGTCATCGAAGTCATCAAAATCAACACGTAAACTCTCCAAGAGCTCCAACATCTAATTCCACGGTGAGTTTCGATATTTTATATACATAACATACATAATTTGCATTATGGTTTAATTCTTCAGCATAAAATCATGTAAGCAGATATTTCCCATTGTTCTTCATTAATTATAATACCCATTATTGTAAAATAGCATCCTATATTATGTGTCAAGGAAAGACGATGTTTCAAAACAGTATTTCAAATATTCCTGCTTACGATTTTAGGTATTTAAAATGCTAATTGATAATATGAAACCCATTTTCACCATGCATTCGTGAACTAAAGTGAAGCGACCGCGACACCAGTGCCATCTTGCGAGCGAACCATAGTAACTCTCGAAGAGCTCACACTATCTCTTCTATCCGCTATGGTAATACTTTAAAAAAATAAATTAGTAATTCTTAAGTAATCATTCCCTATATGACATGTAAAGATTTAATGTCACATCAAGTAATAGGTAAATTATTTTTCAAGGACAGGTACGTACCTACATTCTACAACAGCAGTACTTTGCAAATTTCTATTTCTTTATGCAGTCCCTCTTACATTATGCATGACAAAAACCATGGTGACATAGTCACAATGGATGTATGTTTTAGTTATAGGTGTGTGGTAGTTGTGAGTTATTCATACTGCTTAGTTCCTAAGCACACAGTTTTCTAAGAATGCTGCTTCTTTGTACTCCATTTGCTGACTGTAGCTTAAACAACCTAACCACAGAATGTAATCCTATAATCTTTCATGCAAATAAATGTGAATGTTTTACATTTTCTACTGTAATCAATACTGAAGTAATGGTTTAGACTCATTTTCTGGCACTGCAAAATAACCAGTTTATATTACTAATTATTCCCGGTGGATTCATAGATTGACTAAAGGTAGCAATTAAAAAAAAAAAAAAAAAAAATTAACATGAATACGCTTACTATATTTCACATATGTATGTATGTTCAGGAATCATTAAGAGTATAGGTAATCGCAGAAAAGTGCATAAATCCAGTCCTTTTCATGATTAAAGTCAGCTATCCTGAGTAGACACAGGCTTACCTAACCTATATCTGCATGCATTTTCTGCTGCCAGACAGTGGCGGCTCGCAGTCAAAATTTTAGGGTAGCCAAAGTGTAACAGTAACAACAAACAACAACAACAATAATTCTAGTAATAATAATAATAATAATAATAATAATAATAATAATAATAATAATAATAATAATAATAATAATAATAATAATAATAATAATAATAATAATAATAATAATAATAATAATAATAATAATAATAATAATAATAATAATAATAATAATAATAATAATAATAATAATAATAATAATAATAATAATAATAATAATAATAATAATAATAATAATAATAATAATAATAATAATAATAATAATAATAATAATAATAATAATAATAATAATAATAATAATAATAATAATAATAATAATAATAATAATAATAATAATAATAATAATAATAATAATAATAATAATAATAATAATAATAATAATAATAATAATAATAATAATAATAATAATAATAATAATAATAATAATAATAATAATAATAATAATAAATCCCGTTTATCCGAAATATAGGCGAAGTCATTGCGGATAACGCAAACAATATATTGTTTGGCTGTTTAATAAGAGCAGACTGAATGAGTGTGACTTACGGACGAATTACCGCCAAAACTAAAATCACGAGTGTCGGCAGACTTTTTTCCAGGGGGGGCACATGTTGGAAATTTGCAATCATATAATATTAAATCATTATTTTACTGTCAAAATTTATAGTTTTTGTTGCAGATAACTGTATCAATTTGTGCTAAACAAAAATTGTTATTTACATCAAAATTAAAATAATAGTTTAAAAGTCAGTAACTAACTGCACATTAAGTTCACCAACTTCCAAGGGGGGACCGTGGCCCCCCTTGCCCCCGTTTCGCGACGCTCATGACTAAAATAGATTAAGAAATTGAAAAATTGTCTGACTGCAGATTTGTGTTAAATAGCTAAAACACTCCTCTTTTTATTGTCAGTGCGCCGCGAAAGCGAAATTTGTAATAGTTCACTAATTAAGTCGGTCATACTGGTATTACACAGAGATAACGACAGATTCAGATCTCTGAGATCTTCGTTCGTGGAGTATGGCTGTTCGGAAAATGTCGCATAAATTCGGGTTTGGGCAGGCAAGTGTTCGGACTGCTGGCAGACGCGTCTACGCATGCTCGGAGTGCATATACAAGACCGAATGTTTCTTTATCCCTGTTTAAGGGCCTCGTACTGAGGAAATGGGGCCGGGCAGGCAGAGGTTAAGCTAGCCTGCTCTCCACTACCCAGGCTCCATGCGTATCATTTCTGCCGCGCGTTTCAAACGCGCAGCGCAGTTTTGATGAATCGGAATTGAGATTAAAGGATTTGACCATGCGCTGGTCATTATAACCGAGAAAACTTTTCTTGAACTGCAATTTAGGGGAAAATGACGGTTCAAATGCTAAAATGCAGAATCATAGTTAAACATTATTTGTTGATGTATTACGATAGGGTAGGCAATGCCTACCCTGCCTACCCTGAGGAGCCGCGCCTGCTGCCAGAAGTTGATAGTGTTCATATGATTATTTTATTTATTAGAAAATTATACTTCGGACATGTTTTATACGAGGCATAATGTTATTTTGACTACAGCACTACATAAACATACACAAGATCGTTTGTGATCATTTCAAATATATTGTAAAACCGAAAACATTGCGTCACATAACCTTAACTTATCCAGCAGTTCTGATTTCTGTGTAAAATGTAACTAAAGATTATTTAAAATATTGATTATATTAAAATTAAATACTAGTATTAATACTCACCACTGAATTCTTAGTGGGCTCAAAATGGTCTCTCTTGATTGTTCTTAACCATTACGTTCACAGAGCTTCACTTTTTATAAACTTAAAGACATGCACCTTGTTCTTAATATCGTAATTCCATCTACAATTAGGGACACAGCATTCTATAAACAACAGTTCACGTGTACTTTTATTTGCTTTTCATACACTCTTCTTAACGCAACTAAACAAAACAGCCAGATGCCTACCAAATACCACAAGGCTCCTGTTCTGTGGAGAATCGCCGCTTGCCTATGACGTCACACACGAAGGAAAGATTAGCAGTACGACCTTGTTATTTAGGAGGCATTGATTGAACCACCGGCAGCTAGTAGTTGCTAGGTGCAAAGGTTGCTTCCGCTGAAGTAATCTACCACTGCATTCTGTTCTGTTTAATGTATCACTAATTACATTATTCCCTGGCATCCAGATCTTGTAACTCTGCATTTTATGACCATTAAAACCGTATTTTACACTATTACGCGGTCATATATTTTAATATGGTAATAGTCTACGAAATTTATAGAGATGCATTTGAATGTGAATCTTTAAAGGGAAATATTAATTTCGGGAAGCATGATTGACAGTTGAGGTAGGAGTGTTCCCTGCTTTATTTTCAGCAAGTGCAATTAATATCTTATAAAGCATTCAGTTTTAAAATAATCGCAATCATACTGCAGCATTCATAGAACGGCGGGAAAGTTACAACGCTATGCGGAATAAAAATATGTAAAGAAATAGATTTCCTTAGTTTGTATAAGGTTATATTTCACACGGGTTATATAAACAATGATGTTTCCGTTAAGAAAGAAACAAGGAAAAGCCAAATAAAAAATGAGTGGAATTCGAAGTAATGCTAGCCTACCAATGTAGATTTGAACGAATAAGCCTTAACCAGTTGCGCTATAGGCAACACACGAACTTAGTCTCACTGATTAAACTCATGTCTCTAAGTCTTGCACCCAATACTAGAATCATTTTAGTTCTAGTGCACAATTTAATAAAACACAATAAGGACACCTTTTCTGCAAATGTACTGAAGTTAAATTTGCAATGTTTGCCCGTTAATGTAGAAGGATTGCTTTTTAAAGCTGTGAGGTGAGTGAGCTAAGAGGAGACATGGCTGCCACGTCCTTTGGGCAGCAGGGGAAACACACGACTAATTTAATTCTCATACTATCTATGCAAGCACGCCTGAGGTGCAGGTGACCCTTCGCGCAGGTTTAGCTGAAGGTGGGTATTTACTTTTGTGAAAGATAGTACAATGGGTGCCAACCACACAAGTGTATGGCAAACCTTGCATCAGGAGCTGCTCTATCCCTTCCCTCTATAAAAGATACAAGCCTTAATTCCGGAGGATTGTGATTTACGCTTGCAGTTTTGCGAATGGGCCTTAAGGCAGCCACCGGAACTGGTTTCAGTGGTGTTGTTCACCGATGAAGCCAGGTATACCAGGGATGAGCCGATTCTAAACTACCAAAGTAGCCACATATGGGCATACAAAACACCCTTGCCACTGTTCAGAAGAGCCAGCAACAGCAGTTGATGCTGAACACACGGGCTGGTATTGTTTCTGACCACACAATTGGGCCATACTTTCTTCCTCCTAAACAGCGTGGCAACACTTATAGAACATCTTTGAAGGCTGTGCGGCCAGCCCCTTTGGAAGAAATGCCGTTTGATATTTGCGCTCTACTGCATTTCCAACACAACAGAGCACCTGTATATTGTGCTATAAACGTAGAGCATCTAAATCGATTCTTCCCCAACCGTTGGATTGGAAGAGGCAGTCCTACCGTGCCCTGACCACCTCGTTCGCCGCATCTCAACCCCATGGATTTCTTTTTCTGGGACCTTCTTCACACAATGGTGTACTCATCATTAAATGATTATGAAGGAACGCTGGTTGCCCACATTATTGCAGCCAGTAATGGAATTTGCAACGCACCGGGAGTGCTCAACGGAGTTCGCGGATCATTTTTGAGTCGATGTCGCCTATGCATTGATGTCAGGGGTCACCATTTTGAGCAGTTCCTTTGAAATCTGAGACTACTCATAATTGGTTTCCTTACCTTTGTTCTGCTTGTATCTACCTATTGTATTGTAATATTAACATCAATTCAACTCATGTTTATAATAATTCAGTCACATGTAGCTCTTTCAACCTATTATCAATTACATAGGCCAACAGTGATTTTGCTGTTTTAGGTTTTGATGGCTTTTTATAGTAATTTCCATTCCCTGGTTGCAAAAATGATGTCCGTATAGTCGTATCACATACCATTTTTTCACAAAATTACGATTCTAATTCTTAATTTATGTGGCTATTTTTTGTGACCATGAACAACAACAATGCCATCTATAGGAATAAATCTACTTCAATGAACTAGTTGGATGTTTATGAGGCAAATGGCAGAACGTTCTAAGCAGTTTATACCATTTTGTATTGTGAATTCATTTATACAGGCCATAAGAGTTGTTCTGTAAAGCTAAGAAATTAACATATAAATATAGCCAGTTTCTTATCTTTGTCATATGTAATTTCTTACAGAACAATGGGAAGTGTTGTGTAAATAATCCTAATACAATTTGCGGTGTTTGTGGCAGTTTTGTTGTGAAGAAACAGTAAAAACATAACCTCATTTATAAAAAAGGTTACAAGGCACACTTCGGAATACAACTTGGAGATCAATTGAAGCCGTGGGCTACTCATGCTCTGTGCAGTGGTTGTGTTGAAGATTTACGAAGTCGGACAAAGGGGAAGAAATAATCACTATGCTTTGGAATACCAATGGTGTGGCGTGAACTTCACAATCACAGCATTGACTGTTACTTTTGCACATACAATTTGAAGGGTTGCAATGCAAAGAACAAAAAAGGAATTCTATATCCAGACTTGCCATATGCTATGAGACCAGTAGCACGAAGACCTAATGTTCCTATACCTAAATCATTTAAAGATAGTAGTGAACTTATTTGAGATACAGGGAGTAATAGTGATTTGCCATCTGTATCCAACGAGTACTACGTTCCTGAAACATCAAGCGTGCCACAAGTATTATCACAAGTCAAGCTAAATGATATAGTAAAGGATTTAAACCTTACCAAGGAGGCAGCTGAACCATTAGGTTCCAGACTACAAGGAAACAACTTGCTTGCAGCTGGTCCGTCGTTGACGTTCTACAGGAACACAGAAAAAGATATTTTGCATTACTTCAGTGACCAAGAAAATTTAGGTTGTTGCAATAACATTCCTGATTTAATGAACAAATTGGGTTCCGTTAAATATAATCCAAATGACTGGAGGTTATTTATCAATTCAAGTAAAAGAAGCCTTAAGGGTATACTGCTACACTGTGTCAATGTTCTTTCTTCAGTTCCAGTAGCACACTCAGTGCATGTGAAAGAGAATTATGAACGCACAAACGCAACAACTCCAATGTCGGTGCCCTACTTATAAGTTATAGTTACATAACCCTCAGCACCTTATGTCTGGTCGTACTAAGTGCTTTAAGCATTCCATAAGGAATTGGAGTCCAGTTGGAACGGACGTGGCTAATTGTTAGAGGGGCAACAAACGACTCTAAAGGTAATTCACTGCGCCAATTTTACGCACAGTAAGTGTTTGTAGAAAATGTGTCTGCGTAAAGAACACGTATCATTAGTGTCAATGGGTGTTAGAGATTATATGCATTGCTTGAGTGTTTTAGCATTTGCTTGCACTAAATAAATTTGAGAAACAATATTTCAGTTTAAATGTTTAATCTATGAATGCTGCATGAAATATTTGTAAGCACTGAGCAAAAACGGGCGAAGTGTTACCGTATTTTCAGAGTAATGTATTAAAAATTATTTTCTTGTTTAACGACGCTGTCAATTGCCAGGATCACATCAGCATCGCCGGTGTGCCGGAATTTGGTCCCGCAGGAGTTCTTTTACATGCCAGTAAATCTACTGACATGGAGCTGTCGTTTTTACGCACACTTAAAAACCGTCGGCCTGGGCCGGGTTTGAACCCGCGACCTTGGGATCCGTAGGCCTCAGAGTAGTGGAGGGAGTCCTAACCAATGATAAAGAATTTCGATGAATTCCAGTTAGAGGCTTACAGAATGGAGGAATTGGATGAAGAAGAGGAAAACAGCGTTGAAAAACTGGGATTGTGATACAGTCATGAGAATCCTGACTTTTTTCCAAGTGGGAAAGAAAACGGTGAAAGTCCATTACATAGAATCCAAGAGAGTGAAAGTGGTAGCAACAAGATATAGAGAGATTCGCCTGCAGATACCAATAAAATAAAGATAAATAGCTGGAGAATATTGCATCAATAGGGAGTTTTCGCAACCTGATCAGAAATCTGCGTTAAACGTTATTATGACGCCATTAATTCTACGTGAAATCAGAAGCCAGCACGTTTAACGCTTGAATAACGTAGAGCTTAACAGAGCGGTCAAGTGCGGTTATATGTGCACGAATAACGTGGGCTATTACGGAAGTGTATTGTTCACCTACAACTATTATTATGTCTAGTACAAAACTTCGATTTACAATAAGTGACATAAGAGATGTCAAAGTATAAAAAATGAATAGTATTGTCAACACATGATCATTTTTTCTGTTAGAACCAACGACCCAAAATCCATCAAATTCCGTATATTCTCTCAAAAGTAAAAATTAAATTAAAACGGGAGTAGATTTCCTCAGTGACGATCGACGAACTTCAAATGGTTTTTAAACGGCACCCTCACTCTTACACGCCGGTTCCTGATGGGATTTCCTACGATATGATCCCACCACTCTTCTCCACCTACTTACTGACTGCTATTGTCACATCCTTACCACAGGAAATTTTCCCGAAGTTTGGAACACATTTTATGTGATCCATATTCTCAAACCGGGAAGTCAGGCGAAGAAGCAGCACACTATAGGCCGTTAGTACTCGCCTCCGTGCGTTGCAGGCTGTTAGAGCATATTTTGGTTTCCCGGCTGTTGTTTTATCTAGAACGCGCTGGCCTGTGGCCGATGGGACAGTATAGCTTTTGCAAGTTGTTTTCCACTACGCATAATCTCCTACTATTTACCCACGACGTTCGGATTTCATGGCATCATAACCAAGGCGCTTTGGCCCACTTTTTAGATATTTCCCATGCATATGACTCCGTGTCTCTTGGCCCTTTAGTACAGGCAGTGGCGGCTCGTGAAGTTCGACAAAGGTGGGGCACAGTAAAGTTAATTGTAATCATGCAAAAAATAAAATCTTACCTTGTATTTATTTTCGGTATATGAATTCCATCCTCCTGTTCTTTACTGCAGCAAATTCTTCAATCACTTTCTTGTTGAATTTCGGGATGTTGTGTATCATTTGCTTTTCAATTGACAGCATAGCTAAAGCGTTCAACCTGTCATTTCCCATTGAACTGCGCAAGGAAGTCTTTATTCTATTTAATGTTGAAAATGACCTTTCAGCCTCCACAGTCGTCATCGGGATTTTGACTATTATCTTCAACACTGTCACACACTCAGAAAATGTGCGCAACATATTATTGTCGAGGAAAAACTGCAGAAGCGCGGCCGCGCCGGAGGCTGTACGAAAATCTTCGCGTCCATATAATATCTCCAGTTCGGTTTTCAGTTTCGGACCATTTATGGTTGGATAAAGTTTTAAAGTAGTTTGAAAGTCATTTTCAGGAAAAACAGCACTATACTGTGAAAACTGGCCCACAAAAAATAATTTAGATGCGCACAAATGATCTGCAAACTGAAATCTGTCTTCGATATGTGTCACAATCCTGTCACAAACTTCGATAGCAGATGTATGGTCATCTCCATTATCAATATGTCGCCTTTTTGACATGGGCTCATTTAAAGGTATTCCAATCTCTTCATATTGTTTTCGGACATTCGCTATCGCTTTGACAAACTTGCTGATGAAATCTTTCATTTTAACGGCATCTATCCTTTTGTTGAATGCAGTCAAAGAAGATAGCAACATGAGGCATAACCTTATGGTAGAAAGACAGCCAGAATGAGAACTGAGAGTCTCTTAAGGTGCGAATAAATCCTGCAGCTTGGCCAGAAGCGTTTTTGTCGTTTAGTTCAGTGTCTCTAATGTGTTCGAAACATTTCATCAGATTTTCTTTATGTTCAAACACAGTATTTACAGTTCTGTGTTGAAAATACCATCTTGTTGGTGGGACAAAACCAATCTTTCTTTGGACGAAGTCTACTAAGAAATCCATTCTCTTTGGAGACCTTGAGAAGAATGTTCCAATGCCTTGGAGATCTTGAACAAATATCCTGCTGTGTGAAGATGATGAAGTGGCATTCTGCAGATTCAAATTCCCTTGATGTGCGTAACAATGAATAAAATTTGCCCGTGGATATTTCTCTTTTATCAGGGAACACACTCCACCCCTTTCTCCACTCATAACAGAAGCTCCATCAAATGTTTGGCATACAAGCTTTTCTGGAGTTTTATCGACACCTAGTTCATGTAACTGGTCTAAAATTATTGCAGCTAATCCTCGAGCACTCCTATCATTAACTGCAAAAAAAAAAAAAAAAAAAAAAAAAAAAAAAAAAAAAACCAAAATCTTTCAACTATTCTGCCTTCTCTTTGAAATCTTAACATTAATGACATTGTGCATGAATTATCGGTCGTTTCATCAGCCTGAATGGAGAGAAATTCTTCGGAACTAATTTCATTGATGATATTTTCCCGGCATACTGTCAGAATGGCATCTAAAAGTTCATTTTGGATGGTCTTCGACGTTCCTTTGAATACTGTCGAGTGTTCTAAATGGTCCTTTAAAACACTGTCCAGGGCTGCAGTATAATTAATGAGACCTCTGAAAACACCTGGATTATCAGACTCCTCTGTCTCGTCATGACCACGCAAGCCTAATTCAAATTCCCCACAGAATTGAATTGCGTCGATTATGCGCGATAGAATGTACCTATTCTTTTCAACGAGCTCATTGTGTTTACGTATAGATGTTCTGTACGCATCATCAAGCTGTGCTCTGATATTCAGGTTCCCCAAGACTGCTAAATTTTTTTCATTATTTAAATTACTTTTAGACATTCCATGTTTTTTACACTTTTCAGACAAATGTTTGAGGTCTTTAATACCACTTTTGGTCCAGATTTCGTCACCACCGAACAAAAGACATGGAAAACAAAACAATGCATTTTTTTCTGAACACCCGCAGCTCCATTCCCACTTTTCATAAAATGATTTGTTGAATTTTCTATTGTACGTTCTATGTTTATCCTTATATTCTCATAGGAATACTTAAAACTAGATTAACTCATACCTGAGAAAACTACTTAACCAACAGACTCACGTAAACTAAAGAAATACTAGCCTGATGCTTTTAAATTAGCGTGAAAACCGAAAACCTTCCTGTTACGTGCTGCTATGTATACCACAGAAGTGTGCAAAATGAGAACTAGTTCCACTAGAATAGATGTCTCTGCTCTACTGCTAGCATTCATCTATTGGAGTGTCATCTAGTGACCAAAATCCTAACTTTTACAAGGAAAGTGTCTTGTTCACATCAACGTCACACGAATTATGTGACCCGGCGTAGTGTCATTCTCCCGTTTCTCCCCCCACCCGGTACACAGAAGCGCACGAAGACGGCAAGCTGCAATTGGCCAGCAGTAAGCTGAAGAAGTCACACTGAGAATGTGACCCCAGCCATGTTGCCAAGTTTCAATACAACTGGTACAACCAAAGAGTATACAAACTAGTAATTAATGGGTGTAACTGGCATGCTTTTAAGGAAGCGCAAATTTTGAATAAATTACTGATTTTAACGTGAAATTTAATTCTGATTTTAAAGGAGGGGCACGTGACCATGTGCCCTTAAGGTAGAACAGCGCCTGAGTACAGGGCTTGTGCCACTTCATCTTCCCACCTTCTCTACTTACTCTTTTTATCAATCTAATTACGGATCGTCCCATTTACCTTCATCCTCACTATATGTTGCACTCCCCACGCGTCTGTTCCGAAGGCCTTCCCATGGGCACTTCCTTTAGTCCTCTCCTTTTATCCTATACATTCACACATTAAGTACATTGTCGTTTCAGCTCAGCCAACTTCTTTGTATGCCGACGATTTAGTTTATACTCCCGAACTACTTTACATACTGTGCGCCAGTTTCCGACCACCCTTCAGGCCGATTTGGACCTCCTACTTGGGACGCTCAATGGCCTGGGACTGACGGTTCACCCTGACAAATGCGTATCGGTGTTTTTTAAATGCAGTCCGCCTCTGCTGCATGCCAATATGTCTATTGGTGAATATACTCTTCCTTTGGCTCGATCCGTTAAATTTCTTGATTTGCCCTTAGACCATAACCTGAGCTGGAAATTGCAGGCGATGCACCCTTATTCGTCCCTCTTAACTGCTAGTACCCTATTTCGTTATTTGCAAGGGCGTAGCTGGGGACTCATCCCCAGAGTTTATGTCACATATACTTATTTCTATTTCGGGGTAAATTAGATTTGATGGTTATTACTCATCTCCATAAGGTGTGGCACAGGAAAATAGACTGTCCTTCATCGCAATGGCAAAGCCATACTTGAGGTAGAGGGCAAACTTTCTATGGAAAAGGTATTTTCGGAGCTGGGTATGTAGTCTCTTCTGCGACGGCAGGTAGACCTGACAGTCCGTTTTATGTCAAATCATTCCAATTCCGAGAAACGCCATTGTACTCGAAACTCTTGTTGGGTGCATGCTTGCCACTTTACCAAGTATTTGCTTCTATCCGTTATCTACTGATTTACCTATTGGTTTTTCGGAAGTGTCGTGCTTTGGAGGGCATGCCTAGTTTCCCTAGGCTGCCGCTCTACTTAGTGGACTACTTTGTCCATCAACCGCAGGCGACTCTTTTGGCTTCCGAGTTATATCACGGGGACCCGTTTACATCACAAAGGTTCCTTCATTTGCTGCCCTAACACTCGGGGTCGGGGACCCAACCTTTTTTCCACCTCCTTACCGACGGTTCCTTACTCCCACAGGTGCAGGTGTTGCGTTTATAAATTGGACCACACAGACGTCTGTACGGGAGTTTCTCCCTGCGGGTTTTTCCAATTATTTTGCTGAGATCTATGGCCTTTATAAAACTCTGCGATCTACCCTTTGTATTTCCGATTCCACGATCCTGTTTTGTTCGGACTCTTTGGGCGCCCTTCGAAGCATCAGCTCCCCAGTATGCCTCCGGGGACGGACTGGTGGGAGGTGCTGTGGCCTTTGGAAATATCCAAATACCTTAACCAACGCAATACTATTCAATTCTTATGGGTTCCGGGACATGCAAATATTTCGGGCAACGAAACTGCCGACCGCCTGACTAGGGGGGCGGCCCTTGTCCACGCACCAACGGAAGCGGTCACTCTCACTTGAAGGGATGCTGCACGGCTTTTATCTGACCAACTGGTTTCTCAACTTTCCAACTTTTCCGACCTGCCTTCCTTCACAGGGCGTTCTCCGTGGTTTAAGGAATCCACTCTCACTATATAGCGTTCCACTCTTAGAAGACAGTATGGAGTTAAATGGGACATCTGTGTCTCTATCTAGCGCATACGAGTTGCCAATAGCCGCGTCCTTTTCTAACCTCACACTGTTTCTAGATTCCTAATAGCATGGTATAAATATTCATTTGTTATAAATTTCAGGTTTGAACACATTATCATATGCATAATTTTTTTCTCTATCAGGTTATATCCTTTTCAGAGCCATTATACATTTCTATAGGCCCATATTTCTTCAGAAAACGTTTTTTTCAATAGAAGTCCGATATTTCCTGTTTCTATACTCATCACGCACTAACTAACAAACTAACTGCTAGAATGCATCTATATTTTTTTCTTAGGTAGAGTAAACCATAGTGCTACTACCTGCTTACTTTGAATTCTCTATATTTCCCCAGTTAAGTGTTATAATTTTTTAAATGAAATGTTTTCGGAAAATTTTATATCTGTGCACTGCAAAAGTTACGCAGTGTGAAACTTTTTTGTTATTGAGTTTACATCAGGGAACCAGCGAGAACAAATGTCGAGGAAGGATGGAGAAAGTTTTTAAAATAAACCAAAAGGCAGTAACCTCTTTCTTTTATCCAGTAAGGCAAACAAAAGGTATTCATCTATTCAGCGTCAGGCCTCACACAGAAGATAGTATAAGGAGCAGCACTAACACTAGTTTGAAAGAAACCGTGTGTGTAACTGTGGGCTGTTATTGCGTTATTTGTTTAATATTTTTGTAAATATTTGTAGTTATGGAGGGGGAAGCTAGGAAGAGATGATATGTTGGTAAATTAAGAAGGAACGCCAAATAATTATGAATGTGTTAGATTATTTTTGAAGCAAACTGCGTGTAAGGCAGTAAAAGAAACAGCTAAGGCTATCGGGTGTTCAGAAGCAGTAGTGTGTGTGATTAAGAAGGAACTAATGAAAGGACCTCTAAGAACGCCATCGAAAAAGAAAGCAAAAGGGGCGGGATACACAAAACGCTAGGTTAACGCAATATGATTGAATAGTGCAAGGTGGAGTGCGGCGAATTGTTCATTCTTTACAGTTTGCAAATATTCCACCCACGCTGAATATAATTGTGTCACAGTTCAACAGTGGTGAGACCCTACCATATTTCTCAAGGGCCACTCTGATTTGGGGTTCGAATATGAAAGTAGGGGTAACAAGTGCATATTAATAGAAAGAGACGATACCATCAGATGGCGACATAAATATCTAAAATACGTGAAAAGGTTTAGGGGCCAGGGGAAATCAGTTGTTTATACAGACGAGTCATTTGTAAATTTCGGTGATACAGTGACAAAGGCGTGCAGGGATACCAAAGTTAAAAGTGCCTATCTCGTCAAGCAGCAATTGAAGGACTAAGTACAGGACTCGGCCACCTCGAGATCGCGCGCGCAGAAAGATTCTCAACTAGTACATGTTGCAACACTGCGCTCCATTTAACGTGTACTGTCTTCTAAGGGTGGAATGCGCTTTAGAACTGCAATCCCTTTGATCTCAAAAATCCGACTTGGCGTTGCCGTTGCACCGGCTTACTTATTTAAAATCCGCGAAAGGTCCTCACCAATCTGCGATTGTTGTACTTACGGCGATATCAACCACGTCTTTTTTAATTGCCCTTACAACACTTTCTGTTACGCAACTTACCAACCCACTAGCCCATTGTTATGGCAATGGTTCATCGAGCATATCCTCTCTGGTTTATAGTGCTGATACCCATTAGCCCAGGCTCCTACTTTGCCATCTCGTTAATTGTAAAATGAAACTCTGATCTATTCGTAACTCATCGCTTCCATTATTTTCCCTACTCTATTTCGACTCGACGCAGATCGCTCTTGCCCAGAGTGAGATAGCGAGTCCATACTACAACAACAACAACAACAATAACAACAACAGTTGGGGTCAAAAGTGGTACGGGAACTTTGGAACCCAGTGTCAGGGTTTTGTTTTTTTTCCTGTTTATAGACAGTCAGAGTAGATAATTTGTTGTGCAATAAGACAGTGACACAGCACTTATATTTAACAGACTTTACTGTGTACTTGAAGCAAAATGTGAACTTAACATCCTCTCCTAACAAACATTGGGATATAAAAAACAAAAGGTTATGTACCGGCATACCTTAATCATAGCTAGCTCATGTCAGTAAATCGTTCTGCAGTGTATATACTGGGCGAAATATAAACCTAAAGTGCAATATGAATGCAGATATACTTAGATATCGTGCACTGATTGCTGCAGCTGTGGGAGCTGGTGTAGTCATCGGTGCAGCAGGGGTGTTCCTATATCACCAACTATTCGCTGAAAAACGTCGGATTCTTCTTCAGCGGGAATTGGCGCGGTTGGATGTATCAGTAGCTGAAATAAGAAACGAATTAGAGACTTTACGCACTGCGCGCTTAAGGAGAATAACAGCTCGTCATACAAATAGCAGCGCTTCTGCACACGATGAACATGTTGAAACTGACATGTATTCTACAGCTGATACTGATGAAGCAGATGAGCAATTTTACGATTTCTCGGATGAGGATGATACGTAAGTATGAATTAATAGCTAAAGTATTATACCTGCGTCAATTTGTAGAAGTGAATAAACAGTTTTGTGTTGTATTGCATCTTGTGGATGTACGGAAAGTGCTCCGGGACATATTCTGAAGTTGAGCCGCATTTTGTTCTTTTGATCCTAGAATGAGCCAAGCTCAAGGATATAGAACATGTCATACAACCATGCAACTAAGTTGAGATATGGTATTATAAATACCTGGTTATTGATGGCAGGAATAGATGTTGCCACTCTGATAACACAGGATCCTGTTATCCTGTCCATGTACTCACACTAACCTAACCTAATAAATTTCGATACCACAGGACCCTGTCATCCCATCCATGTGTACGCATGCACTGTATGGCATGTTTCGCTAAGCTCTGGTCACAATGGGACCTAAACAAATAAACATACAAAACTAAACCAACACAGGCTAAATTTCAGTAACACAGAACTCTATCATCCTGTCCATAAACACATGCTAACTTCAGCATTTTGTTTGTTCGTTAGATCCCACTGTGAGCAGAGCTCAGGAACGTTGAACACGTCATACAATTTGGAATATGTGTGCATCATGACTAATAATATACCCACCACCAATATTACTATTTCCCTCTATCTTGGATTATGTAAGAAAAAATATGAAAATTGTAAGCCACTACCATTTCAAGAGTAAATTTACAACATGCATTACAACAGTGTAAATCACCATCACGTGTAATTTACCTTGTGTAGTGAATATTTACTTGTTGACAAGATATTGAATTCCTCCACAGTATGTGGGGAGTGAGTGTATAAGAATGACTAATTTTTTCTTAAAGATTTTATATTAACTGGGATTGCCTTACAGTTTTAGGTAACACGGAAGGTAATTATTAGAGTCTGGATTTTGTGTAATTGCATATTCTGTTCCTGTATATGTAGTTATAAGAAAAGCTAAAATGTCAACGAATTACATGATAGGACCCTTATTCCAAAGTTTTAAATTACATATTTTGAGCTATAATACGTATTTGTTACCATAATATATAAGTTTACATATTTTAATATTATTGCAGATTTATTATACATTTTCGTCAATTTCATTCATTGTCGTTACAGAGCAAGGAAGTGAAGAAATATTGCAAATTTAATTATTGTGGTTCTCATCCATTATCATCAATCCTATACATTGTCGTTACATTCAAAGCTAAAGTGCACATATTCGATGTGGACAATGACTAGTTTTAAACATGTGAGAAAAAGAAAGGAAAACACTTCAGAATTTCCAGCAGTTAGTTGCATGTAAGTTAATCATGGCACTGGCTGTGTCTTCATTATCATCAAAACTGAAAATGTGGATTTCTGTTGACAGTGCTTTAGTCACTGATGATAAAACAGTCCTCTGTCAAACTTGTGACAGATGTATAGGGTGTACGATGAAATCTCAAATTGAACAGCATTTACTAAGCAATCTACATAGTAGGAATAAGCAACGTGGTTCTTCGAAGAAACAGGTACTACTTAAACACCTCATCTAATAGTAAGTTTTACAAAGAACTGTGAATGGCATTAGTTGCAGGGAACATACCCTGGAACAAACTTCAGGTACCGGAATTTAAACATTTCTTATAAAAATACTGCAACCGCAACATTCCTAACGAGTTCGCTCCCAGGAAGAATTACTTGAATTCTTGTTAGGTTGACATATTAGAAAAAAATCAGGGCTGACATAAGCAGATATGGATTTCTGCTGATTAAATGACAGATGCTGCAGGTTGTTTCATAGCTGATCTAATTGTGGACAAGCTGGACACTGAAGCTGCATTAAAACCCTATTTAATTTATTGTAAACCTTTAGATGCAACAAATAATTCTGCAATCATTAGATTTATGAATTATAGACTTAAGATACTATGGCTAGGTGGCCTAAAAGAAGAGAAGGTACTATTGTTGTACACAGATGCAGTTCCATACACGTTGAAAGCGGGAAAATCGCTTACTGTATTTTATCCAAACTTAATGCATGTTGTCAGCATTCAACAGTTATAAAATGCTCAGTTCCGTTTTATACATCGCAAGTCACCTCAGCTGGCTTCCTGACAATATCAAGAAACTGGAAACTTCAGATATCCCTCTTCAAGAAACTGTGGAAATAATGGAAAATGCAGTTCAGAAAGTGAGTGCTGTGCCAGGTGAAGTGGGTGGTGTAGTTTCCACTAAGCTGCAATCTGTGCTGAATAAGAACCCTGGATACTCAAATCTTGTTATTTTGCCTCGCTTATTTAATGGTGAAAATGTAGAACCCTCTGATAATATTATTCCTGGCACAGTCCCTCTGTATAAATGTGCACCGCTAACTTGTGAAGTTGAGCGATCTTTCTCAATTTATAACAACATATTGTCAGACAGAAGACTGTGCATGACAACAGAACATTTGGAAAGGTATGTTGTAATTAACTGTGCATACCATTCTAATGTGACCTAAACACTTGTTTGGGAGAACTTGTACTCCATAGTAAAAGTGAACTGATTAACAATAAACATGGTGATTTGACTAGCCTACCAGTGAATTTGTTTTGTAGTAAAAAAATAGAATTTTGGATGTTACATGTAATTGCTTCATTACATACATATTTATTTACATATTTCACCAATTTTGGTTACATATTTATGTACACATTTCTTAATTTGATATTACATAAAATCCGGGCTCTAGTTATAAATTTTTATTGCAGAATACTAACATCCTTTTTGGAACATTTTGTAAGCAATTTGCAGGTTTATGAAATTGCCTGCATGCCTTGTACTGTGGCATGCACAGCAAGGTTTGTTGTGAAGTTACCATAATTATCTGCAAGATGGATCAACAGAGTATATATGTATTCACCAGCTAGAGTGAGAATTTTTTGGGTTTTAAATAATGGCCTACAGAAATGATGGGCTCCAATGCCACAGATAATACATATTGCCTTTTTTTGTAATATAAACGCTTGCTGGTGCTGAATTACTCCAGAAGATAATTCCATACCTCAACAGGGAGTGAAAGAAAGCAAAACATGCTGTTCTTAAAGCATTTTTGTTAAGCAGATTCTTGAAATTTGTTAATGCAAAGCAAGCAGAGCAGAGTTTTGGTAGCATTAATTTTCATTTGTTTCCCCAGTTGAACTCATCTCTTTGGAGCCCTAGAAATGTTATACCAGCTACTTCACTTATAATATAATTATTGTATTTGATTGTTAATTCATTTACTTGCTTATGCTTTGTTTTAAACCGAATAAAGTTTTTCTGGAACAAGCCTTACAAGCCAATGGCTATTCTACACAGGAAATAAAGAGAGCCTTCCGACCACCCAGACAGCAGCCGATCTCTGCTAAGCCGACCCCACCTAGGTGCAAAGGCACGGTATTCCTTCCTTATGTTCAAAACGTCACCGACAGGATTGAACGCCTCCTGCTACGCCATAATATTAAGACGGTTTTCAAGCCTACAAGAGAGCTCAACAGTTTACTACGCTCAGCCAAGGACCCGAGGGACCCCCTCTCCTCGGCTGGCGTATATCGGATCCCCTGCTCTTGTGGTGCAGTATATATTGGTACGACGCTACGTAGTATCAACACCAGACTAAACGAACACAAGAGATGCTGCCGTCTTGGACAATTTGAAAAGTCAGTGGTCGCTGAACATGCTATAGAAGCGGAGGGGGGACATGTCATCAAGTTTCAGGACACCAGCATTCTGTCTAACATCTCACACTACCATGCTCGACTACAGCGCGGAGCCATAGAAATTTATAAACATGCCAATAACTTCAATAGGAAAGAGGAAACCCTTAAGCTCAACAAAACTTGGTACCCCGTCATCGATAACATTTAACAACACAGACAGTCAAGCAACACAAACCAATCAGAATCTAGTAGCGCCCGAGATGCAGCTAGCCCCCTCCCACCAACCGCACTGCCTCAGTGAGCCCCGAGCCAATCAGAGAAGACCCCTCTGTGTATAAATTCCCAGACAGTCAACGCCTCAGACGCAACAGTGCCTTCACCAAGAAGACTTCGACCACGCCACCGATGATGTCCACCGCAGTAGTGGACGAAATGTCTGGACCCAGTTACTCCAGCAGACCACGGTATATCAGCCCAGAAGACTCTTTTAGAATTTCGAACACTGGCCGTGAAAGCCTACGCCTACTCACGAATAAAGCTTGTTTTATCATAGTTTAATGATAGCTTATTTGGTTCAAGCCAAATGTTGGGCTGTTCGTAGCCTACATGACAAGGTGATCTGGGAATAGAAACATAGGACAAAATTTGATGCAGGTATAGTAGTTTACAGGAATATTGAAAACATTGAGGTGCCAACCTTACTATTAGTCCAGTGGTTTCAGTTCTGTACAAGTACAGGTTACCAAAATGGTGACCATTAGGTTTTGGCTATGCTTTGTAGCTTAGGGCCCTCAGTATCTCAGCTATGCTCTGCAACTTAGGGCCCGCAATACCTCAGCTATGCTTTAGAGCTTAGGGCCCTCAATATCTCAGTTATGCTTTGCAGCTTAGGGCCCTCAATATCTCAGTTATGCTTTGTAGCTTAGGGCCCTCATTTTGTGATTCAGGGACCTGCACTCATATGAAGTTTAGGCCAATATCTCCTTCTATATGGGTATACTGCATCAAAAGTGACATTTGCAGTGTGCATATAGTGAAGAGGCAAATCTTCCATATCTCGCAGCTGTGATTAGTTCTGTGTAATCATTGTAGGTGGCACTTAATGGTAGTCAATGTGCAGTGATGTTGCCAACCTATGCATGAAAAAGTCGTCATATTTGGGGTTTATCTTCACAGATTCTGTGGCTGTGGCCCTTTGCTGTCTCAGAGTTGCAGCCAGCGTCACTCGTTTTCATATAAAAAAAGTTTGTTGCTGGAAGAAATACACAACATTGGGTCCTGTAAGATTTCAACTATGATTGAAATTGATTGATTGTTCATTCACTTGGTCCCATCGTGAGTAAAGCTCAGTGACTTTGGGTGCATCGTACACTTGTGGAACATGCATCACGACTAATAATATACCCACCATCAAGAGTGCTGCCTTTTTTTCCTCCTCCATCTTGCATTATGTAAGAAAAAATCAAAATCAGTAAACCGCCACAGTTACAAGAATAAACTTTGCAACCTGCATTACAGTAGTTCAACAATAATGAATAATGTAAATCTCAATAACATGTAATCTACCCTGTGTATCAAATATTTACCTGTTAAATGACGTGTTAAGGGATTCCTCCTCATTATTGTGTCATAGCCAGGGTTTAACTTGTCCAGCTAACAACCTATATTTATAAACAGCACTGAGGCCGTCCGTGTGATTTAGGGGGAAAGGATATTTGGTTGAGTGCTGGCTTTCTGCATTAAAGATTGCTAGTTGAGTCCTGGTCAGAACAGTGGTTCAAGTCTTATTCCTACTGTGGTAGATGCAAAATTTTACAAAATTGAGTTACGTAGAGTATCGGCATAATTTTCACCTTCTGCATTGTTTTGTGAAATCAGATTTTGCAAAATTTGATTCGTGTCCTGTGTAGAAGGTTGGGAATATTAGCAGTTTTTTCAAAATTCGATAGATGCTCTGTTCACTTGCTATTGTGAACCCATTCACATGACTTAAAAGAGCATCAAATTTAGACCATTTATACAATATCATTTGTTTACCGAGAATCCATTTAAACTTACTATTGGGTATTACAATTTTACCCTGTAGAACCTGGATAGTAAAATTGGAATTAATTCTCAATGCTGCTAAAATTTTAGGAATTTTAAAATTTTTAAGAATTTTCCTCTAATTTCATGTCACTAATTCTATTTTTAAAGCTCTGAAAATCGAACAATTTTGTCACCTTTGAGCCATTTATGAAATGCTGCTGCATCCCTTTCCAACATGTCCCCTCTTCTTTCTTCTGATAGGATGGTAAATTAGGAAACAGCAAGGGGAATGCATCTTCAGTAAGTTTAGGAGTTGTTCTGTGTACTACAAGAACATTTCCATCCTTTTGCATGGCAGTAAATTCCCTCACTATGTGCTGTTCAGAAAAATGTTTAATACATACCACAGCAGCAACACCTGGTTCATAATTATCCTGTGAATAGCACATACCCACTGCTCATTCCTGTGTGGATCCTTTGGAAACAAAAACACTGTAACATACTTTTCTATACTTTTTTTATAGTTTGAGGTACCACCCGGCACACAACACTTCCTAGGCATTATGTGTTTAAAACTACATCACTTTGTAATTTGATTTTTTGCTCACTTAATTGTTTACTGACATGTTGTAAGACACAAGCAACTTCTTAGTATTCCAACTGCTATGTTGCATTCCCGTAACAAACAAGTAGGTGATAAATATGAGCCCCCAATGATATTATTAGTGTAATCTTTTTCAGCCTCCAGACCTGTATAGATAGAGATGGCCTTGGTTAACGCCCTAAGGGTATAAAACATGCGTATCCTGGATATGCTGTACAGTAAGATGGTAGTTGTACAACACACGAAAGCTCTGAAGTGCACTAAATTTTAAATAAACTATTCATTTTTTTAAAAATTTTATTCAAGGTAATATACAGAAGTGATATACAACAGTGAGAACTCATTTAAAGTTCAGCATACAACTAATCACTATATTGCATTTGATTAACTACAATCAGAAATCAATAATTCAGTTAAAGTTGAGCATACAAATAATCACAATTTTACTCTCCTTAAGCCTGGTTCGCCTGTCTGTGACAATTAAATTATATTTGCTAAAAAACGTTCTGCATCTACACTATTTGTTGGTAACCAAATGGACTGAATAGCTGCTTCAGCAAAGAGCAGGAATTTCTATTTCATTGCTAGCAACATTTGAAGGCAATCTGCATTTAAATTATCAATGGCCACTCTGTGGAAATATTCATAAGCAGTTAAAGCTTCTGCATTATTAAAATATGGAATCCTTGATTTTGTCATTGACACTTTCTGAGGATTGACACCACTAACCTGACCACAACCTCGGGATCGAAAAGCTCATTAATAGCTTGGAAAATTATGTTTGTTTTGTTTTCTGCTATGTGATTCGATAGTTTTACCTTGCACTTTTTCATACATGCTACAAACTTTTCTTTAATTTTATGTGAGACAGACTTCAAGAGTTCATAAGTGTTAGATGGCAACCATCCAGTATCGCAGTGGTGTCAATCGTGGCCCCGAGTGGCAATGCCACAGAGAGAGCAAGTCGCCATGCCCTGGGCATAGAGGGCAAGTCCGTTAGAAGTTTTCCGTGTGATGCAGGCAGAGCAATGGCTGTGTCCGAGAGCACAGACATGAGTCATTTGGATTCGCATGTTTCGAAAGGGAAAACAATTCCTCTGCAAAGTTGTGGTAGTAGTATTCAGTACCTAATATGCAACCAGTATCTTTCATTAAAAAATACAACATACAGAGTTCTTATGAACATAGATTAAGTAATACAGAAGTTCATCTGGAGCTGTTACAAGTACAGTGTGAGTGTCGCTTTCAAGAGAAATTTGACAATTCATGCTCAGACGCACTGATCGAATTCTACCGGAAACTTCACAATAGCCATTTCCAAAATTTTATTCCCAACACAGCAAAAAGTATGGCAATGCCTGGCAGTACCTACCTTTGTGAACAGGGTTTCTCTATAATGCAGCTCCTGAAAACTCGCCACAGAAACAGACTCTCGGATAGCAATTTGGCATCCAGTCTTAGAATCTGTCTTTGTATGTCAAATTTTGAAAAGTGTGTGAATTGAAAAATATGCCAAATGACTGATCCTACAAATGTGTAACATGTGGTATTTTACTTAGGTTTTCAGTAAGATTGTCTTAAATTCATTATGCAAACGCTTAACACTAAAATATGTATCTTTAAGGACAGTAGTTCTCAAACAACTTGCATGTAGTCCTTTCCTTTAATTTTGGGGAAAATCGCCAACCCCTGTTACTAATAATGTTTCGGTTTATTTCACTTATTTGAAAATAATACAAGTAAATATTCTGTTATTATGTTTAATCAAAGTAGCTAAGAATATTCATTTAAGGTATAACAGGATTTGAAAGCTGCTATTTACTTTTTATATAAATATAGATTATATATAATACAAGTTCGTATTAAAAGCACTATTATTAATACTGTGTAATTATTCTCTTATTTATTTATTTATTCATTCATTCATTCAAAGTAGATTGACATTTTTATATCTGGGATTGAAAAGTAATAAAAACATCTATCTTTAAGAGGCATGTAAGTGCATAAGTGGTGTCCTTTCCAGTTTGAGAATGCTAACCCAAGGGCTAGGGTAGGTTTAATAGTAACTATAATTCAGCCTAATCATCAGAAGGTTGCAACTATTTTAACCAACATGAATAACTACGTCAAGAGTTTCCTATTTACACGTGAGATGTACTGTTCCCCTTCGCAGATCCAACTTGTACCTGTGCTATGTATCCTTATAGGCAATTCTGAAGGGAAAAAGATCATAAGGTGTATGCACTCCAAGAAAGGTTTTATTCGCGGACGCAACCAACTTGCAAGTAAACAGGTGTCAATTGATAAAGCTCCTAGTGTTGATATGTATTACGTCATGTTTTGCCCGTCATATGTAGCTGCTGCACAGTTGAGCCCCGAGGGGTCTGTGACCTTGACACCACTGCAGTAGCGTATCTAACTTTATATTTAATGAATTAAGTTCATCCCATAATTTATGAGCAAAAGGGTAGTTACTTCTTTCAAGTTCTGTTATTAATTTACTAATCTGCTCTGAGATTTCACTAACAAATTTACATTGAATTTCTACTTTCATAGAACTAATATCATCTTTCAAAATATCTATGATGAAGGATGAGCCCTGTTTAACATTTTTTCCTCAAGTGTTAAAGAAGAAGTCTTTCAATGGAGACAAATATTTATCAAATATACAACACTCTGAAACCATGAATTCCAGCGCATTATAACTGGAAAAGGAAAGACAACAGGAGCCAGATCTGGATGATTTTCATGAATATAACTTAAATGTTTTTCATTTTTCTAGAGTGTAAAAATGAAAGCTTTAACTTTGACACATGCATTCAGTTCTGATGTATCTTTCAAAATGACATCTCTTACCAAATTTGCTTTGTGCGCAATACACTAAAAATATACCAAATGATCACCAATAACTAAGAACATTATTGAAGTCAATGTCATAATCTTTTAAGGCACTGATAATAGATCAGCTCAGGTTATTCCATTTGCTGGATCAAGAAAACTCACACTAGCCAGATGCACATCTTGTTTTTTACCTGGTACCATTGTTCTGAAGAGCACAGCTAAGACACATTTCCCTTCTGTCTGAAGTCTCATCTATAATAACAGCGATCGGCTTGTTTTCCAAAGCCATTTTAATGTCGTTATGAATGGCCTCTCCACATTGTAGCATACATTCCATTGTTAATCTTGAAGATGTAGCTCACCTGAGCCCAGAACATACCTTGAAAAATAAAAATTATTGAATTAGTTTTTAGAAACACATACACAACTTATTTATAAGGCAGGAAAAAATGAAATTCTAAAATTGGTGAAAACTCGTAAGGCTTAAATATTAAAACAATAAACATATCAAATCAAACTATTTTCAAAAGAAATAATTTTTATTTTAATATACTTTTTATGCTACTTACTTTTTCTGATATTCTCTCATGGCTCGTTCATCCAGTTTATTCTGCGAAATATTCGCTCGTAAACACATCTTCACCGTATGTTCAACAAATTAATTTTTTTTCTTCATGAGGATTGTTTGCTCTGTTTTCGAGCTCCAAAATTGTAGCTTGATGTTTAACGCGACATTGTTCTATTGCTGTTTTAGAAACAAAGCCTTCTTTCACCTGCACATGTTGATTGGATTTTATGTGCTTTTCCAACACATTTCTTTTTTCCCCACACCAATCTTCTATTACATAATGTGCACATTAAAATATTTGAGTTCACTTATATAAAAATGTTCATTTTTATAACTCTTCATGCACTGTTGAATTGTGATTTTGTCCCAACCCATCTCAATCGCATGTGCTACTAAATAATACAGAACGTGAAGTGAACTGACATTGCAGAAAGCACTGAACATGGCAACAATGAAACAATAAACTGTCAGTTATTATTTATTGTTAACAAATAGGCTAATGTTACATGTATGTTGAAACCTGATCTTACTTGAAGCTTACAGGCAGAAGGCAGTTTCAAGAGAAAGCTTCTTATCTTGTCTCTTGCCATTTCCCATTCCTCCATCCTTTCCTTATGGCAACAATAGAAGAATGTGGCAAAAACAAGATCTCCAGATGCGTTAAAGTGCTTCCAGAACAATAGGAAGTGTGTGCTACTAAACAGTACAGAACGTGAAGTTAACCGACATCACAGAAAGCACTGAACATTGCAACAATGAAACAATAAACTGTCAATTATTATTTGTCAGCAATACAATGTTCGTTAATTCAGTTAAAAAATGGCCATAAATATAATTTGGTTAATTTTGCACTTCTTTTGCAGAAAATTATATATTTCGCATTTTGAACCCAATTTAGCATTTTATTGTGGATTGGAAAAGCCTTATAGCATACAAAATTTCAATTTAAAAATGTAATTGCGTAATGACTTGGCATTTGGGAACTTTTCGCATTTATTGTGACTGCTAAAATCTGCCATCCCTATCATACATAAATTATGATCTTTTGCTGTTACTACTGTTAACCTCTTGAGCGCTGGCCATTTAAAGCCTCTGCAGGCCGAGAACTGCTAACCAATATCCAGCACAGGGCATTTAAATTGTTAAGTGCGCTAAAAGTGCTTCGTAAATACACAGCTGTATTTTGTGTAAATATTAAGTTATTTTAATGAAACAAAAACTGGTATAAAACTCGTTATATGCAGTATACATGTACATCATCAGCAAAGTAGAGGTGCATTTACAAATCGTTGAAATGGCACTATTTTGTTTCACTGTGGTGAAAAGTTAACTTTCCTCTGTCGAACGCATCTAATATAAGTTCTCTGAAAGACACAGTAGTCGACCCATTGTATGTGTGGCCTGTGCGTCAACAAAGCAAAGTGTGAAATAAAGCACTAGTGTATGCGTGGTCTGTGAGTCTTCAGAATAAAGCATGTTTGCAACTTTTCCTTACGCGTGTTTCTTAACTTGGGTAGTAGGCTCCGTTTCTTTCTTTGTTGAAATACACACATATACTTCCCTGCTTGTAGCTGAAGTGGGAAGTGGTATAAAAAGGTATTTTTGCACCAACTGGGTATAACCATATACAATTGTTTGGTAATTTGGAGAGCTCTAAACCCACACAAGACAATGACCTACCTGGACTTCCGACTATCAATAGCTCACAGCCTAATTGAACAATACGATGCTGAGGGGCCTCTTCATACTGGGGGTAGAAAATCCAGAACCCCTGCACCCCTCAGACTTCAAGGAAAACATTATCCTAAAGGAATACCGCTAACATCAAAGAAGTCTCGCCCATCTCGAAAGTGTTTCGTGTGCCACAAGAAGGGAATTCGCAAATGTGGAGATATGCCCTTGTGTGTTTATCCCTATTCTGGGGCATATCACTGCAGAAGGAACATATGAAGATAAGCCAGTAAAGTATATAGAATTTACTTAAATGTTTCATAAAGGGAAAATTAAGAGTTAAATAAGGGTTAAATGCACAAATGTGCAGGACATGTGTACATGCCCATAGCACTTATCCCCATTTTAAATGGACATGATTTTACATCCATAGCGCTCAAGAGGTTAATCACAACTTAATCACATCTTTGTAAATAATCATAATTTTAATGGCGTTTACTCTCACCTCCATCTTTATCGCATTCTAAAGGTATATAATCACTAGGGCCCAGATTCTTAGTTTTTTAACTATTTTATTCCTTGATAGTTAACTGCAGTAGTTTAATTTATCTGTTTCATGATCATCGAAGCCAAATGCTCAAATCTTATAAAACCTAAAAATGGCTAAATGAGGCTTTAAAACCTAAAAGAGGCTAAACCTCCTATTTATTTTAAAATGAAAAAAAAAAAAAAAAAAAAAAAAAATCAGCTACCAACGGGAAAAAAAAAACTATTTTAAAATGGTAAAACAAAATATTTATGAAATTATGAATGGACTTTGATTGTTACACCTTTGCTACTTCATTTCACTGATGTAAGCTTAAGAGGAGTAGTGACAACAATGCAAGAGGCAACTGACTTGTATTTAGCTATGTGGGACCAAACTCTGTAATGTTGCAAACAAGGAATGCAGGGATTGTTGTCGAGGGGAAAGGGGTCGTTAGGAGTACCTGCCATAAACTCAAGCCAATCAGTTTAAAAATGGTATCTGTTGTGTTCAGTAGACTACCACGTATTGTTAATGTATACAAAGAAGTTAATTTTCGTTAGATTAAGCAGGTAATTTAAGGAGCCCATCTTGAAGTTGGTTGATTCGTCAGTGGATAGGTAACAATCTGAACTTCACCACAGATGGCAAAGTAATATTTTGCCAAATCGGCCAAAAGCAGGTAAGAATTAAACATACCTGTTCTAGTGCGTATAGCGTAAAACTATATTTTTATTTACATACTTTCTAGGTGCCCTCTAATAAAAATCACAGTTTGTATAGTGCGTATAGTGTGTCTCCAATAAACTATAATTTTATTTACGTTTTTCCAGTTCCCCTCTGAGCAAAAATAGCATTTTGAGCAGCACAAAGGATCTGCGGAACATATCAGCAACATTGCTATAAAAAAGAGGACAATTAATTTTCCATCGCACAAGCAACTAATTCCTAGTTTTCCTGACTGTTCAGCAGAGGATAATTTTAATCTGAGTTTATGTGAAGCCCTGGTTTCAGCTAACATACCATGGAATGTACTACAGAATCCTGCATTCAAGAAATTTCTTGAAGACATCAGTCGTCTCAAGATACCAGACGAATCAACGGTGAGAAAAAATTATTTGCAAAAACTGTACCAGAAAACTATCAAAGACATCAGAGGCGAAATTGGTGACAGTTATATCTGGCTTTCGGCAGACGAGACTGCAGATAGTTGCAGTCGATATATCGCAAACGTTGTGGTAGTTAAATTAGAGTCCACAGAGCCTGGTGAACCTCTTCTTACACTGTGCAAGATGCTGGAAAAAGCAAACCATGGCATCATAGCTTGCGCTGTCCGAGATGAGCTTCCCATTCTGTGGCCAGCAGAAAAACAGGGTAAGTTTCTACTTTTTGTGAGTGACAGTGCGGTATACATGCTCAAAGCTGGTGAGGCATTGAAAAGTTTCTATCCTGTCATGCTGCATGTTGCATGTATAGCCCATGGCTTACATCGATTGGCGGAGGAGGTTAGGAATAGTGTTCCAGGAGTGAACAGCATTGTTTCTTCTGTAAAGAAACTGTTTTTTAAAAGCTCCTAGCCCCATTGTCGCTTTCAAGGAAATGTTACCTGGAACTCCTGTTCCACCCGAACCCATCATCACTCATGGGGGCCATGGCTAAAGGCAGGAATCTATTACGCCAATCACTTTGAAGACATCAAAAACATTGTAACCTCGATTGATGTCAATGAGGTAGCCTGCATAGAGAAGGCTACAACAACTCTCCAGGACAAGAATGCTGTTTCACTCGCCTTCATCAACGTAAACTTTGCTGATCTTCCTGCAGCTATTGAGCGTTTGGAATCTGCATCAATGCCATTAAAGGATGCAATTGAAGTTGCAGACTCCATTTTCAGCAAGGAAATACCAGGGCCTGTGAGTACATCCTGTGCATCGAAAACCACCAAAATTCTACAGCACAATCCTGGGTTTTCAACAATGAAGAATGTATCTGCAATACTCCGAGAACAAATTATGACAAGGTGCCATGGGGACCGAGAGCAGTTGCCTCAATGAAGTTTGCTCCAATGGCATCTTGCTGGTGGAGCATACATTTTCGTACTACAAGAATGTTTTAAGGGATAACAGGAAAGGTTTACCCTGCAAAACCTGGAAATGTATTTAGTTGTGCAATGTAACAGCAAGTGAAACTGTGTTGTTTTCTTTGTGAATGTTTATTTTGTTTCCAGATTTATTAGAAGTGACAAGAGTATACATCAAGCGTTAACTGAAACTGTTTTCTTAGTTAATTTTATTTTCAGTTGGTATGAACTGTTGAAAATGTTTTAATTATCATTCAGTGCTATATATTCCGATAACATTTATAAATGTATATAGTGTTGTACTAAAGAGGCGTGGGGTCACAGTAAACAGCATAATAAAATTAATAATTAATAAATAATAATATAAAACTATTTCAGAAGGTTAAAAAACTAAAACAAACTTTTTTAACATACAAAAATAACTAAAAAGTTGATTTTAAGAACCTAAAAATCCGGGCCCTAATAATCACTATCGTCATTCTCATTGTCAATTGCAAGCTTGTCTTCACATAAATTGGAAGGAACTTCCAGTTCTGATTCAATATCCAGCAACAATTCAAAGTATGACAATATTTGTTAACCTTCAGATGTCTCTGTGCCATATTAGCACCACAGCACCACAAGTAAATTAATGTATGAATTTTTGGCCTTGACAAGTATTTGAAACATACGTTGATAAATGTTATTCTTGAGTTTGTTGGAATTAAGAGTGGAGCAATCATTTTTATTTGCAGAGCAAAATTGAAAGTATGACTTTTAACAGCAGGAAAGATAAAGTATATTACTGGTCAATTTGACTGGCTGTGGTCCTAAAAGTTAGGAGTGTTACATTAAAGCATTGATAATAATATTTTATGAATACCATTTTGAAGGGGTCTACTTTATGAACTCTTGAGAATTCATAAAGTTTTGGTCAAATTTGGTTAACTGGTCAGTTTGTCTGGTTGGTCTGTCTAGCATTAAGGCAAGCACAGCAAAGGCTACAATTAGATGGACAAGCTTTAAAAGCTGCACCCTGTCATTATAGCACATAATTATAGAAATTATTTGTTCTACATATTTTTCAGAAAACCTCTGATTATTTGATTCTTTGCAGATATACATTTCACAGTAATTTAGTATAAGTTGTAAAATATGGAGACTTAACAGTGTACCTACTTAATTGTATAAAATTATGCATTGTTTCATTTTCTCCTCAGTCAAACCTTTCAACCATTTTAATTTTTTAAAGTAGCAAACAATCTAAAACCTTTTTAATTCCCTTTCAAGCTGAAATGGCTCCACCTCAAACAAAAGTTATATTTGGTGCAATAAACACTTAGCAGTAGTCATCCCATATGAACTTAAAAACACTACAATTTTGTGAAAATGTCAGGCTTTATTAAGACATTTCATATATCAAGTGTAAGTAACTGCACAGTGTCAAATTTTAATCATACCCAATTTGTTACAAAACTATTTGCAGTCAAATTTATAGACATTGGCTGGTTATGGTGATCCATAAACAAATTGGAGTCAACACCAGACTCTATAAGAGATTCCTAGTTAAGAGAGGAATCAAAGAAAATGTTAGTATCTGAAGAGCTGGTCACAAGGAGTAACTTGAAATCCTTCAAAGTGGGGAGTCCTTTCAACTGCCTGAATGGGGCAAATGAAACGGAATTCTGGTCAATAGGAATAATAGTCAGAAACTTTTGTTTCCCCTGTTTCCTTTGAGAAAACGAAGGGTTATCCCCTGAGTAAGACAACAAAACAATGCCGGCACACCTTTAACAAACCAAAGCCAAAAGGAGACCAAAATTAAGAAACTATGACAACAGGCAACTGGAACAAACATACGAACCTGCTGTTATGGAATACTACTAAAGTTAGGCATACTAAAGATAGCACCAAGTAACATCTTAAACAACTCAGACATACTGGTCTTAACAGAAACTTTTCTAGTGGAGCATACCAACTTAGAAGACTTATACTCAATCCACTCACCAGCAAAAAAACCACCGGGAGACTGATTAGAAGGGTATTCATTTTTTACAAACCTTGGCTTGGACCAGTGAAAATGGTGCATAGTGAAGTTGTTGTTGTAGTGTTTAACACCCGCTTTTACTACTACGGCACCGCAGGCAGTGACACTGATGATACATGAAGATGGAGCACCGGTGGAATGAGATGGTGGGGGAAACCGGAGTACCCGGAGAAGACCCGTCCTGACGCCGCTTCGTCCACCACGAATACCACATGCGGGTCCCTGGGATCGAACCCGGGCCGCCTAGGTGGTAGGCGAGCATGCTAACCGCTCGGCCACGGCGCCGCCATAAATAGTGAAGAAAACTCATTGCCAAGGCAGGAACCTTCACATTAATAGCCACCTATATGCACCCCAATGCAGAAGTGGAAGATATAATAGAGCTGCTAACAGTCTTGCTTAGCAAAGTCAGAAATCCACAGGAAGACATAATAATATTAGGAAACATGAACTGTAGATAGAACAAACTGGACACCAAATGCAGAGCTGTCCTCAATTTCCTACAGGAAGAAAACCTCAAATTAATAAATAGGCCAGAGCAAAAACATATCTCGCACAATGGCAGTAGCACCATAGATCTGATCTTTGTCAAAGGCGATGGCATACACGTTGTGAACCAGGAAGCCCTATGGTCAGCTTGAGTGACCCCGCTGAGGAAACATCCCCATCCAAACCAAACTAATAACAAGCGCAAATAAAACAAATGTAACTCTGAGACACAAAAACAACACATCCAGAAAGCTAGTTGTCACAGAGCTAGAAAAAGAAAAAGGGAGAATAGCCGAGGCAGAGAAATAAGTGGAACAAGACAATTTAAATTCAGCACTAACAATCCTCAACAAAATAATCGAGTCAGGTACTACTCATAAAATAAACCACAGGAAAGCCCAGCCCTGGTTCGACAAGGAGTGCTGTGCATTAAGACCTGAAACCTTTAAGGCACTACACACAGCAAAGAAATCATGCTGCAAGATGTCAAAAAGTACAGCAGAAAAAGAAAAACTTGCAAAACACTCCTAAAACAAAAGCACTTATAATATGTAGAGAAAGAAGGTGAAAGGATAGTTGTACAAGCGTTAAGCAATCTGTATGCAGCCACCAGACCCAGAAGATCTACATGGTTGAACAATGTCTCAATAGATAACCGGGAAAATCATTTCACAGAAATCCTGAACACGACACAAAAGAACAGAGCTTATGAAACAAACAGCAGCACACAGATAAAGCCAACCACAGACTTCACAGAGGAAGAAGTAAGGTCAGTCATCCAACACACAAAAAACAATAAGGCAGTCAGCCAGCCCAGACCAGATTTTCAACAAACACCTGAAAGACTCAATGCAGATCCTGGTGGGAACCTGGACCAAGCTGTACAACAAATGCCTGGAAATAGGAGAAATACCAGAAATATGGAGTACTTCTACAGTCAGGATCCTGTATAATGGAAAAGGAGAAGTTAAAGACCCCAACTCTTACAAAGGGATAGCACTGGAAAACAACTTCAGAATATTAACAAAGTTACTAAATGACAAAATACCAAAAGAAGCAGACACAAAAATACTGTAAGAGCAATTTGGGTTTAGAAAAGGCAGAGGAACCCTACATGACATAGATGAAGTGAAAAGACATGACAAGGGAAAATTCTATGAAATCTTTGTCGATTACACTAAGGCTTTTGACCTCATGGATAGACAGAAATTAACAAACAAACTGCAAGAAATTACAGACATGGTTGACTAACCTGGTGAAGATTATCCTGGCATACAATTTTGTAATCATAGACGACATGACCAGCATGTAAAGGGAATTAGTGCAGACAGAGTATTACATGGGGATACACTCTTCCCCTGCTATTTAATATAGCCACAGCAGATATGGTAGCAGCAATCAAACCACATTAAAACTACATATATGCAGACATGGTCATATGATTACCAAATTAGGAGCACCTCCAAAACCTCTTCTCTGTGCTAGTGAACTGAGCAGACCAGCAGAATGATTTCAAGATAAACAGCTACAGCATATAATAAATGTAATAATAAAGTAGGTAGTACATGGCTATCATCACAAGCTTCAATTTCTATTCTTAAATTCCCATTGAAGTACTTGGTCACAACGTGTACACATGAACATATTTCATGTTTTTCTGGCCTTCAGCTAAAGCTTGCATTAAATGACAAAATTTTACTAATGTTGTCTTGCTAGATACCAGCTTGATCTTTGCATCAGTTAATTTCATATTTAAAATTGTTAATACCACTATAACTGTAAATATTTCTCCTCTTTTCTGTAATTTCATTATAGTTTGCTCTGTTTCAAACTACCAAGAAAGAGCACATATCCTGCATCATGCACTGAACACTCTTATGCAGACATAAAGTATGATTGAGTAGTTTGATCACTAGACTAAAACTTCACATAATATAGTGTTTTTAGCAGCTTATATGTCTGATTTATAATCAAGCCATGTTAATTACAAATAAGATCATGGATCACATTCTGTGAACGATGTGCTTTTCAGCGAAGCTGAAGTATTCACATATATAATCTCATTGTGCTTAGTAATTTTTTCATTACTAATCATTATTGCATGAAATAGAAGTTCTTGCAGTTTTATGAAAATATTGGCAATATTAAACTGGTTAATCAGTTTTTCAATGGATTGCAAATTACACTGAAAGAAACCAATTTCCCTAGGTTGGCAAGTGCTCATGAAAGGCAGATGTTGGAAACTGATCCAAAGCTGGTGCAGCTACTAGAAGAGGCTGATAGGCTTCTGAAAGGAACACCTGAAGACAAGTTAACTGCATACAATTTGCTTCAAGAAAACAAACAAGAGGTAACAATCTCTCTCTCTCTCTCCCTCCCTCTCTCCCCCCTCTCTGTCTTTCTCTCTCTCCTCTTAAGGTAATCTTGGAAACCACTCTGGAGGCTGTAAATTCTTTCAGACTTAAAAAGCAATGTTCTTCTATGGAAATATCCTACTGGATATTTCTAGAAATTTATTCAGGCTTTAGGGTGCCCTAATTTTCATGATAACCAGTTTCACTTTTGTTCCATGAAATACAGTTGAACCTGTTTTACACATAACCCAGTTCTAAATAATTCATATTTATGTGTAAATTTTTGTAGGTCCTTGCAAAATGTAATTTAGAAACATATTAATGCAATGTTATATGTAATGCATTTATTCATAATTCACTGTTGTACTTCATTGAAATTTAATACATATAAGTGAGTTTTACATAATTATAATGAGCATACGGTATATGCTATCTTCATATTCCTTGTCTCTGTTGACAAAGATGCAGGCAGTTTCAGCTTCAAACAAAAGACAAAGATGTTTGGCTGGCAGTAGAACTATTTTGTGCCACGTGAAGCACGTGCATGGTCCTATGGATCAGCATAGAAGGCCACAAAAATGCTAAAATTATGACCATAGAAATAGAAGTGTAAGCCTTAAGGGGGGATGTATGCGTTTGGGGTCAAAAAATCAATTTTGTGTTTATCAGCTTATAAATTAGTTGGATATCATGAGAATATTATCCAAAAGTTTCAAGCTTATATTCCATCTAGAACTGTGTTAAAAATGTGTTTGTTTAAAGGGTTACATGTGGTTACGCCCCCATTCTGTCAGATATCACTCACAAAAAACAAATAATTACTTCCACTTTCTTTCCTATTTGGGCGGGCACACTTTCAGGAAGTATAGTTACCTGGTTCAAGAAGAGTGTGGCAAGATGGCAATTTGTGTGTTTTGTTTTTAAACAGATCTGCTACAAGTTATGGTTACGGCCAACATTAAACAATTTTTCCCAGGTACATAATGTTCTCATTTTTCTTTCTCAGTTTGCCGAAACTTACATTTCCATTATGTAAGGTACATGTTTCTTCTAAAGTATTTAAGCTATTGCACTGAAATTTTGCACAGTTATTAAAGATACCAAAATGCATTTTTCTGTGGAACAGAATTTTGCTAAAGTTCTTAGAAGGTAAGCTATTGAGAAATACATGTGATAAAAATAATTCTAAAAATTAACAAGATAGTAAAATATTTTTTAAAAAATAACCAAGACGTTTAAAAAAATTCTGCTCCACAAGATTTCTTATTTACCTCTATGTAATGTCTGGAAAAAAGCTGAAAAGAATTGCTTTAGTAGTTTTCAAAAAAACTGTACCCTAATTTGATCCTGTATTTTACATATTTTAATCACCATAAATTAAATATAAAGTAATCATTTGCTTTGAAATTTTCTGGACATATTTTACATGTGGCCCTCTAACAGGGTGCAAAATTTGGTAATTCTATCTTAAACAGAAGTGAGGTTATGTTAAAGTTTGTATGGGGCTGCATTTTCACAGCAGGACAGGGATCCCCAGACTAGAATAAGGTTTTCTACCTAGTTTCTTAGTCTGTGGGTGTTGGTATCATAAACACACAAGTAGTTTTATTCAGTGACAAGGCATGGTTTCATATCAATGGATACATAAACATGCAAAATAATCGCTTCTGGGCTAGAGAAAATCCAAGACTTATGCTTGAAAATGCGCTACATGATCCTAAGGTTGTCGTGAGTATGACAAGAATCATTGGCTCTATTTTCTTTCATGAAACCATTAATGCAGAACCATACAAAGCCATAATTTTGGAACAGCTTTTCATTCAATTGATTGATATGAAGAATGAACACATGATGTGTCTCCACAAGATGGGACTACATCCCATAAAACTTGGACTTCATTGCATGCTATTGCAGACAGGATAATTAGTGTAGGGAAGTGGTCCCCTAGGTCCCCAGATTTAATACCCTTCGATTATTATTTGTGGGGCACTTTAAAAGACAGAGCATATAAAACAAATCCCCAAACTTTAGATGAACTTCAACATAACATACACAAAGAAACAGACATTTCACATGAAGAGATAAAACGTGTGAATGAAAACCTATTAAAATGCTGTAATGCCTGTCTCACAGCACAAGAACATTTTCAACATCTTCTTTGAAAAAGGTAAGCAATGTAAAGACACATTAAATGTTCGAAATAATGAATAATGTTACTAAGTTAGCCTTCTGCATTCTACTGCCGACTGCACAGGGCATGGGGTGTTGGTGGATGGGCACTGTGTGCCCCACTGTCACGGTACCAGGAGGAGTAAGCCAGTTCAAATTGATGGCATAGTAGTTGCACGGGTTTACTAAATTCTTTGGCAAGTCTTTTCTCACTGGGTGAATTTTGCCACAGGTGTGTGCTTTATTTTCTAACAGCGTTTTCGTCAATCTTGTGGAATTAAAATATTTATGAAAGTAAATATGTCACTAGCCTTTTATAGTCCAAAACAACCTGTTCTCCATGTAGAAGTTTACGTTTTTATTTCCTTTTGCACCTAGGTATGCTTTTCTTTGAAGAAGATAACCAATGCTATTGTACACAATTTCTTATGTTTTTGATTCCTCAGTTTGTAGGCTCTTACAGGCATATAGGTATTGTTTCAAATTACACTTGCCTTTCAAACCTATCATAGTCATATCTACAATGAGAACATGGCCTAGATTGTAATACAGTTTGAGTTGATTTATAATAGGGTCATTGAACACCAAAGTGAGTCTGAATGCTATTTTTTGATATTAAATAAAACTATGCTTTCTTTCTTTACTCTGCTGTTGAAATTACATAATAATTAATAGCATCGTCAGCATATTATAAAAATACATATTAAATTATAAATAAATGCATAATATAAAATAGACATACATATTTGTAAAAATACAAGTTATAAGTGGTCACTTATTTAACCTAATTGTTCTTTATATAATTCTATTCATGAATACATACTCCCACTTAATTTGTATTTGATGATTTATAACTAATCTTTACATTGTCTTTCATCTAAAATAATATTAACTAATTTTACTAATACAGTAGAATCCTGATAACTCAACAGCCTCTTTTACTTCATTTTTTAAAAAAATTAGTAGCATTAAACTTCATTAATAATTTCTATTATCTACTATATAGTATGAATAGCATAGGTAAATTTTAATTAGTGTATGTGTACAGCCTACCTCAACCTCCCTCATAATAACAAAAGGGCTGACCACATGTTGACCTTCTATATCAGAACATTAGCAACTGCCAGACAATTGTCATGAAACCAAAAGCTTGCCAGTAATAATGTGGGTACACAGCACAAATACTTGTCTGGAAGGTTTGAAAGTTTATTGCTTTACCCAGAACAAAAGTATTTTTAGACGTGACGATTGCACAGTAGTTTATGATTGAGTTCACTTTTGTATATATAAGACCATAGGGGTGTCAGGTTATCTTTCTGACTTCTACGGGACCATGCGTAATTAAGTACAGTGCTATATCACATTATCAGCAATGTCTTCTTTATTTCAAGGAAGTAAGCAGACATTATCCACATCATCAATTTGCATGATGTCACTGGCATACATTCATTCCCCACATGTACAAAATACCTGTGTACTTGGTAAGCTAAATTTTCAGTTACATATTTCAGGTTACAGTGTAGTTTCCAAGATTTCAGGCTTACTGTTAGTGGTGTAAGTTGTGTTTGTGCCAGTGAAAATATCAAATAAGAAGAAAAGAGAAGTTAGCATGACAAGGAAATTGCATTGTCTGTGTTAAAGAGACCGGACAAAGGAGAACATATTAATACGTATTACATTTTAGACTATGTTATACCTTTGTTTCCTATATTTTGCTAGAGTATGTATTTATGTAATCTGCAGTGTTTTGTTAAGGGTTGTGAATAACAGACCTCTTATTCTGTAAAACTCAACATTTGAGTAACTCGACAACCTTTCAGTCCACATTAGGTCAAGTTATCGGGATTCCACTGTATAAGAAATTAACTCCTATTTAAAAATTCGTCAGATAAGTAGAAGCTCTCTTGATTGGAGTATTTTTTTAGTTCTTTTTTTAAATGCGTTTCTACAGCTTATTGATTTTGTATTATCATCAAATTAAATATAATTGTATATTTTATATAACTATAATTGTATGTGTATAATATGTGCAATAACTTAGAAAAAGTCATAAACTTGCAGTAATCCCAAATGACCTAGCTGTTGACAGGCTCTTAAACCCTCCTCACTTGCAATAATGTGCGGTAACAGTTGTAGTAGAAACAGGACATTTAAAAGTAGTTCTAGTGTTAAAGGACACGATTACCTCATTTGTTGGATGTTTTGCCAGAGGAAGAGAATCTGGGTTACTTATTGGACCAGGGTGTAACATCAGTTTGTGTCCAAGCAAAGTGGGATGATATCGATGTACCTATTCACACCGTTCTCCTCACTTTTGGTTGCATAGACCTCCATTAGAGAGACATTGGAGCAGTAATATGAATGTGTGGATTCACTGTATTCCATTGGCACCAATTCTGTTTGTTTAAGCATTGTGATACCTATTTTAGACCACCTTGTATATGTGAGATGAGGTAAGAATGCACATGATGGAGCTTGTCCATTACTCCTGCAGTCTTAACTGTAGAGATACTCATGCAAGGAACTTCCCATGAATGTCCACATTTGTTGGATGAATGATGTCTAAGAGTTGCTGGTGAAAGAAGGCTTCATTTTCAAAGAAGTCAATAAATGTCATCTTGTTCGTCAGTCTTCCATGCTGAAATTTGTTACCTTTAGTTCAGTAATGTCCAAAGTGGGACCAATCACAAACATGTTCTCCATTCTCCACCATAGTTGACGCTCTCAATACACCAGATCCACCTTCTTCTGATACATCCATAACTAAAGCGGTTATTGGTACTGAAACTCTGAGATTAAAGACCAGCATACCAACTTTCTCAAAGGCCTTCAGACCTTTACAGCTGGACAAGTTACCTTTAAGGACTCCTTGTCTTCATCTCCTAGAAGATTTTGATCTAGCAGGAGCAACTGTGTATAACAGAGTTCAGCACTACTACTATAAACAGACAACTGCTTTCAACTCTGCTCCGCTCGGCAGGAATCTGCTATCAGGCACAATCGTCAAATTCCAGTGAAAATGAGTCTCTCTTCCAAGGAGCCTGTGGAGCAGGAGCTCAAAAGATCTAATCTCATGTCCAACAGAAGGGCCAAATTGAACTGACACTCGCCAGTGACCAAATAAAATTCTTAGTGAGCATCTTTCATTTGTTTCAAAATGTCCATAATTCAATTGAATACACATGGCATTTATGTAATTAGGGAAAGACTGCAGTTACTTTCTAAATTGCACTATGTATTTTGTGCTTACAGGGGATCAAGCCCCACCAGTAGGATACTTTCACATTTCCTGTTTTCATTCTGATGCATTTTGACCTTCCAATGGAATCGGGTTTTCTACATGTAAAGAAGTCATGCTGCTGTTTTGTGACGAGTTTGTTACCAGTCTCTCACATTTAAAACTTACCTTTCATGCCGTTGCTGTTATTTTGAAATTACCTAGCTATTCTTTTTTGCATTGTACTCTGTATATGCCATCTTTGTCTCTCTTCCCTTAAAAATCTGGTGTCCCAGCCCCTCTCTTCTGTTAGGAATTCTAAATATCCACCCACCACACTATTTGGGTTTGACTAGGGCTTGCACAGAACTGTCCTCTATGAGTGGATCCATTTTTGTTTCCAATTTCTATGTTATTCTCTCACACTTGGATTTATCTGGTTGCGCTGCACAGCTTGCATACTGTTTTAAGTTGAATGTCTTTTTTGTGTAGTGTTTAATGCCTGCTTTTACTACATGCAGCATGGCAGGCAGTGATACTGATGATACATGGAATGAAGATGGAGTACTGGTGGAATGAGATGGCGGTGGAAACCCGCCCCAGCACCGCTTTGCCCACCACAAATACCACATGTGGTTACCTGGGATCGAACCTGGGTGAATGTCCTTTCTGACACACTAATGATCATTTCCATTGCATTATCAGCTTGTTTTCTCACCATGTCCTATGGCTACGTGTCATTTTGGAAGACCTTTTTTGATAATGTTGACCAGATGGTGGGCATTCTGACATCCTTTCTGCTACCAAAGTTTTGGTCTTATAGTCATCTTCCCGTCCTAATCATTTATCAGTTCTTTGGTGGACCAATGAATGCCAGGTGACTGTGCAGGTAGTATAGCTGCATTTTTTTTTTTTTTTGGTGTCACTCTACATTTGAAAAGCATAAGCAACTGTTAAGATTCGCTGCATCATTCTGGTCAGCATAAGGACATCTTGAACCATTTTTTGTAGTATCCTTGAATTGCATTATACCATTTGTAGTATGAGATAAGCTTTGTCATGTGGCTAGCAGATTGACATATTGTACAATACCCAGCCTTAAGATAAATAATCATTGATCTGATTGTTGTATCTGATACTGTGCAGCTGTTTCCAGCTCCTGTAACTATCATACGACTGAGCTAGCAGCGAGAGAGTGCAGGCATGTGCTAAGAACGCTCCCGCAAGTAAGAGGAAGAAGGATGCAAAGGACATGGCTGGCAAAGATACTACAGACGAAGCGATAGCAGAGCTGGGGGAAATAGGAAAAATACTAGCAATCGAAGACAGGACAGAGGGAAATAAAAGAGGAGAACTAGTTGTGAAAGAAGAGGAAATACTTAAAAATATAGAAACAATAAAAGAACTACAAAACATCAAAGAGAAAATGGAAAAATAGTAGGACAGAAATAGGGAATATAAGTTGGTGTTTGCCAGAATAGAAGAAAGGACAGGCTTTGATCCAAGGCAAGAGGTAAAGGAAGTGTTGGCGAAAAAGCTACAGATGACCACTGGTAACTATGAAATATGCGAAGAATTTAGATTTGGAAGAAGAAATGGAAGGAGGAACATTCTAGCAAAATTTGGAAAGTACATATACAATTTACAACATCCTGAAACAGACTAAAGTAAAGAAACTGAAAGGAACAAACGCCTTTATTAAAAAAGACATCATATGACCAAAGGCAGCAAATTAAGAAATTAATAGAACAGAGAAGCCAACCAAACAGTGAGGGGAAACAAGACGTACATAAGAGGTTTAAAATTTTGGACAAATTGCAGAGGAAAGGAATGAATAAACAGACATAGTACCAGAAATTCAAGAAGTGACAAGTCAGGAAACACAGAAAATTAATAAGTCAACCGTATGGCATTTCAAAGAATTGCTGAGAGGGGAAAGACACATCCTCTCAAGGACAGATGCAGGAGAGAGAAAGGAGGGTGAATTAGCAAGCAACAAGGTGACAGAGAAGAAGGAGAAGAGAGAAGCTATGATTGGTGACAATTCAACGGAGAAAAAAGATGATGACTGGGAATTGAATGTGTTACGAGCAGTCCAAGGTACAGTGTGTGGAGGCGAGGATGCTAGTGCAAGTTACTCAAACAACAAAGGGGCAATTCCAAAGTCAAGTAGAAATAAACTGGGTAAACAAGAAGAGGTGGGGTATGACCAGGTGGAATGGGAGCACAGAGACACAGGCATTACATATGTGGGTAGATTGAAATGGGAGAAGGGCAAGCAGAAAATACCAGCCCGTATTTGCAAAGATATTAAATAAAAAAAGTGGATATCAGATAATGAACACTGTTAATATATAGGAAGCCGAAGAAAAAAAAGGTAGGAAAATAGTGCTCCACGCCGTGTGACAAGGAAGAACAAGTGATCAAGTGAACTGTGTTCAGGGGTGGTGGGAGGGATGGAAATAAAGAGTTTAGGGTTAGTGTCAAGTAAGCACTTTATAAAAAAGTGAAAGCTAAGTGAGTAAAGGAAGTGGAAGTTATACAGAGCTAAGAAAAAGTATACTAGAAGTAGAAAAAGGAAGTATAAGAGAATTTGTTGAAAATAAGTGAATCAAAAAGACGAAATAATAAAAGATTTAAATAAGGTTAATGAGCTGTAGTCAAAGAATAAACATCACACATAAAAAATTAATGTAGAGAATTGCAGAGGGCTGTTTCATGACAGGGGGGCCAGGGCCCAAGTTCATGGGCACCCCAAGATGTATATGCTTTGCCACTCAATAAATTCATATTCAACTACCACACAACTTTTTGCTTTATTAAGAACTGGGTTGAACTTAATATTGAAATCTTTTAATAGCAAGTATTATGATTTTGCACCATGTAGGAACAGGCACTATCGTCCTTTAGGTGCGCAGGTCCAGTACCAAATGGTTTCAACTGGAAGTACAACCATTATGACAGCCTATCTAAACCTCTATTCCAAGCATGTCATTTTGCATACTGGTTTAAAAAAAATTATTTTGTTGTTTAACGATACTGTCAATTACCAGGATCACATCAACATCGCCGGTGTGCCGGAATTTCGTCCTGCAGGAGTTCTTTTACATGCCAGTAAATCTACTGACATTGAACTGTCGTTTTTAAGCTCACTTAAAAACCATCGGTCTGGGCCGGATTTGAATCTGCAACCTTGGGATTAGTAAGCCAGTGTCTAACCAACAGAGCCACCCAGACCGACGTGCATACTGGTGATAATGGCATGGGCGACACCATAGTGACATGCTACAATGCACTTAGTCCTCCTACTGCTGTTACAATGCTGTTTGGTTAAAAAGTGGACTGTCATTTTTTTCACTAGCTGCCTGATTTTCAGTTTGTTCCTTCGAAATTTAATGTAGGTTGTTCCTGATATTGATCTTGACACAACTGATCTATTCACTCATCTAACTCAACCAAAAATTGGTACATTAGAGCCTCGATTATCCGAGGTAAGGAACAGCAACTCAGATAGTCAAAAACTTGGATAACACAGACTTTTGTCAAAAATCAAGAGGGAAACGTGTGGTAAACTGGTGAAATGAATAAAAACGCGATCAAAGATGTGGAAGAAAAGCATCTACTGTATTATCAAGTGAAAAAATGATGTACATACAAATAAAAATAAATGAAAAAAAGACTTGCAGTACATACATACAATATTTACATGTTCAGTTAAAGTTATTTCTCCACGAAGTCTTTAAGTGTTTTCTGTTTAACAGAACTTGCTCGCTTCTTTGCCGCTATTTCATGCAATCATCGTAGCAGTAGAAGGTGTGTTGAAGTTGTCTCTGGCTGTTGTTCTAGGTGCTTGACAGTCTTTTCTATCGCTTCATATGCTTCACTGTGGCTGATTTTCTCATTCTCCATTCCAATGTCTTCATTGTCACTTTCACTCACTGCAGCCTGTACATTCACTGCCTCTTTATCATCTCATCGGTCACTTCCAATTATTGTATGTCTGCGTTGATCCACTCAGCTACGTCATTTTCAGTGATTGTTTCATCTGCCAATCTTTGCGTTAGCTGTGCAAGGCTGAGGTCATCATGCTCTATGGGCAAAGTTTCTTGATTTTTCGTGGCGTTTAATAACTTTGCACAGCACACTTCGTAAAACAGGACCTTAGTTAATCTGGAACTTGGTTAGTCGGGGCTCAGATAACCGCAGCTCTACTGTACATACAAATAACTAAGTCTTGTCTTTAATTTGATACAGATTGAAAAGAAACAGGAACAGAAAATATTAATTTCTGCACTTTATGATGCTGTTGTTTAGGTCTCTGTTTTGAAGATTGAATAAACCTGTTTTTAGTAAATGCATTAAATGACTTATTGCTATTTAAAAATATAGGAACATGATTATGTTGTGTTTGTATTTAATTGCTGGTTTATTCATTATTACTAAATAATTATTCTTTGGCATATACCACAAGTGTAAATTATAATTGCTCTAATAATTTCTGTGTATAACGAAAGATCATGTTGATACATATAATGCTAAAACATCTTACTGTACATATCTCATAGTCCCATTAGTGTAGAAAATACCAATATCTGTTTGACAGGCTTCAACTTCTTTCCATTTTTATTGACAAATATGTATTGGAATCCTAACATTGATTTTGTTTGTAAGTAGGCTTAAAAGACACAGAATGTTTTGTTTGGCTGGCTTATTTTCAGTTTTTCAAAGCATCTTTAGACATTGGTTAGGATTATATGGAGGTAGTCCATAAACACAACTGCATGTGAGATTCGTCCGGGTTTTCCGGTTTCCCCCGCCATCTCATTCCACCAGTACTCCATCTTCATTCCATGTATCATCAGTGTTACTGCCTGCGGTGCTGTAGTAGTAAAAGCGGCCGTTAAACACTACAAAAAAAAAAAAAAGAAAAGAAGTCCATAAATAATGAAGTTGTTAAAAATTCATAAAGAGTTTGTCAAAATAATAACAATTATTAAAGCACTGAATACTGTGAACAATTATTTGTAGCTTTAGAAATTCCTAGAGTTACATTATTTTATATACAAGGTGGCTCACTTAAAACTTTCACTGCAAATATCTCTGAAACAATAATAGATATTGAAAAACAATCTTCACCGGTATGAAGGTAGGGGAGGGACCTGCTTGTAATGTTATTTTCACTGTTGTAAAGTGGGCTGGAAATAATTTTGAATCACAAAAAATTAAAATAAAGTTTTTCCTCTTTTGTGTTTTATTTAGCTCTACTAGAATTTATAACATGCACTAATTACTGCAACAAAATTGAATGTCACTGGTCAGAGTAAGCATAATTGATGGCTAACCAAGATACTGGTGAAAGTTGTACCTCATGATGGTTACAGTACATATTACTGAATATTTTTAATTACTATATTAAAATTGAATGTTGCACATGATGAAGTGATGTCATAAGTTTATGTTTATCCAATACATGCAAAATAAATAGGTATACTGCTTCTCTTCAGAAACAAACAGAAATGTATCGTGTCTTCAGTGTGTAATGAAATTTTCCATGGCACTTAACAATTGATGATCGAAGAGATGGGCATGTGCATGATAACACCTCTGTGCATGCCCCACCACTGATCAACTTGCTACTGTCAGTATTTCTGAAGTTAATACAGTACATGCAGTGGTAATATGGTCTTTCATACTGTCCACTGTTGTTGGAACTTTCTGATGCACATTATCTTTCAAATGTCCCCAGAGAAAGAAATCTAACTGGGTGAGGTTGGGCGATCATGTTGAAAATCTCTAAACAGGACTGCCTCGACCTATGCATAATTTGGGAATTGTTGGTTTAGTGCATATCTTGCCACTAGCATTAGCAGCATGGCATCCAGTACGCTGATACCACATTGTTTGACGTAAATTCAGTGGCAGGTGTTCCATTAGTACAGGCAAGGTACAACTCAAGAGCCACCTGTACTTCCACCTGGTAAGTGCACCATCAATGAAATACGTGCCAATGTGTTGTTCCACAATACCACACCATACATTGTTGCTCCACTGACTTAATGTTCCATATGGTGAAGCCAAAGTGGGTTTCCCAAAGACCAGTAAGGCATATTGTGCGAGTTATATCCCATGATTTGTAAACATAGCCTCATTGGTGTACAATACTCCATAAAGTCATGTCCTTGCTGCGGAATTTGCTGGCAGTATTCGAGATGAACTTGAAATTCATTATTGTGGAGTCTTTGGTGTAGCTACAGGTGGTATGGGGGATAATTATGACCGTGAAGAATGCACAGGAGACCCATTTGAGGGATCCCAATCCTTCTTCGAAGCTGATGTGATTCTGGCAATTGACAGCGTCAGACAATAAAATAATTATTTTTTCCAATCCATCTTTCTATTTTGTGAAAACTTGTATGAGGTTTATTGCAGTGATTGCCAGAATAGCAATTTCTTTCTGCTGCTTCATTTGTCTATTTCTGCTTTGGACCAGCTTTTATAGATCCAAGCTTTTCATCCTGTGAAGTTTTGTAACAATATTAGCGAAGGTAGGAAGCTTTGAATGATGTCTGTAGTGTAATGTTTGGCATACAGCTGTGCTGCTCGTGTGTCCTTTTTGTGATATTCTCAATAAGTAATAACGTGTCAACCATTTCTTCATTTGAGAAAATAATTTCAAATGCTTAAATATGGACAGATTAAATTAATATTATGTTTAAGCCATGGATACAATTACTGTATGCAGCACATTTGTGATATTTAACTAAATGTACCTCCACACAGGTCAAGCTTCTACATGGAAAGCTGTTGCCAAACACATTGCCGATGTCATGTCGTTTCATTGTCCAGTACACAGCTGAAGAGAAAAGGGTTGTATTGGGTAGTGTATTATGTGTGTGTTTGACCTTCACTTGTAATGCCAACATTCTGAAGTAGACATAAGGAAGGTTGTAATAGATCAGGCATCACAAATTTTGGTCTTACGAGACAGCCCCTGAACTGTGATGTAACTTCCACAACAACCTTCTCCTCACCTTAGCTTAAACAGCATTGTCATTGTTGGCTCATTGTGTTATCTGAGTACTGTGTATTCTACTGATGCTAACGTTTTCAAAACTGATGCGAATTGGATGTTGGTTGCCCCACGTTAGATCGCCATTTGAAGCGAAATGGTGTTGGTTTCGCTGTAGCTTAACGACCGTTGTCGACACTTGTATTTCGGCTCCGACTAGCTCAACATGAGATTTCTATAATCCAGGGTATGCGTGAGTATATTTTATAGATCACCCAGAATAACTTTTTGAGATTATTTATTTTCCACTCTTTTACATATTTCGGGAGTTATGCCGACTTCCAATACATATATCCTCGCAGATCAACAGCAAATCACATGTGTACACCTCCAAGTCCGCTACCGATCTGGGGCGAGTGGTCACGCTTCCTGGCGTCCCCACGCTAGGAAAACGTTCTTTCCAATTTTAAATTTCATGACGTCATCAAAAGAAAGCCTCGCATCCAAAATACTATTTCATTCCTTTTCACAATTTATAAATGTCCCTTTCTATTAAAACATGTCATTTTTTTAAATTCCGAATATATAGTTATCTTTCTATGATTAAACTATGTTTTCTTTATATTTTATTAAACATATTGTGCGACTTTTAAGGTTGGCGGACCTGAATTTTGACCGTGAATTTCAAATTATGTGGTATGACGTCATGACTCGTTAATTTCAAACCAATAATGCGTTTATCCTACAAAATTAACGACTATTATTTACTCATATCTTGCTCACCTTACAACACTTCCTACTCTATTATCTACCTATGTTATTACTCAACACTTATCGCAAATCTCACATCCGGCAATTAAACTAAAACGTGTCTTTAACAAGCCCATTCGATATGAATCTAAATTTCGGTATCAAATGCCCCCATTTATGTTATTTTATTATTTCATAATAAAATAATGTAAATGTCTTGCCCGAAAGAAAAATTAAAATTACTCCTGAATTTTGAATAATCGGCAATACTCCCATTATATACAATTTTCAATTACACTGTTTTGAAATTGGTTATTAACATATCGTCTCATTAATCTTTATAACATGACAAACAATTGTACTTGACTTAACATTAATCCTTAAATACTAATTACAATATGTTATGGTTTCTTCTGTAAAAATTTTACATAAAGGTTAAATTTCAAGAGTCTTTCTTTATACTTCCTTCTTTTAGTTAGTTCATGTTTGCTCACTTCGCTCTCACTATCACTTGCACTGTGATTTTGCACTTTTGTTATTGTAACACATATCTTTACTAGATCCTTTAAGCACTAAAAATGTACATATATTTATATAAATCCATTACACTCTTCAGACAAGTTCTTTCTTTGTCTTGCTGTGATAACTATCTATACATCTAAATATTTTAACAAATGTTTACAAATTAAATATTCTGTTTTCTCTCTATGCGGAGATGAACATTTTAACAATCTTTCTGAAGCTGTTATTGTGAGCTCTATACAATATATTCTTAAGCTCTTTGTAGTATATAGAAATTCACATTTTGCATTTGTCATGAATACATAAGTATCTGACCAATATATGGTTTTCAAGTAAGCTAAAATTTAAATTTTATCTAAAAGCTGATTGAGCGCCATTAGAACAAATCACACTTCGAATTTTACATGAAATCAAGGTTCCAAGGTACCATATGGTTTCTTGTATGGTCGAAGGAGTTGTTTATGCCACCTTCCCAGACATTTTTCATTTTTAACATCTTTTACTTCATAGGTATGATAACCAAATTTTGATATAATTTCTGCAGGTCCTTTATATAACAATTCCATCCTTTTGTTCCTACCTCGCAATACACTTGATAACTTATGGTCTTTAACTAGTACCCAATCGCCTATCTTAGGTTCCCATTTATGTTTTCTACTCTTTTTCTTTAATTTTCGCTTCTCTGCCTTTTTCTTGATTCGTTCAAAAGCAATTTTCGCTCTTTCTTCTTCACTTAACTGAATGTCTTTAATTTTGAGTATTTTTGGTACCCCGATCAATATTGGTTCTGGTTCAATTCCCAACATTAATTTTATTGGGGCAAACCCAGTAGTTACATTAATGGTGTGATTAATAATCTTTTCTATCAATGGACAATATTTCACCCAATCCTTGTGATTATGATGTGTAAGTACACGTAAATAAATTCCTATATCTCGGAGGACACGTTCTGTTGGATTCCCTGATGGAAAGTATGAGGAACAATGATATAACTTTATCTCATAATTTTCTAGGGTTTCTTTAAAAATTTTGCTCCGATGAACTGTAGCATTATCTGTTAAGATTGCCTGAATCTTGCCATATTTAGGCACATAATCTTTTATTATCTTTCCTACACATGTTTTGCTGCTGATATTCCTAACAGGATAAATTTTAATAAATTTACTAAAAACATCATGAAGAACAAACATATATCTACATCCAAATTGTCCTACTGGTAGCTCCCCATGTGCATCAGCAGTAACTAGTACATTTTTCCCTTCTCTTATGATTGTCTGAGGTTCTATATCGAATTTGATGTTAAATGGTTTGGCCCTTTGACATAAATCACAGCTCGAACATATTTTCCTCACTTTCTTTGCCAAATGTTTTATATAAAAATGGTCACTAATTGCCATGATTAGCTTTTCACTACCTGTATGAGCTAGTGTTTTGTGATAAGCAAGTATAAGTTTCTCTTGTAAAGCTTTTGGTACCATTACTTTCCATTTAGGTTCAATTCTTCCATGAAATTTATAGATTTTTCCCTCATAAATACCTATATTATCTTTTAGATTTTCTGTGATTGGTTGTGCCTTTTCTCTCAATTTCTTAAGTTCATCGTCCTCTGTCTGTAATCGTTCCAAATTTCGAAATTCTTTAGCTAATTGAGTCCCTTCTAAAGTTTTCAAATATAGTATGGTTACGTCATGTTTGTTGCCACTAATTGTATCTGGTATTGTGTAATTAGTTTTCATCCTTGATAACAAATCACTAAAAATATTTTGATTTCCTGCTATGTGTTTGATTTCTATGTTATGGGATGTGATCTCATGTATGTATCTAGAAATACGTGTGCTTGTGAGTTTGCAAGAGTTCATAAATGCCAAACTAACATGATCTGTGTAAACTATTACTGGGTTGTTATATACATATTGCCTAAATTTTACAAGTGCAAAGTAAATAGCTGCTATCTCTTTTTCTGTAGTGCAAGCCTGTGATTCAGTCCTTGAAAGCCCCCTTGAAGCTACAGCAATGAGGTGATCTTTTCCTTCCTCATCTTTTTGTATTATGACACTACCATACCCAAGTCCTGAAGCATCCATATAAATTATGTAGGGGAGATCTTCCCTAGGTTTTTCCAATAAAATGGATGCTGCAAACAATGTTTTTACCTTTTCGAAAGATTCTTGTTCTACTGATGACCATTGCCATTTCACATCTTTTCTCAAAAGTTGTCTTAATGGGGCTACTACGGTTGCATATTCCAGGATAAATCTTGATTGATAATTTAGAATACCAAGAAATCTTCTCAATTGTTTTATATTTTTAGGAGCTGGTATTTTATTTATGCTTTCAATTCTGTCGGGATTAGGCCTGATTCCCTCATTTGAAATAACATAACCTAAAAATTCTGTCTGTTTCACAAAGAATGCAGTTTTACTTGACTTTATTGTCATGTTTGCTTTCTTTAACTGACTAAGCACATAATTGATATGATTTAAATGATCCTCTATATTTTCTGAAAAGATTACAAAATCATCCACATACTGAGCTACAAATTTCTTTATGGTTTCTCCAAAAATTTCATACAAAGCTCTTAATAGTGCACTACCACTGGTATTCATACCAAAGGCACAAACTCGAAACTGATATAATATCCCTGAATGTAAAAATGCTGTATATTTTCTTAAATCTTCTCTAAGTGGGATCTGCCAAAAAGATGCTGTAAGATCTAAAGTAGAAAAAATTTTGCCCTTCTGCAATTTGTTCAATATTACCTCTACACTTTCTGGTCTAAATCTATCAGGTTTACAATGTTGATTTAGTTTTCTCATGTCTAATGTCACCCTAATCTTTCCATTAGCCTTATTTACAATACATAGGGGATTCACAAATTCTGAATTCGAAATCTCAATAACCTCATCTTCTAACATTGACTTTATAACTGCATCTACCTCTTCTCTTATGGTACTAGGGATAGCTCTCGCTTTATGTGTAAAAGGTTTGATGGGTATCATCTCAAACGAATGAGTATAAATATTACATTTACCAGGTTTCTCATAGAATACTTCTTTATTCCGGATTAATATTTTAAACAGTTTATCCCTCTGTTGTTCATTTAGTTGATCAGCCTGAGTTACCTTTTCCCGCAACAATTCTTCTAAGTCTTCACTACTCTCCCTATCATAGTACCTAGTTGCGTCAGAAAACCTCAAATTGTCTATGAAATCATTTTTATCCCATTCTACGTTTTCTTTATTATCGACACTGTACTCTTTGACATTTACTTCAGTTAATTCCATAGCTCCTACTTTAACATATTCTACAAAGAATGTATCCCCTTGGATTTCTTCTTCCTCTTTTTCTCTTACAATAGTTTCTGAACTACTATCTTCCACAAATGGCACTATAATGGTCTCATCTTCAACTTTCATTTCTACAATCATGTTTTTAAAATTCACTACAGCTTCCCAGGCATAAAGACAATCACAACCTATTATAATATCTGTCACAAGTCTTCCTACAATCAGAAATAAAATTCCTAGTATTCTCCCATTTATTTCAATATTTATCATTGCTTGAAATTTTACTCTCTCTTTTCGTTTTCCCACAGCTAGCGAGCAATATATCCCATTAACTGGTAAAGACATTACTTTAAAACCACTACTTTGTAAATTATCATAAAAATTTTGTGAGCATACTGTGCTATTTGATCCCGTATCTATAATTGCATTGTATTGTTTTCCATTTACTCCAATTTTGAGTTTAGGTGGATCTCCTACTTTTTCGTTTTCGTCGATTCTATTTTTCCATTCTCTTTTCTTTTGTATCATCATTTGCCTTCCAGGACTATTTATTAATGAGTACTTATCACAATCATTACTAGGATACCCAGTTCTCACTGAAGGTGCGTTTGACTGGGTCTGGCATTTCCCTGATTTTTATTTATGGCTCCTGTACTATTTCCCGAATTGTTACTTCTGTTTTCCTGCATTAAATCAGGGTTACTTCCTACCATGTTTTTGACCGTGTTAATGGCCTCAACCATTTCCGCATTTTCAGGGGAATTTCGTCCATTAGAACACCTTTCTCCCTGTCTTGGTGACCTCGGTCTAAACTCATTATCTCTGTTTGTCCAATACCCATCATTTGAATTTCTACTACGTCCAAAATAATGTCCCCGTCTACCTCGATCAAATCTATTTGTATTCATATAATTCACCCTTATATTTCTTCCCCTTAGATTACCATTTCTATTTTGCTGATGCCCTTCCTGGTTACATCTACCTTGATTTTCCCACCGGAACGATTCCATCCTTGGTACTGGTCCTTTATACCTTTCCCTAACCTCACTTTTATTCTGATAATACTGTGCCCCTTGCCCGAAAGAATTTACAGTTTCTTTTTCTTGATATTTATTTCCAAATGCGTGTTTTGGCTTATTGACTTCTAAGGCTGATAATAATTCGATCATAGCTGCAATGCTACCGGGTCGGGCTATGATTAGGTAGTGTTGAAGCGTTTCCGGAAAATGTGGAGTAACTATCTTTATTAGATCTTTTTCATCCATGGGAGGATCCAACATCTTCGATTTTCTCGCTATTCTCATAAAATAGTTGACCATCGATTCCTCCGATCTAGGATTAAACTTTCCATTGCTTAATTCGACTCTAATATTAGCCTGCCTACTAGCCCCCCAATATCTGGTTAAAAAGATGTTCCTAAAGGTCCCGTAATCATTATTGTTACCCATAGAAAGGCCCAGCCAATTGGCAGCATTACCCTTTAGGCATTTTCTTACTATCACCATCTTGTACTCCTCCGGTATATGTTTCACCGTGAAGTACTCTTGTAACCCTTCTATAAAGGCTTTAGGATCATCTGAATCTTCATTTTCAAAAACTGGAGGTGTCATTTCATTTAAGACATGGTTAGGCCAATGTAAATTTGAATTGTCACCTGTCCCTGAGCTATTTCTGAGATCAGAATGGGAATTACTGTTACCCCTATTTTGCATTGAAATGTCAGCTGATACACCTGGTATTGCCTCGTTTCTTGCAGCTTCATTATTAAGATTGTGGTGATTACATGCATTTTCATTTAATTTCAAATTTTCTAAGGCCTCTTTTACATGAGTAATTTCTGTTACTACCCCTTTTATTTGGTCTGTAACATCCTCCAAATTTCTAGCCTGCCTTTCACTTTCTACATCAGATCTTTCCATTCTAACTTTACACCCCTGTAACTCTTCTCTAATTTCTTCCCTGTCTTTATCTAACCTTTGTACTACCTCTTCCCTTTGTTTGTCTAATCTATATGTTACTCTTTCCCTTTCTTTATCTAATTTTTCACTCACTTGTTGACCTAATTTCTCTTCAGAATTCTTTACTTCTTGCCTTATTGTCTCTAATTCTCCCTTAACCTGTTCTCTATTTTCTTTTACTTCACTACTAACTTTATTAATTTCCTCCCTAACTTCTTCCCTAAAGGTTTCGAAAGCTCTCTTCTGATTTTCCAATTGCATTCCCAATTCCTGTTGTCCCTTCTCTAATTTCTGTCCTAACTCTATACTAGTTTCATCTATCTTTTCCATTGTCTTTTGAAACATATTCTCTATTCCTGACATAATCGCTGGCCTTTCTGAATTACTACCAAACATTTCTGAGCTACCTCTAGGTGTTTCTCTAATGTTCTGAACTTCTACTTCTTGGCATATTCTGCTACCGATTATATTTTGACTATATTCTTCCATCCTAACTACACTTTTCTTAATTTCCGGACTCTCGAAACCTAGAAAATCGCTATCACTGTCTTCCATTTCTAAGCTATTTGCATGTGTTTTTCTACTCACCAATATTTCACAATTTTCACTATTATGATTTTTTTTTTTTTTAAACTGCACTTCAACTTATTCACCACACGTTTCACACGATGTTCTCTGACGATGTTGACACGCTGGGCACCTCCTTTCTTGTTTGCTGGTTCGATGCTGGCTTGGTCGTCCTTCTTATTAATCACTGGTTCAATGCTGGTCTAGTTCATTCTTGGGGTTGGTCTATATTTTATTTTTCTCTCGACGTCACACGTTGGATCGCCATTTGATGCGAATTGGATGTTGGTTGCCCCACGTTAGATCGCCATTTGAAGCGAAATGGTGTTGGTTTCGCTGTAGCTTAACGACCGTTGTCGACACTTGTATTTCGGCTCCGACTAGCTCAACATGAGATTTCTATAATCCAGGGTATGCGTGAGTATATTTTATAGATCACCCAGAATAACTTTTTGAGATTATTTATTTTCCACTCTTTTACATATTTCGGGAGTTATGCCGACTTCCAATACATATATCCTCGCAGATCAACAGCAAATCACATGTGTACACCTCCAAGTCCGCTACCGATCTGGGGCGAGTGGTCACGCTTCCTGGCGTCCCCACGCTAGGAAAACGTTCTTTCCAATTTTAAATTTCATGACGTCATCAAAAGAAAGCCTCGCATCCAAAATACTATTTCATTCCTTTTCACAATTTATAAATGTCCCTTTCTATTAAAACATGTCATTTTTTTAAATTCCGAATATATAGTTATCTTTCTATGATTAAACTATGTTTTCTTTATATTTTATTAAACATATTGTGCGACTTTTAAGGTTGGCGGACCTGAATTTTGACCGTGAATTTCAAATTATGTGGTATGACGTCATGACTCGTTAATTTCAAACCAATAATGCGTTTATCCTACAAAATTAACGACTATTATTTACTCATATCTTGCTCACCTTACAACACTTCCTACTCTATTATCTACCTATGTTATTACTCAACACTTATCGCAAATCTCACATCCGGCAATTAAACTAAAACGTGTCTTTAACAAGCCCATTCGATATGAATCTAAATTTCGGTATCAAAACCATGAAAACTGTATTTAGGGCTGAATGAGAGGAGAAATATATTTTCTGTAGTAAAAATGGAAATGTGCGATATTTATTGTACTCGAAAGTGCTGAGAGACCCAAAAACATCCGAACCGCTGTGCAGTGTATTTTAACTGCACACGGGGAAACACAACAACGTAGCTGCTGTACACAGGGTAATACAGTTAACTTGATTTTCTTTGCTCTGAAAGTGCAGTGTTGAGCTGACGTGATGTGTGATTGAGTTATTACCAGTGTGCTTTATATTTTGTCCTGTACTTAGTCACAAAGTGTATTGTGGCTCAGCATTTGTTTTCTATTGCACAACGTGTATTTATTTATGATTCGTATGTGTTAACCCAGTCAGCTTGCCAAGTGAAAGAGCGATTTGCAGAAAGATTTCCAGATGATCTGCAATTTCTATCTTTGGGGTAGTTCCATAAAGTATACAAGACAAACCCACACACCTTGGAAAATTGAAACAAAATATTCATTAGGAAATTACCAGCATTTCTTAACGTGAACTACAACGAGTGAGGATAGTTACCTAAAGAGGTGCCAAAAATATATGGACAATGACGGTGGCCAGTTTCAGTATCTCCTTTAATAACATTGGCAAGTAAAATCTTTAAAAGTAGTTTTAAAAATGTTGTTTGGTTTCATCCATGCTGTTCTATGACGGCTGCAATCAGCAGCGAGCGCCGAGGATGTGTAAAGGCAAAACACAGTGCAGCCGGTTTGGAGTCTTTTGGATCACCCGTTGTTAATGGGTGTCAACAGCAGTAATATGCCACGACATTACATGAAATGTCACAAAGATCATGCTGCAATATCACTTAAATTTATTACCAACTTAATGTGTAAATAATGATAATTCATATTGAATTACACAAGATATTAGGGACTTCTACGAATGTGATAGTCATAATTTAATTTCCTATAGAACTGTAGTTGTACATGAATAAATGGAGTCGATTATTATGGTGATTTCATTTTAGGGCAGGAATGTGTAACAATGTTATGATACTTAAAGGAAGCACGCAAGCAAATATGAGACATAATGATATACAAATGACTATGATTTAAAAGCACCTGCTTGCAAGCTGTCATGTAGTTTGGAAAATTGGAAAAGCAATGAAATCTTTTATAAATGTGGAGTTTATAAAATCCTATGTGATGACGCTAATATAATATGTCCCCAACAAGCAGATTCAGGTTCTCAAAATATATATTTGTCTCCTAACATCGTCAAGAGTAGAGTGCTGAAAATTGCAGAAGTAATTTAAAACGATATTCAAAGTGAAGTTAACGGGTTTGTAAATTGCTCTCTAGCACTGGTTGAGACAACAGATATAAACAACAAGGCTTAGTAGTCTTCATTTGTGGTGTAAATGAGAATCTTCCTGTACATGAATTGCTTTTGAATCTTATAACCGGGGCCCGGATATTTATGATTTAAAAACGTTAGAAATATGGAAATAGTTATGAGCAAAAAAAATGAGAAAATATGACGATAAATATTATCCACAATTTTTTGGTGCATTTTTTAAATCTTAAAAAAATTATTACTGTTTAAGGTAACATTATATTGAAAATCTGCTTTATAAACCAATTACAACAATTACAGTTATATTGCTTGACCGTGTAGTTGGTTAAACTAGAAGCCCAGGACCTCAGTATTGTAAGTCGCCATTAAGGAATGTTATCTCTTATAAATTGAAATCTCCTTGTGTGGTTTGCCAGGAAAAATGCGAGTTGGAGAATTCAATGTCGTGTCAGCATATTGGCCATGATACCCTGGTGGTTAGAGCAGCTGGATGGTAACCGGTAGTTCTGTGGTTTAAATATGAAAGAGAAAAACCTTGATTTGTTTTCCATTTCTTTGCACCTGGAAACCACATATTATTTCGAGCCCACTTGATAGTTGACAAGCTGGTTTTGTCTCACCATAATACATCAATCACATCTTATTTAACTGCAATCTTGAACTTCGGATGTGCAAGTGTTATGCATTGCATCATATCTCAAGCGTCAACTTCAAGTTATGATTTCTGGAGATGTAATGGACTTATCGGAATGCAATAAACGCTGTTCTTAATCTGACTTTCCAGATTATCAAGAGCATCATAAATAATATGGAGTGCCCAGTTTAACAAACATAAGTTTGCGACGAAAAACATACTTGCTTAGGTTTCTGAATGGCCCATCTTGTTTACTTTACTGAGCCCCTCCCCTGTCTTCATATCTGTGAAAGTTGTTTTTCAATACCTATTGTTGTTTTAGAGATATTTGCAGTGAAAGTTTAAAGTGGGTCACCTGTATATTAAAGAAAACTGGCATAGTTATAAAAGGAAAAGTACTTCCCCATGACAATAATATGAAGAGAATATTGTAAATCAAAGTCTGTAGAAGACATCCTAAATAACCAAGGCAACATGGATAAATAGTTCCAGGTCAGCTTTCTTAGATATACACCCTAAGACAAAAAAAAAAAAAAAAAAAAGAACAGACTCTGGAAGCATATATTTGTCTAAGTCCAACCACTCGGCCATCCACTCACATTGAATAGTTGAGACTCAATATGAGAAATGACAACAGAACGACCTAAAGACACACATTCCGTGACACCATTGTAAACCAACTGCAGAAATTAAATGGACTTACACAAATATACGCTTCCAGAGTCTGCTCTTTTTTTTTTTTGTCCTAGGGTGTAGGTGATTAGTTGAAAATCCATTTTATTTGCTACAAAAATTTAAAGAAAGAAAGGCAAAAAGGACCAAGTAAAAAATATGTACTATTTTTTATTTATTTATGCCAACAAACTTAATGCTGTTGTTTTTAAACACACAAGCCTACATGCACACGAGCATTAAAAACACCAACATTAAGTTTGTTGGCATAAATAAATAATAATTACCATCTAAAGGTTATGTAAACCTGGTACATAAAGTACTTACTATTGTAAGTTGTCCTTGGGGTATTTATCTCTGATGTGAGATTCCCTTGTGGTCTAACCAGGAAAGTACGACTCGGTTGGGGAATTTAATGTCATGCTGACAAGTTGGCCATGGTAGCTTAGTGGTTAGAGCAGCTGCTTGATAAGCGGAAGATCCATGGTTCAAATCCCGGCTATGGCATTGAATTTTTCAGTCCTGATTCCACCTCCTAAATATGTGCTATTTATTATGTATTAGTGTACATAAGCTTCAAATTTTCATTTTACCATTTTTTTCTCCCATGACAGGTCCAAATGACCTAGTTGTAACAGGCTCCGCTCCACTCCACTGCACTGCACTTCACTTCACTTCACTTCACTTCACTTGACTCGACTCGGCTCGACTCGACTCGACTTGACTTTCACTCCCACCTCCACCCCACTTCACTCGTATTTTTCTCCCATGATTAAACCTATAGTAATCACCAAATGCTGAACAAATCACCACCATCATTTCCTTATTACATTTACAATAAATGCCAGCAAACTTGAAAAGTTAAGCCCTTGGCAGCTCTACTGGAATAGTGCTAAGTTTAATACTTTTAATTATTTGTAAATTGCACTAGCTATTCAGCAATTATTGTTGCAGTACCAAAATCATGTGAGTGTTTTATGGAGGCTGGCCAAAGCAAGTCATATGTTAGGAAAATATCATGGTGGTGAGGGGAACAAAGAAAAGCAAAGGGAATATGTTATGCAAGGTAAGTGTTTCTAAGTATAGTGATCTTTATTTACTTGTTTCAAACTTATAGTGTACAGTGATAATTCCCTTGAGCATGTAACTGATGTACATACCTACTTTAAGAGAATTTTCAGTTTTGATCATAGTACAAGATATCGTTCGAGTTTTGAAATAAGTAAGGAACCAAGGAAATATAAGTGAACATCAGTATTCCTTGGAATTATGTAAATGTATGTGGTTGTTATACCATTCTTGCGTGTGGATTTTCTCACTGGAAGTAAACTAGTATTAGAGAACCAACCATGACTGGACTTTTGCCCCAGTAGTTTGTAGCATGTGTGGTGTGAGGGGGGGGGGGGGGGGGGAGCAAGTGTTTTTGAGTCAATTTTTGTGTATGTGTTCCTCAGCACAGAGCATTGCAAGGTCCCACTTTACTAGGCAACAGGCTGTATGGGGAGCAAAGGAATTGTACATTCAAGGTTAATAAGATATGTAATGGATATGAATTTTGGTCATGAAATCTACAAAGTAATCTACAAAGTAATACTGCACATCATCTCTCTTAGCACATGATAAATGCATCATCAGACAATATCTGATAGCATGAAAAAGATTTAAGGGAAAATAAACTTGTAGATTTAAAATTAAAATTAAAAATGTTCTACAGGAAGTTGGCATGAGACTAACATGGTTTGAAAGGAAAATTATGTGGAAAGGATTTTGGAAATAAATAAAACAAAGAATTAAGGATATTAAAAAACAGAAATTATGGGCTAGTGTTAATGATAAAGGATCTTTAGAACTGTATAGAACATTGAAAAATGATTGGAGAAGAGAAACATATACTGAGATTATTTGACAAAGCAGACAGGAAAGTATTGGCATGATTTAGACTAGGACCAATGTCGATGGGATAGATTTAAGTGAGGTAAAAGATAATAAATGGGCATCCCATTTATTATACATGGGTAACGTAAAGAGGAAAATGGAGCAGTTCACCGATGTGAGGAGAAGAGAGGGGGGGGGAGGGTCACAAAAAAAATTGTATCAATAAATAGCCTTCATAACGTCCACCTATACGTATGCCAAAGCATATGAGAGTGTATGAATAAATATCTGAGCGTACTTGTATTGGAAACACATCAAAAAGAAAGATTCCTGTGTGAATAGTAGATGTGCAGCTAAAATGGGAACTAGTAGTTTGTCAAGACCTATAGGTAAACAGACTGTGTCAGTGAAACGCATGCATTGCTTCTCGGATGTTCAGTGTGACGCGTGTGAAACTAGTCTCAGCAGAGAAATGTTGTGATCCGTATTGTGCATTGCGCAAGCATTGTAATTATTTCTATCTCCTGAAGACACGATGATATGGGCTCATCTTGTTGACGTGTATTATGCGTTCTTGATTCGCTCTCCCTCGAGTATCGCGGACCATGTAGTTAACCGGCGAAGTTTGTTTTACTGTAACATATGGACCATGATAACGGCGAAGGAATTTTGTTGTTAAACCTTTCTTTCGTGTCGGCATGCCAGGTTTATAACCCATGTGGCGCTGTGTGCGGTCAAATAGTCGTTTCTGCTTTACTTGTGCCGATTTAATTTTTTTGAGTGCAGTGTCAATGTGCGTGAATGATGTCCTGTTGTGTAGTTTTGACAAAAGGGTTATCAGAGGAATATTTAAGCTGAACTTCTGCTGTGAGTATGGGATTTCTACCATAAAGGAGAAAGAATGGTGAGTACCCTGTTGATTCTTGGATAGATGTGTTATATGCCCAAGTAATATGAGGAAGGCAAGCATCCCAATCGTCGTGCTTAGAACTGACATAATGACTGACCATATTGATAATGGTTTGGTTACATTGTTCAACTAAACCGTTGCATGCAGGGTTATACGCCGTAGTAAGATTGTGTTTAACTCCCATAAGTTTAAGAAGTTCCTGTATAACCTCACTTAAAAATACCGTGCCCCTATCAGATAATAAGGTAGTGGGAGCCCCGTGCCGACAGAGAATATTTTCTAAAATGAAGCGAGCAACATGGGGTGCTGAAGCTGAAGGGAGGGCTCGGGTTTCAACATACTTACTGAAATAATCCGTGGCTACTATAATAACAGTATTACCATTCCGAGTCTTATGCAATGGTCCTATAATATCTATGCCAAATCTTTCACCAATATGGTTGACGGGGATGGGCTGTAAAAGACCTGTCGGCTTTAAATTCTTTGGGCCTTTGCGGGATTGACAAGACGGGCACCCTTTAACAAATAATTCTATGTCTTTCCGCTTACCAATCCAGTAGAAGCGGGAACTAATTTTCGAGAAGTTTTTGTAAAACCCTGATGTCCAGCCATAGCATCATCATGGTGTGAGTATAGTATTTTGTTTTTCAGCGATTCGGGGATAACTAAAAGATGCAAATCACCAGACGCACCAGCATTTTTCCTATATAGCACTCCTGATTTTAAAATGTAACAAGACGCTTGTCTGCGCAATGTAGGGGAGACCACATCCGGCTGCCCCACAGCTTGTATTAAATTAGTTAAAGCGGGGTCTTTCCTCTGTTCTGCCGCTACTTCAGTCGGTAATAACAAACACGTAGGGAGTTCTTCAATTTGAGTATCTTCCTGAAGGTTAGGAGCACTGATAGGAAAACGGGATAAACAATCAGCATCCCGGTGTAATTTTCCTGCTTTGTGAAGAATAGTAATATCATATTCCTGCAACTTCAAAGTCCAGCGTGCTAATCTGCTAGTAACATCCTTCATAGTATGTAAATAGCATAACGCATGGTGGTCACTGACAACATGTATGGGGTAGCCGAATAGCAGCGGCCGAAAGTGTGTTACAGCATAAACCAATCCCAGCAATTCCAACTCAGTGGCGCTATAGCGTTGTTCATATTTATTCAGGGACCGTGAAGCGTAAGACACTGGGTGCAGAACCCCATCCGGTCCTCTTTGATACAAAATGGCGCCAGTGCCAATCTTAGAACTATCAACGTGAATCTCTGAATATGCACCCGGTGTATAATGTGCCAAAATAGGTTTAGAAGTGAGCAATGAGTTAAGCTCATCAAAAGCTTTTTGTTGCTGATCTGACCAAATGAAGGACTGGTCCTTTCTAGTGAGGAGGTGCAATGGGTGTGCAATAGTTGCAAAATTTCGAATAAAGTGCCGATAAAAGCTAAACAGACCTAACGCCACTTTTGTAACATCTCGAACTGACTTAGGGGTTAGTAAGTTTTGAATTGCCTCGAGTTTGTCGTCATCTGGTTCGATGCCCCGGGGGGACACCTGAAAACCCAGCAACTTAACTGCTTGCATTGCAAAATGGCATTTCGAGGGTTTTAATTTGAAGTTAAGTAGTTCCAGACGACCAAAAACCGCTGTCAAATTTTCTAGCATCTCTGTGAAAGTAGAACCGAATACAAGGATATCATCTAAATAGACAATAGCTTTTTTATATTTCAGGTCCCCTAATAACTTATCCGCTATGCGAGAAAAATGCTGGGGGGGCGTTAACCAAACCAAAAGAGGGGGTTTCGAATTCATATCGCCAATGAGAAGTGATAAAACTTGAATATTTTTTGTTTTCCTCTGCCATTGGGACTTGAAAATAGGCACTGAGCAGATCTAGGGTACAAAACCATTTAGCTTTTCCCAGATAGCTGAGAAGATCGTCAATTAAGGGTAGCGGAAAACAAGACGTTTCAGTTACAGCATTTAGTTTTCTATAATCAACACAGAAGCGATAACCACCGTCCCGACGTTTCACCGAAACCACGGGCGACGCCCAGGGGCTAGAAGACTCTCGAATTATGCCAGCCTTTAGCATTTCATCAACCTGCTCATCAATAATTTCTCGTTGCTTCTGGGAGACGCGATAAGGCCTTTGCTTTATAGGTTTAGAATCTTTAAGGGTAATATGAAACTCGTCCAAAGATGTAGTGCCCAACTCTTGTAGATTGGTAGCGAAAGTATGTCTAAAATTTTGTAATAAATCTAACAAAAGTCTTCTGTGCTCTAACGAAAGCTTCGAACTAACATGAAATGTGGCACCATCAACAACAACCTCCGTGGCATCATTAGGGGAATAGTTAGTAGCCTGAACTAGTGCAACCTCGTGTACATGCGCCAGGGCTGTACCTGAAAACAACATTTTAGGTTCGGCAGTGTTATTGCGTATGGGGATGCTAAAATCTGTGTGTGTCTGGCCGAAGATGGGGGGAATTTCTATTAATTTCTTTTGCATTATTGCTTCTGCCGGTTCCAGCAAAATTTGGGCCGCCGATGTGGGGCGAAATTTCACCGGAACAGAAGTTACACTAAAGGGTGGCAGTTTAATATCATTGAGGCATACAGCCTTATTAGGAACATCCATCACTGGTGGTTCTAAAGTAATTTGATTTAGGGGGCACTCAAAACGTTGCGGGCAAGAAAATGTTAAGGTCTGTCCCTGCGGTTGTTGCAAGGTGATGCTAAATTTAGCAAGATCTAACACTGCCTTATATCGAGTTTTTTTAATTTCTCTGGCGGCTATAGCAATTCAATGCCACATGCCCGCGTTTGCCACAAAAATAACAAATTGGTCGTCCATCAGTGGTGCGATCTGTCCTGGGTGGGTGCCATGCCACACCTTGACGATCACCCTGAGGTGTTCTCTAATTCCTACCAGACGACCTCACCCCATAGTCTTCGCTGTTACCTCTAGAGGGATAAGAATTACGGGGAGGCTTAACGGTTAACTTAGAAAGCTGTTGTTGCAAACTTTTTATTTGCTGGGACATTTCAGCTAATTGATGGTCCACCCCGCCAGGGGAAATAGCTGCCACGGTACTACTAGGGGGGGGAGCTGAGACCAAATCGACATGTTGGCCTGCCAAGAACCTAGCGGTCTCAATTCGTCTGGCCAACTGCAACAATGCCTCTACAGAGGTGGGATTAGCTGGCAAAACATGTTCCAGCAAGGAGGGCTTAAGACCCCACATGATATGGCGAATTTGTTCGCCCTCCCCCATTTGGGGGTTCACTTGGTCACAGAGAGAAAGAATATTGTACACATAATGTTCTGTAGGCTCGGTGACTTCCTGCACCTGCTGACGTAAGCGATATTCCAGGACGTCATCGTGAGCCACCGGAGTAAAAGCATCACGTACAGCAGTTTTAAGTTGCTCCCACTTAAAGTCTGGCTGCCTGTGTGAAAAGGTGCGAAACCACGTGGCTGCTGCACCCCGGAGATAACAAGGCAAAAATTGTTCCCTATGAGGCTCAGTCCAGCCATTAGCGGCTGCCACTAGGTCAAAATTATTTAGAAAAGAACAAATATCTTGGCCCGGTTTACCCTCAAAGGTCCCTGGGTCAATAAATGGACGAAAGGGAGTGGTTATAGGCTGTTGTCCCGTGGCCATGGCAAGTCCTGTATCACAAGCTGGGGAAAATTCAGAGAGTTCAGAGAAGGATAGCGCATGTCGAACCGGCACAGGAGCTTGAGGGGGTTGCACTAATGTAGATGAGGAAGGTGTTCCTCCAACAGGGTCACAGGGCTGTAAGAGGGTAGCTTGGGGAAGGAGGGTTTTTCCAGATCGTAAGCGAATGTGGGACATATATTCATATAAACTGCTAAGATCCTTAGACAAAACCTGAATATCCCTTACTGCTTGCTCTTGAACGACCTCAGTCGAATTACAGAAATCGTTGTATAATTGTGATATTTCCCGCGATACAGGACTATCGGAGTCCAAAGTTTTTAGAAAGTCCATATACCATAACACTGCACTAATAAAATGAACAATGGCAACAACGTCTAAAAGAAAGAAACATTTAGAAAAACCTAAAAACAACCAGATTAAGTTAATTAGACTTGTAAAAGAAGGGAGAAAAAAAATGTAAATTCTACAATTAGCACCTAATAACACCCAGACTTACATGTCAGATAAACTTTTACGGAGGTGTCGAGAACACCTGAAAGGCACCACAAACTGAATAAGAGACAACAAACAACATAAGAGCACTTCACCACATGAGGTGGGCCGGAGAAAGGGGGGAAAATGTACGGGTTTGTAGTAGTAGGTAAAACTGAGAGCACCAGGACTGAAACCTCATCTCTCAAGAAACAAAAGAGAAGACGGGGGAGAAAAGAGAAAAAAAAATGTTTTAGTAGAGAGATAGGCGCCTCACACCAGATGTAACGTAGACCTTTTTGGCGCCTCCACCAGATGTAACATTCACCCGGGAACGGTTACGAATCAACCCCAAATACATAGTGGTAGTTAGGGACGCTCAGGAGGGAGTAGCTCAGAGGCATTGGGCGTTAAGGGGCTGGAGTGGTGAAGGTTACTGACATGTAGTTCTAGGGTTTAACAAGTATATCTTTTAAGAAGTATATTTTCCCAATGTAAGAAAGAGGTACATTAGACTCAAAAATGCCTTAAATTATAAAATTTACAGAGAGAGACTAGAGAGAGCCAGCTGTAGTTGTTACCTGGAGGGAAGTTGACATTAGCAGCTCCATTCTCCAAAGTTGTCTTCGCGAATCTGAGTGTCGCAGGTTCCGGTAGCAAGCCCAAAATTGACCCCTGAGTGGTCAGAATTAGGAGTTTAAATACTTCAAGCCAGATTACTCAGCGCTTGCCTAACCATTTGTCAGCACAGCTGATGGGTTAACGACCAGAGCAATGGCCGGTTCGTAACCTTACTCTGCAATATATGCTTTTAGACCATGCTTCCGCGTGAGCGAAGAGTAAATGGCCTGTCCGGACTTTAACTTTTTGTTCCAAATGTATAACTTTTAGAAGTTTATCTTTAATAAATGTTTGCCGAAATTATCAACGTCACAATATACTGGGATTATTTGATAAAGCAGACAGGAAAGTATTGGCATGATTTAGACTAGGACCGATGTGCCTAGGTCCAGTGTTATAAAGGAGGTTTAAACCTCCAGTTTAAATTATAATTTTAAGCTTTACTTCATTTTACAAACTTTAATCTTCAGTTTAACTTGATCCAAGGTATTATTCTCTGCACTGCAGAGGTCTGCTTATTGCTACAGAAAAAGAAAATCTGCTTTGACATTACCAACTCATCTTAGGATTATTAAATGAATTTTTAATTTTTTAAGTCTAATTTTTTTCAGCTTAGCACCTTATAGTTTTGTGCAAGTTTAATAATGATGTTAGCATCAAAAGTTTTTTAATAAAAAAATTATGAAATAAGAAAATGTCAATAGTGGAGTTCCTTTTTTTCCAAATAGGGATGTTTGTAAAGTAAGGTCATAGGCTGAGTATAGCAATCCTACAAGTAAACACACAGCTTTTAACATGTGTGGTATGCACTAATTTTAGATAGCCTTGAAATTTGTAAAATAAAGTAATACTACACTGATTCCAGTCCTATATGTAACTAAGACAAATGGGGCCCTGATCAACAGATGTGTGCATGACAAAATGTATGTTTTGATGCTTTGTTGATTTGCTAGCAGTGCTTGCCTTACAGCAGTCAATTAAGTGATTATTTACTATATCATACTGTTTTATGGATTTTTTTGGGGGTAATAATTCCAATGTTACCTTTTGGCAGCTTCCAAAATTTCATCTGCCCCTTGCATCTTGCAAGTTTCATCCATATCTCTACCTGCCACCATTTTATTGATTATTCAGGTCATAAATAAAAAAATAACAATTCAGATCAAAGAAAGTACATGACTACCAACACAAGGAAAAGGTTAACTGGACAATGCTGTACCATAGATTGAAAAATGACGATTTGAATTGTAACAGATTATGAGACCCCTTTGAGTAACTAATCGTATAAAAGCTAATGAAACCAAGCCAGTTTATTAAACATGTGCGAGTACAAATGGTAATTACCATGTGATTCGCTATAAACCAAAGATGGTGACAATGGAATGGCATAAACATTTTATGGCACTGGTGTGATAATGTACATCTGTATATCTTGTGTTAAAAGCTCAACTTTTAGCGTCAGCTGTCTAAAGAGTTATGTAAGTTCATTTTGAGGAATGTTGTTGCACAAAACTAATGGACACCTGCTACCACCATGTGAATATGTTTAAGGTGGTGCATATTTGCAAAAGAAGAATCTAAAATGTTTTGGTACAGTTTGGTTTTAAATTTTTACTGGTTTTGTCAGTTTTTTTATAACTTACACTCTCATACTGAATAGTACTTATTCAAAATCAATAAAAACAGGTAGGTTATCTTGGTTTTTGTTGAAAGATTCTTTGACATCTTGGGATTGCTGAATTGAATTTTCTTTTGTAGATAGTTGCTGTCTGAATTCTGTTTTGAGCTGTTGCTGGTAAGTTATTTTCCAAAAACAGATTTAATTTCATTGAATATCGTACATTCTGCTGCACTAATGACTACATTTGTTAAAGAAGTTGTCTGTAAATAGTTGCCTTGTCTTTCTTGAGAATAGGGATAGTAATTACTTTTTTTCACTCAGTAGGTATAGTAGAGGTCCATGGTAGATTAAGTAGTCTTAGTAAAGCATTTCTTTCCTTCTGTACAAGATGTTTCAGAATTCAACATGTATTTTATCTGGTCCTGGAGATACATTATGATTTAGATGATGGACATTGGAGTTTAGTTCCCTTGTAGTGAATTCTTTACCAAATATACAATATGCTTATTTTTTGCATTTCATAAAAATCTAAGAACTTTAATCTGCCTTTGCTTCTTTTTTGTTTCAGAAATTAGTTTGTAACAAGAGCTACAGTGATTGTTAAAATTTTAAAGAGGAGGAGATGTAGGTTTAAGGGCGTTCAACTACCTGATCACCACACAAAAGTTTAAGCTATATATTTTCTGGAAGTGTTTCCATTAAATTTGGGTAGTCTTTTCCTTATATCTCTCTGATATGATTTTACTTACATATGTGTGTACTTTTCTGCATCTTTTCCATGATTAGCTCTTTCAAGAAATTCACTGAATACATTTTTTCTTGGCTACAAGGAGTTACTTTTTAAACTTAGCTGATTTTCTTCCCCATTTAGGCCTTTGAAAATTCCTCTTGTTTTCCTTGCGGAATCTCTCTCTCTCTTATTTTATTGTGGATAGCTCTGTGTTCCAGAAAGTTCTTTGGGCTTAATTTTTCCTTTTAGAAAACAGGTTTTTTATTGATGCAAGAAATGTGGGTGAGCTGGCTCTTTTGAGTTTTCTGTAAATACTTCATACTGGATGAGGTTAAATTTATGTTCAGTATCTTCTGTGAATTTTGCTCAATCAGCTCTCTTAAGATTCCAAGAATATCTTGTTTTTGATTTGATGCTATTTTTTGTGTTGATGCATTATGGATGAAGTAACTGCTCTATGTTCTGATCCTAGATCTTCAGTGATTTCATGTGTAGTCTTAACTTTTAAATCTGATGATACTAACAGGAGATCTGGTTTTGTATACTAGCTGTTGTAATTTATGTAGCACAGTCATCTTTCCTGTACATATTTTCTAAGGTATTTGACTTTAGTAAAGTTTGTACAATTTTGCCACTGGTATTATAATCTTTGTATCCCAGTTTTGATGAGTAACCATTAAAATCCTTAATTGGAATTGTTTCCAAATGGGTTTTCATTGCATCCATACTGGTGGTTATTTGGTGGGTTGTATTTCCATATATTTTGTAACATACATTTCCTTTTCAACTTGGAGAATTTCTGCTGTTTTCTTGTTACATTTCCTTTATAATGTTAAACAGAGCTAGAATGTTTATTCTGATGCCTGTAAGATTCTCATTAGCTACTTGATATGAATGTGGTTTGGGGGTGTGAAAATATACATATATATAATTTAAATATTTTAATTGGTGTGTGGCTACATTGGCTTCTTGTATGATAATATATATCGTTTTCTTCTGATTATCTGTAGTTTTTCCTTTCTGTTCTCTGAAAGTCCTCCTGCATTCCACTGGAGAATATTTAAGAAGTTCTGTTTAATATGTTAACAAATTGTCCTGTAGATGAGTTGCCTAGTATCAAAAGCTGCCAAATCTTTTTTTGACCAAATCGAGTTGTGCATCACTTCTGACAGATTTTTACCACAAGGAATTCAATGCAACCATGATATGGGAGGAAAACCTGACATATATTAAAATATGCAGTCAAAATAGAGGCTGAGCATCAACATCTGCTAAATCCAACACCTTTATTGTCATTTGTAATTTCATAGTCTGCCAAATCCCTGTTGGTCAATTAATGCTTCCCATGACTTCTCAGCTTATGTTGCATGTGTTTACTGCTACACCTCATGTGAACAATGTGGAAGCCTTATGTTTAGTATATATGAAGTTTAGGTTTCCCATTGTATTTTGGAAAAGTTTTATTATAAAAATAGTGTTTACTTATGCAATTTGAAATGGAATGTGTTGTGGGTACTACTTTAAAAGTGTTGCCAGATAATAAATTTAGGAAGAAGAATTCTAACAAACAAAATAAATATGGAAACATGAGAAACAATATATGGCATTATAAGTTTCCTATTAAAATACTCATCTATCGTATTATATAACTACTTTAGGATTACATCACTTGGCAAGTAAATATAGTATATTAGTAGTGAGGTTTTTGCTCTCAAATTGTCTTTGTGGTATTAAAGTGCAAATTCGTTTACTTAAGATATTAAGAAATGTACTTTCTTATTCCAGATATTCACCATCTGGGCCACCTGGTGTGCCGAAAAGTAACCATAAAGGGAAATTGTTTCCAAAGTGCTTTACTGTCACTTCTGGACATTCAAAAATTTCATTCAGTATTTTATTCTTTCAAGGACAAACTTCAACAAGACAATTTTATTATTACCCAAACAAAAATACTGCCAACAATGAGACAATGACTTGCTGACAACAGTCGTTCAAGAAGGAATCTATCATACTTGTATTATTATAGTAAACGTGATGGTTCACAAGTTGAACTGTTTTGAAGCTTTTCTAACCATCCTGAACTTTAAAAAGGATAGAGTATTAGGTACACTGAGAAGGTATTATAAATGTGGTGGGTTAGTAGAAGGCAGAATCCAAAACAGGCAAAAATGATTGAATTGGCTGTAACTTTGAGGATAGTTAAGTCACACTATAACAGACATAGGGCAACCTTAAGGACATATCTTGCCCCTGAACTATCATAAAACTGAGTAAGATGCACAATGATTCTTTTGATCATGAATTTAGAGTGAAATAGTTTTACTTTCGTGAAGTTATAATAAAAACTTTAATTTTGGTTTTGGATGTCCTAAAACTGACTGTAGTTCAACAGTTTGCATCTAGAAGAAGTTATAAAGTCTGAGAAAAATTTGAATGATAAGAATGCATTGGAAATTCAGAAAAGAGTGCACCAAGCAAAGCCTCAAGCAGTTTACTCTCCTAAAAGCTGATGATGTCAATGCCTTGTTGATAACCTTTGACTGTCACAGGAACTTACTTTTGACAAGATTGCCTGATCACTCTACTGGACAGTAATTGTTTTATAATTTCACTGTAAACCCTAGCACAACAGCCCTTCGCGGGCCAAGGCTTACCACCTAGCCACTGCATCCTCCATCTCTGCCACTACAGGTGTCATGAGTGGGGTGCAGAATAATTTCACTATAGTGTCAGAAAATACATCCCATAAACTAATAAAAGAAAATGTTGCCTGTTACACATGATGTGAAAGTGACTTTCCTAAAAATGCAAGCATACTTTCTTCTTATGGTTGTCGTCACCTAATGAATACTGAGTTTGAAGAGAAAACAGTGGTTAAGTATGATTCAGATGGGTGTGGTGGGCAAAACAAAAACACCATACTCATTACTGTGCTGGGAAAGTGGCTCGTAACTGATTCTCCTCGATAAATTAATTGTGTAGAAATAACATTTCTGATGGTTAGACGTTCTTTTTTCCCTCCAGATCGGGTGTTTGGCTTAATTGAAAAAGACCTCAAAAAGAGATACTATCCTTCAGCCGGAAGACTATGAAGAAATTCTCCAACGGCATGGGACAGTATTCAAAGTAATTAATATTCCTGATCAGGATTGGAAATTTGCAGCTGAAGAAGTGCTAAAGAAAGTCAGGCAATGGCATTCTATGTTTAACCCAGCAAAAAGGAGCATTATAAAAAAGAAGACAAACGTAAGCGAATTGTGATTCAAGGTGAAGTTTTTTTATTGAAAGTTGTAACCAAGCCTACTTTAAACATGATACACACTAGACCACAAACATCAAAAATAAACCTCCCTAGGTACGTGGTGTATCAGAACTACTGAAAAAACATTTTGGGGAAGAATGGAAGAACAATGAACTGCTTCAGATTTATTTTGCGTTAGAAAGCCAAGAAGATCTAGGGTCTCAGATTGAAGAAAATTAAGACAAAATAGTTCATAAAGAAGAAATATGCACAGATGTAGTGTAAAATGAAGTTTAAAACCTTGGTGTCAGAATTTTAATAATGATTCATGAATTGTGTTGTAATCAGGCAACACCTTGTTTTATTGGATATTAAAATTAACTTTTTAAATAACTAAATTTATGAAAAAGTTACTTTTATATTACATGGATAATAGAATCTCTTTTTGTGTTTACCAATAATTTCAAATTAATTCTTCAGTTTCAGAAACCATTAAATCCCAGTTTTGGTGTCAAACCCCACCACATCTAATTTTCCTTAAGTTTATTTCTGAAATATTCAAAAACCATGTTCCAGAAGTGCTTTATGCTCTAAAATTTTATGTTAAATGACTGATTTAACATTTTAAGTTACCTTGGGTAATGATTTATTCTGGGCAGTTTTTTGTAATTATCCAAAAAATTAGTTTAGAGGAGTTGGCAGTTTGATACTAGGCATCTCAGATGTCCCCACCCTGAGATATTAAAAGGGACTTTTCAGCATTCAGATCTTATGGATGTGCTATCATTTGAGAGCATAAGTGTAACTGGTTTTAAGTGGACAATTACATCACCCAGTCACGTAAAACCCTCTATGAGTGGGCAACCTAAAACCCAACTAAGTATGAACAGAGGGGCACAGCTGTCATTGGACAGTGGGTCCATTGGATCTAGTTGGAAGGAGGAGTTTGAATCCACAGACCATTCTCACACGTGCCAATTGTGGGACATTTCTACATTGTGACAGGCCAGCATAATGAAATGGCATTTCCTTGTAGGTTGCGCTACTAGGATGGGATTTGGATAGGAAAGGTTATGGAGTGCCCATCAGTATCCCTTGCAAAGCTGTAATTAATATTAAAATCAATTTCGGTGGTTACCTTCCCATTTTTCTACAGGTCTCCTTTATGCTGTACACTCCATTCTCTTCAGTAGTGTGTTATGACTGCTCTGTGATGCCAACAAGGAAGTGAGAGTTGTAAAGCAACATCTCAGTAGTATATGCTAGATATTCTACCTATAGTATCTCCCAGTCTCACTTCTGCAAAAGTGCAGCAGCAACAACAGCAGCTGTTGTCTCTTGTCAAATTGTGTTTAACCACACTTAAAGTTGGATAGGGAAATTGACTATTAACACATATTCTCACAATACCTGATGATATTGTACTGTGTATGTCCATGATCTACTTGAATTTTCAGAAAAAAGAGTTACTTTGAAAATGTAAATATCCTTCTAGAGTGGTTACTAAGCATGGCTGTCATTTGTCATGTTGCTACTGCTACTGCAATCTGGCTAGAAATGGCAATACTTCATGCCAAAAAGAAAATAACAGTTCCAAAAAATGCCACACAAATGTCTGGTATATATATAGTGATTTGTATTAAAACACATGACTAATTAAATGTATATCTTGAATTTTCTGAAAAAACCCATAAAGTCCTGTTCATTTGAAGGCATTCTGAATAACTGGTAAACCATAAGAGATAAAAACTTACTACACAAGAAAATTTTAAATCTCTTTAAAAGACACAATTTATTTTAAATAACCTTTTTGGTGACATCAGCCCTTTGGAAGATATCCATTGTTATAGGCTTACATTTTTTAATTCTTTATTTTATTTTTTGACGTACTACCAGCATTCTGTTGTTTCTCACAATGACTTAGAAAGAACATGGAATTTCAAGGCCAGGATATAAGCCATTCATTTTTAGAATTGAATTATTGCTTTCCCTTTGTGTCTATGCAAGGTACAGTTAACAGTATGTCAGTGGTAATTACCCCTGTAAACATTAATCCAGCTCTTATTTTGAAAATTCTGTTTTCAAATCCTGTGTATTTGGATGATATCATGATTTTAGAATAATGGTGCTGAAGTGAAGCATTATACTGTACTTGTCTGTTAATAATCTTAAGTGTTTAATAAAAGAAGCTCTTAACTAATACAGTAAGCAAATATGCAAAATACTAAACAAAAAGAAACTAAGCAAACTGAAACAGAACAACATAACCATTTCTATTTATTTTCTTTCATTTTCATACTTCCCTGCTTGCAAAGCATATAAATATAAAAGTAAAGAAATAACTTCTCAAATATTTGAACCTGCATAGCCACCTACAGGACTTCAAACCATATTTTCTCACTTCTCTCATTAAACTGCTGCAAGTCCCTAGGATTGTATAGATGCTTTTCAGTACTTGTTAAGGTTTTTCTCATAGTAACCTAATGGTTATGTGGATTTGTTTACACTTCTAATGTTGAATTTAAATAATAGTGTCACCTTATCTTGCAGAACAACAATTTCTACTGTATCATACTAACTCTAGTCTTCCATTAGGATCCATGTCTTTAAGGCATCTTTTAGCTAAATTTAGTTCACAGATCAGCCAACATATTACATGTGCCCTTTGACTTGTCTCGAGGTTAAGCATGCTGACATTTGTAACTCTTAATGAAGTACTTAAGAAGACTTAAGCACTCACTCAAGAACTTCATTTTGGCTAGAAACAATTGACATGTTATGAAATATGTAGGGGAAAACACCAACAAAAACAAAGAAGCTTCATATTACTGTATTTACTCGCACAGTTTACCCTTCCCCCTCCCCCCAAATTTGAGAACTTATTTTCAGAATTTTATTTGTCACCCATTATGAATATTGAAAATTGGCACCAGCTCCAACCCTTCCTCTGGCCTCTGCTTGCTAGCCCTTCCTCCCTTGTGATTGGGCTGCAGAGTCAACAGTGTGGCTTGAGTCAACAGATACCAGCTTCAGTTTCACCTTCAGAACAATTGTATGTTGTGTGTGTAAAGTACGTAATGGAGTGAAAAGAAATCAGTTAGGTGCCATCATTTAAATTGCAAGAAGTTAATTTTCCGAACAAAAATGTAGTTAAGTATGAGATTAGAGAATTTGTAATGGAACGAAAATGGATGTTATTGGAAAGCTCAGCAAGAAGAATGAAAGAAACCGAAGTCTTGTAAATTATTTCACTGCTCAAAGTGTGGAATATATTCTTAAGTTGAAGAAATGCTCAATTACGTAATGGAGCTTAGAAATGGCGGTGGCATGGCTGTGGCACATTAAATGCTGTAGAGGAAAGGAAAGGAAGCTGCAAAAAGCATGATATGACAAATGCAGAATTTAAAGCAAGCTAAGGTTGGTCCATTCACTTTATATGGAGACATGGACTTAACCTACAAAGATGAACCATGTAACTCACTATGTAGGCTTTGGCAGCCGTGTCCATAGTAACAAAGTCTTTCAGGGAAGGCCACATCTTGATTGCTGCTGTTGCCAATGTGTCGCCCTAATATGTAGGGCTTCTTCAGAGCTACTCATCTTCTTGACAGCACCACACGATTGCGCTGACTAGGCGACTACCCGTTTATACTTCGGTCATGGAAGTTTGGGCCAGCTCTCTTGCTCTCATTGACTGATGGTCTGCCAATCCTTGCATTCTTATTAATGTTTGCCAAATAGTGTGAAGATGTCTTCCATTATCCCTGTTTATGCTGTTTTTAGTTTGAATATTTCTATGCTTTCTCTGGCCATTCTATGTGTAAAATGGTCAGACTTAGCTAGTAGCTGTATTTGATCGAAATCTATGTGGTCGCATGGATTTGGCATATTTAGCTAGCGCTGACTTTTTGGGGTGGTTTAATTTTAAACTTCTGATACGCTCCTGCCATCTGATTTTTATTGATCTACCTGTCTGCCCTACATATGCCGCTCTGCAGTTGCGGTCAATTTTGTAAACACCAGCGCTAATTCAAGGGGTCTTGTTTATCTTTAACTGGGCGTAAAAAAGACTTTAGTGTCTTCGTGGATTTGTATCTGGTTTTGATGTTGTGTTTCCTTAGTATTTTCACTATTTTGCTGGTCGTTCCTTTTACGTAAGGCAACCATGCTACGGAGGCAACCATGCTACGGTTTTGTCTTTGTCGTATTCTTTTCTTGCATAATTTGATTCTGTGAGCCTCTTTTTGCTCATCTATAGAGTTTTTACTTGTCTTTTCAAATCTCCATTTGCTTCCAGGGCATGTTGTATGTAATTTAATTTGTCTTGTAAGTGTTCCGGATTGCAAATGCGGTTGGCTCTGTGTATAAGTGTGTTGGCCACTGCTCGTTTAATAGTTGGAGGATGGTGGGATGAGGCATCCAAATACCTGTCCATGAGTGTCGATATACTGAAAATTTTTAGTTTATTTTGTTTCCGTTCTAACATCCAGAAATGATAGTTTTCCATTTTTCTCTAATTCCATTGTGAATTGGATATTTGTGTGCATGCTTTTTAAATGGTCTAGGAAGTCGAATTGTGCTTTTACCATATGGCCAGATCTAAAGTATCATCTACGTATCTTAGCCAAAGGGAAGGATTCAAGTCCGCTGTATCTATTGCTGAGGTTTCAAACGCTTCAAGAAAAAAGGTTGACCACTACTGGTGAAAGTGAGGAGCCTATGGCAGTGCCTTAGGTATTTTGGAACAACTTGTCTTTGAAGCTGAAGTAGTTACTTGTGAGACAATGTTGTATTAAGTCTGTCCAGTGTTCTGAGAGTTGATACCTCACAAGTAACTACTTCAGCTTCAAAGACAAATTGTTCCAACAAACCAGAGGCACTGCCATGGACTCTCCACTTTCATCAGCAGTGGCCAACCTTTTTCTTGAAGCGTTTGAAACCACAGCAATAGATACAGCGGACTTGAATCCTTCCCTTTGGCTAAGATACATAGATGATACTTTAGATCTGGCCATATGGTAAAAGCACAATTCCAGACTTCCTAGACCATTTAAAAAGCATGCACACAAATATCCAATTCACAATGGAATTAGAGAAAAATGGAAAACTATCATTTCTGGATGTTAGAACGGAAACAAAATAAACTAAAATTTTCAGTATATCGACACTCATGGACAGGTATTTGGATGCCTCATCCCACAATCCTCCAGCTATTAAACGAGCAGTGGCCAACACACTTATACACAGAGCCAACCGCATTTGCAATCCGGAACACTTACAAGACAAATTAAATTACATACAACATGCCCTGGAAGCAAATGGAGATTTGAAAAGACAAGTAAAAACTCTATAGATGAGCAAAAAGAGGCTCACAGAATCAAATTATGCAAGAAAAGAATACGACAAAGACAAAACCGTAGCATGGTTGCCTTACGTAAAAGGAACGACCAGCAAAATAATGAAAATACTAAGGAAACACAACATCAAAACCAGATACAAATCCACGAAGACACTAAAGTCATTTTTACGCCCAGTTAAAGATAAACAAGACCCCTTGAATAGCGCTGGCGTTTACAAAATTGACCGCAACTGCAGAGCGGCATATGTAGGGCAGACAGGCAGATCAATAAAAATCAGATGGCAGGAGCGTATCAGAAGTTTAAAATTAAACCACCCCAAAAAGTCAGCGCTAGCTAAATATGCCATATCCATGCGACCACATAGATTTCGATCAAATACAGCTACTAGCTAAGTCTGACCATTTTACACATAGAATGGCCAGAGAAAGCATAGAAATATTCAAACTAAAAACAGCATAAACAGGGATAATGGAAGACATCTTTACACTATTTGGCAAACATTAATAAGAATGCAAGGATTGGCAGACCATCAGTCAATGAGAGCGAGAGAGCTGGCCCAAACTTCCATGACCAAAGTATAAACGGGTAGTCGCCTAGTCAGCGCAATCGTGTGGTGCTGTCAAGAAGATGAGTAGCTCTGAAGAAGCCCTACATATTAGGGTGAAACATTAGCAATAGCAGCAATCAAGACGCAGCCTTCCACAGAAGACTTTGTTACTATTAACCATGTAGGCTTAGTCTACTATACGTACAAAATATTGCAACTTCAGTGATTTATGATCAAGCTAAGAAGAGAGAATGATTTTCTTCTATGGCAAATGAGAAATATAGATCAGGATCCTGTATTTTTTGATATGCCACAAAATACAATAGTGCATACCAAGGGTGAATCCAACATGTTAATTAAAACAAGGCCAGAAAAAAACAACGATGTACTGTAATGTTGGCAATGGTGACAGATGTTAGAAAACTACCAAACCTTGGGATTTTTTTAAGACAAAAACTCACCAAAGTGTAGTCTTCCTTTCTTTTTTTTTAATATATTAATGTCCTTCAACGTTGTGTCAGACAATGAATGAAATTAGTGAAATGATGCTCAAATGAGCCTGAGGTCCATAGAGCTTAAGGTTACCTGATATTTGTCTTCTCAGGATAAGGGAAAACCCTGGAAAAAAACCTTATCTTGATCACTCATCCTAACCGAGATTTGAATTCAAGACCTCTTGGATGTGAAGCAGACACGCTACCACCACACTGCAGTCTTCCTACTGGTATTTTTCTAAAAGTGCATGATAAAGCATGGATGACAACTGATCTGATAAATGACAGGCTAAAAGTTGTGTGGGATCAATGTCCTGAAGCTTTGCTCAGTAAGAGAGCTCCCTTCATAGTGCTTGGCAGCTTTTGTGGTCATTTAACAGCATGTAAAAAATGCAATTTGCTGTCTTAATGCAGTTCAGGCAATAATGACAGATGGATATACATCAGTTTTACAACCAATAGACGTCTCCATTGACAAACCATTCAAAGAACATTTCCGCTGATTTTACAGAAAATAGATCTGGCTCCTTTGATCTGATGAAAAGAGGCAGCATTAAGAGGGCTACCATAGAACAAATGTGCTGTTGGATTCTTCAGGCATGGGCTCTGATGACTGAAAAGATTATGATTAAGAGCTTTTAAAAGATCAGAACATCTAATGCAATTGATGGCTTGGAGGATGATGCCATATGGGATCACGGAAGCTCTGATGAATCTGCTAAGGAAGCTGACCCATCAACTGATATTTCTTCCGATGAAAGTAGCAAAGAATGAAGCAGCAGGTATGTTCATTGCTATTTATATATTTTCTATAAGCACATACACACAGGAGTTTGCGCAGTGTCTTAAGTTAGCACTGTTTGTGTTTGTAGGGTCCACTCCAAAGACAAGCTACCCGTTGTCGATTATGACATGCCCAACCAATGCTTGAAGGCATAGGATTGTATGGGGTGTTCAGAAAAATGTTGGAACTGCTCATATTATATATTATTTTGTTATTAAATGATATTTTGAGTACTCAAGTGTCTGACATATTTTAAGACCAGATTACTTCTTTTTGTTTAGAAATCCATCACATAAATTCCTCTCCCTGCAGTTGGTCTCTCAGTTTTACAAAAAAGGGGAAAATATTGAAATTGTGCAAGTAAATATAGGGAACCTAATGTAAGAAATGTTTTCTACTGTTTAGAAAAGACCAGAAATCTAGATTAATTTTATACTTCCTTTGGAATAATTTAAAATTATTTGAAATTAAGATAATTCTGTGAGGTTGCCGTCCTAAATTTTGAATATTGTTTCAGTTCATTTAATTTCTGAAAGTTTTCTTTAGAACATGTACAGCATTTTACCGAACTACTGCTGAACCACTTTCAGTATGAAATAACTGTTCCCTTCTCTGGCCGTTTAACTAGTTTAGTTTTCAAATGCCGCTATCCATATTATCTCTTCATAAGAAATTGTTATGTTTGTTCTATGTTGAAACTATTGGTTTAACTGGTTAGAACAGTCTTGAATTAATGTGATTAAAGCAGGTGCATTAAAAATGTACAAATGTGTTAAGCAGTTAAACATACATAAACAATTTGATGTTCACTCCTCAGGATTTCACTATGCTCAGCAGGCAATTGAAATGGAAGAAAGTGATCCAGAAGCTCATAAATGGTTCGCTATTACTGTTGGTAGTCGAGGAGAATTTCAAGGAATTCGTGAAAAAATTGAGGATGGCTATGTTTTCAAGCAGCATGTGGATAAAGCTCTAATTCTTAGACCAGAAGACCCGTCATTACACCACCTCTCAGGCAGATTTAAATATGAGGTATGTATAAATTTTATATGTATGGTAAAAGGTATGTATAAAGGAAGCTAATATTTACATCTGTTCTGTTATGTGAATTACATTTTTAGCCCTGCTTTGGGTATGCGTTTGCCAATTGTGTGAAATGGGTACTGTGTTGTATAATGAAAGCAGCTTATGGAAACAATACATAATGCCTGCTTAATACATAGAGTTAAGTGGGATTTAGTAAAGGGAAAGGGACAGCCAATAAATATTTATAATTAAAACTATGATAGATAAGTATTTAAATAAGAAAAGGGAGAGATTATATACCATATTTGTTTAGAAAAACCTTATAATAGCATAGACAGAGAAGCCCCATGGTGTAAGTTAAGTGGAATGGGCTGAGTGTTAAAATGATTTGAAATAAAACAGTAATTATAGTATCAAAATTGAATATGTGTCAGGTGTGGCTTTGGGGAAGTACAATTGAAACTGATTTATGCGTATATCAAGGGGATGAGGGAAGATAACTTGTAACTTAGAATTACTTACTTACAAATGAGATTTTGATAATGCATCATATTTTGTTTAAAGAGAAAGCAATACAGTGGGCCTATAGTGACCAGCAGCTAACTTGGCGATTGCTCGCGCATAGACAGAGACAGGGACAGAGCTAGTATTGCTGTGTTGCCATATTGTCACCTGTGGCGCAAGTTTCTCGCATTACAGCTAACTACCTTTCAACAATCAAAGGAAACCGGCGAAATTGTATTATACCTGTAATTGTGTATATCCCAATGAAAGTGTTACAATGCCTGTATATACAAAGTGGAGTACTAAGCTAGCAGTGGTAGAGAGAAGACGTGTGTGGAGGTAGCTCCTGGAGTGAAAGGAAAAAGGGTTTAAGAAACAATGGGTGTTAGTATTCAAGTGTACAGGGGAAGAATCGGAACATTCAACAAGTTAAAATGGAACGAGTTTAAAACAAGTAGTAACTTGGAAGAAATGGTAAACATGTTCCTTCTTACATGTGCCTTAGGTATATTATTGGTGATTGGTGGTGTTGAAATCAACCCGGGGCCAAATGGAAATCAAAATGTTATGGAAGAAATTTTGGAGAAAATAAAGAACATGGATGAGAAATTAGGAAACAAACTCAATGGAGTGGAAAAGGAACTAATAGATATTAAGGGAGAGATTAGAAAGGAAATGCAAGATATAAGCAAGGAGGTACAGTACGTCAAAAGAAGAGTGGAGCTGATGGAAGAGAGGCACCGAAGATACAATCTAGTTATATCAGGAGTAAAAGAAAGGAATGGAGTATGGCCTATGCAAGAGGTCAGAGAGATCATAGAAGGGAAGCTTGGAATGGTACTACAGGGCTGGGAGATAAGGGAGGCTTTCAGAGTGGGCAGATCAAGAGGAGCTAGAATGATTATTGCAAGATTTACGTCAGTGCAGTTTGTTTATGAAGTGTTAAAGAAAACAAAGCAACTAAAAGGGTCAGATATTTTTATAAATAGGGATTTAACGGTGGAACAACGAGCCTTAAAGAGAAACTTATTACAACAAATGAAGATGGCAAGATTGGAAGGAAAATCGACTTTCATAAAGAATTTACAATTGTGGGTCGACGGACGCATAGTGGATGGGTACGAAACGGGCATAAGAAGATACAGAACTCACGAGCAGGAAATGACTCAGCTTAATACATCCGCAACTAGAGTGATGGAAAGCAGATCGAAAGGAAGTTCAATGGGCGATCGGAGACCACAGGAAAAGGATAGTCATAAAGGACTTACATTACCGGCACGTGGGGCTGGCGGGCAGATGATTGCGTCAGAAGCAAGAAGAGATGACGTAGCGAGTACGTCAGAACAGAGTGCAATGACGTCAGCGGAGGGACCTGTGGCAGAGCCGGCAGGAGGAGGAGCGAGTGGGGAGATGTCACACAGGAAAATAGTGTCACCGAGTAAGGGGGGAGTAATAGCTGCACGCAAATTGGTGGTGGAAGGAAGGAAGGCGTGGCGTCCGAGTAGTGGGGAAAATACAGAAGGGGAAGGGGAAGATGACAGCATCGTATCATCTGAACATGGCAGTATTTTAGTTTTGGACAGAAATAAACCGTCCACCTCGAAACAAGGAATACGACTAAGGAGTAAAAAAACACTAGAAACATTCAGATTTAGATCAGGATCGCAATAGGGAACAGGGTCTATAAGGAGGCTTGGATTCTGGAATTGTGAGGGAATAAAAAATAAAATAGATAAAGGGAGTCTAAATCAGTTATTGACAAAACTTGATTACCTTGCGGTAGTCGAAACATGGTTAAAAGAGGAACAAATTTATGTAAAGGGTTTTGAGTACGTAGGATTAAAAGGTCATACCCTAGCAAGGAAGGGAAGGGTTTCAGGAGGCATAGGATTTCTTGTAAGGAAGACGTTAAATAAAGGATTTAAAAAATCATGGTCAAGGAGGAAAGAGATATTATGGGTGGTATTAGAGGACGAACAAATAGACGAAAAAGTGATTTGTATAGGAATAATATACAATCCTCCTCTTTCCTCGCGATTTCATAATCCGGAACTCCTTAAGGATCTAGAGCTAGATATTCAAACTTTAAAGGAGAAATATATAAATTCGGAGGTTATACTATTGGGAGACTTTAATACTAGGATTGGGGAAAATGATGTTAATGGAGGGAATGGTTGGATGAGTTGTGATGTATTAGAGAAATCAGAAAGAATTAGACAGAGTAAAGATAAGATAGTAGATAAAGGATATGAAAAATTTATAGAATTTTGTGAATTGAATTCTTTTGATATTTTGAATGGGAAATTCGGAGAAGATGTGAATGGGGAATATACTTTTGTAAGCAGTAATGGGCAAAGTGTGATCGATTATGTTCTGTGGCCAAATAACATGGGATACATTTTAAGTAATTTTAAGGTATTAAATTTAAGCTCTAGTAGTGGTCATTTTCCACTGAGAGTGGATATAAAAATACACTCTGAACAAATGATTGATAATTTAAGAGAGGATGGATGTATGGTAGAAAAGTATAGCAGATACAAATGGAAGGAGGAGTATGGCATTAAATTTAAGCAGGTGTTAAGCTCTAACTATGGCCAGATATGTCAGTGTGGAATAAATTGTATGATAAAAGAACAAAAAATTGAAAATGCGATGGATATTCTAAATAATATGATGGTAAGAGCTGGGGACGAAATGAAAGTAAATAAGAGGGTTTACAAAAGAGACGAGGGTTGGTTTGATGAAGAATGCAGAGTAATAAGAAGACAAGTTAAACAGATGCTTATAAAATGGAGGGAAATAGGTGGTAAAGAATTAAGGGAAGAATATATGCAAGGTAGGGATTTATATAATTCATTATTAGAACAAAAGAAAATAAACTGGAGGAAAAAACAAGAAAGTAAACTGATAAGGGTTCTAAACGAAAATAATGTAAATGCAGTATGGAAAGTTATAAAATCAATGTATAATAATTATGTAATAAAACCTGATGTATATCCAGGTGAATGGGTGGATTACTTTAAAGAATTGTATGGGGGAGAAAAGAGCAAAATAGAAATAGGAAGAAGGGAAATAGGTAACAATTATGTAGATTTGCTGGATGATGAAATAAGAGGGGAAGAAATAATACAGCAAGTTAAATTAATGAAGAGAAATAAAGCAACTGGGATAGATGGGATCCCAACAGAGTTCCTTAAGGAATGGTGTACTGAAAAAAATAGAGTCAAGGTTCTTGTAGACTTATTCAATCAAATTAAATAGAAGGGTTATATACCGAAAAAGTGGGGGAAAGCAATCATACATCCAATATACAAAGGTAAGGGTAGTGTCGACAAACCAAACAACTATAGAGGTATTGCTTTATTATCAAATGTAGGGAAAATTTTTACTGGAATTATGGCAAGTAGGTTACAAACGTGGGTTGAGAAATTTAATATTCTCTCGGAATTTCAGATGGGGTTTAGAAGAGGGAGGAGAACAGTTGATAATCTATTTATTATAAAGACTTTGGTAGATAAATATTTGAAGGTTAAAAGAGGAAAGTTGTATATGGCTTTTGTTGATTTAGAAAAAGCATATGATCGAATTGAGCTTCATTTGTTATGGCACAAACTGTTGAGTAAAGGAGTGAGTGAACAAATGGTGAAAACTCTCAAAGCATTATATAAAGACAATACCTTTTGTATAAGAGTGGAGGAGGGAGTTGTAACAAGAGAAATCCAACAAGAGAAAGGCCTTAGGCAAGGATGTAAGTTGAGTCCGGTTCTTTTTAATCTTTATATTGATGATGTATTAATGGATATTGGGAGAAATAATAACTTTATGCCTGTTATTAATAACATACAGATTCTAGGACTACTTTTTGCAGATGATCTAGTTGTAGGTTCAATCACAGTAAATGGCTTAAATCAGTCCTTACAAGTATTAAATAATTACTGTAAAGAATGGAGCCTAAAAGTGAACCAGGACAAGACACAGATCATAGTTTTTAAAAAAGGAGGGAAATTGAGCAAATATGAAAAATGGAGGAATGAAAATAAAAAAGAGTATAGGGTAGTGAGAGAATGCATTTATCTAGGAGTGAAGTTAGATAGTAGTGGTAATTGGGAAAAACAAAAGAAATTTGCATTAGCAAAAGGAAAAGGGGCTTTATCAGCAACCAGAAACTGCAAATACAAAGTACCTAATATAAATGTTAAATGGTTAGAAAATGTATACAATATGGTAGTTGAAGCAAAGATGTTATATGGGACAGAAGTATGGGGATTAGGAGGAGGTTGGGAAGTCATAGATGAGGTGCATAGAACTTTCTGCAAAGAATTGCTTGGATTACCAAATGCAACTGTTAGGCAGGTAGCACAAATAGAACTGGGAAGGGTAACAAGTAAGGGAAAGATTATGGAGAGGGCACTGAAATACTGGTTTAGAATATTGAATTTGGAAGAAAGGAACCTGCTGAAACAGTACCTACTATATCAAGAAAAAAGCTTAAAGAATAAGGGTTGGGCAGACTGTCTCAGAAATAACTTGGAAAGTAGTGGTTTAGGGGAAGTATGGAGGAATAGAGAAAATAATATACACAATTTTTGGAAACTGGCAAGAAAAAGATTTGACGATATAGAAATACAAAACATATTTAGTGAGATAGCTGAAAAGAGATCCTTAATTTTTTATGTACAAATGAAAAACTCTTGGGGTAGGGAAAAGTATATAGACGTGACAGATAAAGAGGAGCGAGAAGGTATTGCATGGATGAAAGCAGGAGTATGGAGATTAAAGGGTCTAAGGAAGGGCATTCCACAAAACCAATGTCCTATATGTGGTGGAAATGAAGACATAGAACATATAATATTTAAATGTATTGGGACTGAAGGTTGGAGAAAAGAATATATTAATAAGAAATGGTCGAATATGAATAGAAATAGATCTATAGTTGAAATGCTTCATAAAGACAGTAAGAGGGTAGGAAGATTTTTACATAAGGTGAAAAATAAATGGATCTGGACAGTAAATAGAGTTGAACAATAAGATATAAGTGATAGAATAAGTTAGAATTAAGGAATTATTGTAGAATAAGAATATGACTGGCAATGAGCCAGGGCTGAACACCGGTCATATTCACATGTATATAGCTTAGTAAATAAATAAATAAATATACAAAGTGCATTCATTATATTTCTCTCATTTTAAACCTTATTTGCTTTTAATTTCTTACAGTAAACGTTTACTTTAGTTACACAGATAGAAAGGTGATAATCATATAAAAAATGCAATTATTAAAAGACAAGGGATTGTAAAGACAATAACATTTAAGATTCACTCCTATAAAATAGCAAATCATAGGTAGCAATAATACATTTATCTTGAAAATAGCATAAAGAGTTAAATAATGCGCTCTAGCTTATGATATTTAAAATAGTTGCATATTTGTCTTTTATAAATTATGTAATACTTCCTTATGCAATTGTGTTGTAAGTTTCTGTTTATTACTGTGTCGATATTGAATTTCTTTAAACAACTCTGCACATCCAAGTTGCACATTTTATATACCTTAAATTTTATATTCAATAACAAAACATTATTGGTAATGAAAGTGGACAATGTCGCTAAATTACATTTATGCCATTATGTAACAATTTGCAAAACAGCAGTAATGTTCTAAGTCAGTTTTCGAAATCGTAATTTTGGGGGAAGAAGACGTAGAAGAGATGGCAAATTACGTAATAATGTTACTCTTGGTTAACAGCAAATTTAAATTACAGAGACCTCAAAATTGTTTCTCGCTGTAGGAAATTCCAGTGTCATAACAATCTAAAACTTTACGACAGAGCACGCTTAAGTCAAGTTTGTCCATTCCAATTGCAGGTTTCTGCTGTTGCCTATTTTTGCCAGGAGAATGAAATACGGGATCTGATAAATAATCTGCCCTCCCGAACAGTTCGTTGCACAGTCCTAAGACTTACACCACAAGCCTCAGTTGTGCATTCACCACATTTGGCAATGCTGAATAATGACCCGCTAGCAGACGCCTCTCTCTTAAAGACAGAATGCACCTTATGTATTATATTCCTGGCCTGCTGGTGTAAAACCAGCTGTTTCTTTTTCCTTTCTTCCATTATTTACACAAAGTACTATGTGTTTAACTATCAATTTTATCACTTACTACCACTACACTATCAAAAAAACACCTTGATATTTAAAAGCTGAAAACAGCCTTCTCTGTAAGAAAACCAACAACAGACAATGCCATTGGTGAACATGATTGATGTTATCAGTAAATGCCACTGCGCATCCTGCCTCGCCTCCCAAGTTGGCTGCCAGTCACTGTACATGTGTAAAAGTTTACAAACAAAGATATTTACAAAGAAAACGTACTGAACTTGGTCCTGCTTTAAAGAAATCAGTTAATTTGGCTTGTTTCACTTTTCTTGCATTAAGTACATATATATATATATATATATATATATATATATATATATATATACCTCATTTTGTTACTATTGACTGTACATAGCGTTTTATAAGCAATTCCTAGGTCTCAAACAATTTCTGTTTTGACTTTATGTGGATTAAGTTCCAGCTCTTGCATGAATTTTTCTTTCTGATCTAGTATATAACATTTCCTTTTTCTGTTCTGCACGGCTGATTAAAGCAATTGAGAAGTGATAGACAAAACCACTGTTAATCAATAAACACCCGATACTGAACTTTTTCTTTTCTTTTTTTACTTGTTTGTTGTTACGACATTGTTGTGTTGAAAGCTGCCAACTTTACCAGAAAACATCTTAGTCTTTTGCTTTCGCAGCTGAAAGCCGCCTGCTCAGCTTGCATCCTTGTCAACAGAGACAAGGAAAATACACCTTGAGTTTCTTCTAAGATAGCGTATACGTTAAGATCATTATATTTATGTAAAACTCAGCTGTATTTCACTGAAATTTAATACGTATAACAGCAAATTATGTGTAAATGCATTACATATAAATAAGGTTCTATTAACATGTTTCTAAATTACATTTTGATGGAACCTACAAAAATTTGCTTATAAATATGAATTACTTAGAACTGGGTTATGTATAAAGCAGGTTCAACTGTAACTAATACTTAGTCAGGAGAGAGGGCTTAGACATGGTTGCAAATTAAGCCCTATATTATTTAGTTTGTTTATTGATGATATTTTGGAATGTTTGAAGAATTTGTGTACTCTGTGCCAACAACTAAAAATGTAGATATCGTAGGGTTATTTTATTTGGCTGATTTGGTAGTGTGTTCAATATCTAAGATTGTTTAAAGTTAGCTGTAGATGAGAATGATACATATTGTGAAGAGTGGGGGTTAAAAGGGAATTAGGATAAAATTAAAATAATGGTGTTCTAGAAAGGTAACAAAGTACATAAGGATGAAAAATTGTTTATGACTGAGAAAGAAATTAAGGTTGTTAATGAATTCTCATATTTGGGTATAAAGTTGAGCATCAGGGAAAACAGAGAACTGCATTATCAAAAGAATGATTGGCTTTGGAAGTAGTACAAAAATGTTTATATTTGATGCCACTGATGAGTATTAAATGGTTTGAAAGGCTATATTGCCTTGATTAGCAGAGGAAAGTTGTGGAATAGAGGGAGAATGGTGTAGTATGGATCTAATTGTGAGAAACCTTTGTAAGTTGATAGAGATAGAAAAGGTAAGTGTGAAGGGGCTAATGATTGAGAAAATGTTGATGTACTTATTTTGGGCATGAACCTGTTAAAATATATTTGAGATACCAAGAGGGAAATTTGGAATGTATGAATAATGTATGGAATGTATGGCTAAAGAAAATTAGAGAGCTGCAAATTATTAATGAGCTAGGTGATTGCTGGACCAAAATCAGATATTTTAGGAGCTTTTGGAGTGAAGTCAGGTCAAGCCTGTAAGATATGGATAGGCTAATGTTAATGGTACATATTAGGGAAAAATCTCATTCACATACCTTACAGGTTTGAGGAATGGTCTAGAAATGGATAAGCATATTGTCGCCCATCGCATTATTGTCGGCACTACCGCAAAGGAGCCGAAGGGAAGAGACAGAGAATGGCCGCATTGTTGGGGCGCTTGCCGAAAGAGAGAAAGGGATAGAGACTTCTGGAATTTTCTGCTTTGTATTTCACCGCAATAATAACTGAACTTTCCTGAAGTTTCCAGAATAGTGCCTGGGAGATATAAATAGCGGTAAAGTGTGAGAAGGGACAGTTTTTGTGTTACTAATTCGGAGCCGTGCTGTTGGTGAATCGGTAAAGACTTTCTTGCTGTTGCAACGAGTGTACAAAGTTACTGTTTACGGAAATAAAAGTGTTTCTTTATCTCGACTACATCTGTCTTCTTTACTTTACATCCACCAAAGTCACTGGTGTCAGAAGCGGGATACGACGATGGTGAGCTTTTTAAGAGCTGAAAGCAGAGATGAAGACGGCAAACGACAACCTCGCTGCCGAGCTGAAAGAGATGAAGACGGAGCTATCGGCGAAAATTGACGAGCAACTGGCTGGCGTAAGGAAGGATGTGAAAGAGCTCGGTGGAAAGATGGAGGACCTCGGCCAACGCGTTGACGCCCTGGAGAATGTCGGGGAACGGCTTAGCGTTCTCGAAGACAGGGTCGACGGTAGCGCCAAGGAGCTAAATGCAATGGTGGAAGGGATGCTTAGTGAAAAGCTCAAGAACTACAAGGCCGAGGCTCCAGCACGCGACACAACATCGACGCGCGTCAAACCACCGAAGTACGATGGCACGTCAATGTTTGAGGTCTTCCGCCGTCAATTCGACACAGTGGCCAAGCACAACAAATGGTCGCCAGAAGAAGAGGCCGCGCAGCTGATAGCCAGCCTCCAGGGACGAGCCGCAGAGGTGCTGAACGCAGTCCAGACAGCGGCGGCGCCCAAGGACATCTGGGAGGCCCTGGAGAACCGGTTAGGAAACCACCGCTTAGCCGCAGCCAACTGAAATCTAGGATGCAACTGCCAGTGGAGACGCTGCAGGAGTTCGCCCTGGCAATCGAACAGCTGGCCAGCAAAGCCTTGGTCGACCTCCCCTCCGAATTCGTATCCCAAGAAGCCGCCTATACCTTCGTCGACGGGGTACGCGATGCCGAGATACGTCAACGCTTGATGCTCGGCGACTACAAGACCATCCACGAGGCACTAACGGCCGCATTAAGGATGGAAGCGGCCAAAGTGACGGCTACCCCGACCTCGAAGACAAGGGGTGTCCGCTACGATGAAGACCGCAGACCAGTCCAGGGACGCCGACGAAGACCAGGTGGCGTGTGTTGGGGGTGTGGCCAGCCGGGACACCTGATGAGTGACTGCCGGCACCAAGAAGAGCAGCCGGAAAACGAGTAATGGCCGGCGTGGCGAGGGGCACTTCGGCGCCATCACCATCATCCCCTCGAGTGACACTGCACGCCGGTACCTCGGGTGGACACCTAGGAGCAAACCGGACGATCGACAAACTCCGACAGCGCTACTACTGGCTGAGGCTCCGAGCAGACGCTGAGAACTGGTGCCGTCAATGTCACGTGTGCGCGGCGAGTCGCGGCCCCCAGACTAGGAGCCGGGGTCGCATGCAGCAGTACAACGTCGGAGCGCCCTTCGAACGCATCGCCGTCGACATAGCTGGACCATTCCCAGTGTCCGATCGAGGCAACAAGTACCTGATGGTAGCTGTGGACTACTTCACCAAGTGGCCAGAGGTCTATGCCATCCCGAACCAAGAGGCGAAGACGATTACAGACTGCCTCGTGGAACAGCTGTTTTGCCGTTTTGGGGTCCCGTTAGAGCTCCACAGCGACCAGGGCACCAATTTTGAGTCGCACCTAATGAAGGAGGCATTGGAAAGACTTGGGGTGAACAAGACCCGCACAACACCCCTACATCCACAGTCGGACGGCATGGTCGAGAGATACATCAAGACCCTAGAGGAGCACCTGAGGAAGGTCGTGGCCAGCCATCAGCGAGACTGGGACCTCAAGGTACCACTGTTCTTGCTGGCCTACCGTTCGTCGACACACGACACCACCGGGATGACACCAGCAAGCCTAATGTTCGGCCGAGAGCTACGCCTCCCTTGTGATCTGACTTTTGGGAGCCCCCCAGAAGCGAAACAGCCGGCAACCAAGTATGTGGAGAATCTAGTAGACCATCTCCACGACATGCACGAGATGGCTCATCAGAACATCCAGATGGCGAGCGACCGCATGAAGACCCGGTACGACAGGCAAGCCAACAGCCGAGGATTCCAGCAAGGTGACATGGTCTGGTTGTACCGCCCTACCCGGACCAAGGGACGCTGCCCAAAACTTCAACAACCATGGCAAGGACCGTACCGAGTGGTAAAGAGGATTAACGACGTAGTCTACCGCATCCAGAAGGTGCCCCGAGGAAAGATGTTAGTGGTACACCTGGATCGTCTGGCCCGTTACGATGGTGCTGTTCGGGACGACCAGCCTTGAGGAGGGAGCAGTGTTGCCCATCACATTATTGTCGGCACTACCGCAAAGGAGCCGAAGGGAAGAGACAGAGAATGGCCGCATTGTTGGGGCGCTTGCCGAAAGAGAGAAAGGGATAGAGACTTCTGGAATTTTCTGCTTTGTATTTCACCGCAATAATAACTAAACTTTCCTGAAGTTTCCAGAATAGTGCCTGGGAGATATAAATAGCGGTAAAGTGTGAGAAGGGACAGTTTTTGTGTTACTAATTCGGAGCCGTGCTGTTGGTGAATCGGTAAAGATTTTCTTGCTGTTGCAACGAGTATACAAAGTTACTGTTTACGGAAATAAAAGTGTTTCTTTATCTCGACTACATCTGTCTTCTTTACTTTACATCCACCAAAGTCACAATATTTCAAATTGTAAGAAAAAGAAAAGAAATGGGAGCGCTTAGTTTCAATCAAGTATATGGAAATTAAGGGGAGTGAGAAGGGACGTTATCCTGGGAATATGTGCAGCTTGTGGAGAGAAGGAAGATGAAATTCATATTATTCTTCAATGTAATACCACTAATAACTGAACAGAAAGTTTAATTAGTAGAAATAGGTACATAGGAAGTGGCTTTGAGAAAAATATTCGAGGACCATAAGCAGATACCAAGATTAGGAGAGTTCCTGTGGAAGGTAATGACTGAATGGAGGTGGTTAGTAGAAAGACAGGGAGCTCAAAATAGTTTATAGAGGAGAACATATGTATTATTGTATTATATGTATGCTGAGTCAGTTAAGTTTATGGCCAATTAACTAGAGTTATGGCGAGACAATAATGTATGACTTTGTACTTAATAAATAAATAAATAAATAAGTAAATAAACACAATAAACATTGAGTTACTCTTTGTATGTTTCTTTTTGCTTGAGAATATTTGTTTGTTAGTTTTCAAAATATTATACTGTTGCAGAATTAAAATGTACATTTGCATTACCAAATGAAATCTTTTATTTCATTGTTTCTTCTTCTTCTGCTTCTCCTCCTCCTGCTTCTCCTCCTCCTCCTCCTCCTCCTCCTCCTCCTCCTCCTCCTCCTCCTCCTCCTCCTCTTCATCTTTTATTGTATTTTATTTTATTTTTGTGACATTGCAGAGTGATTACTTAAAACAGGGTATTTTACTGCAACAAAATTCATTACTGGACACAGCAAAATCTACTTATTAGTAAATCATTCATTATTTCTGTTAAAGTTCCCCCGAGCATGGCAGGAGGTTCTACATTTTGTAATTCATTCTCTTGCCATAGCAGAAATTCAGTAGGAATCTATATTTTAACAATTTCATTTTATTTTCTCATTTTTATTTGTTTTCAAGTGAAATTATGTAGTGATAAGGTTTACTATACTTGAGATTCTTTATTCAATTTACAGTAAACTTATTGTTATTAGATTAAAGCCCGGATTTATATGCAAAATGCATTTTCAACAATTTTTTTTCAAATGCCTATATATTTAAAATACTTTGAGAGTCACACTTTCACAGACCATTTGAGTAGTTTGTTAATACATATTCCAGGGGAAAATGCATATTTGAAATGAAAAAATGTGTTTTACTCATGAATGGGCTATTAAATTATAATTTTTGCGTTTAGCTAATGAGTAATTACTAGTACTTAATAAAGTCTATGCAACTGATTTAAGTAATATAAGAATGTAGGTGAGTATGAATATAATGTATGTTCCAGCATAACTCTGGAACGCCTGGAGCAAATTCAACAAAATTCAGTACACATATGCCTTAAAATCTGGAAAACTATTGTGTGGGTGGGAAAGGGTGACATGTACAAATAATCAAAAATACCGATATTAGTGTCAAATCCATAGTTTTCAGGGTTGCTGAGATGAACTTATTTCCTCGTAACCAGTTTGACTCCAGTTTACATACACCCTAGCCTTATCTTGGGTTAAAGCCTGAAACCAGAGGATCCTGTGGTTTCACTACTGCTTGCTATGCCCTGACAGCTGTGAGATACAAGAGCACTTACTCGTATTGGTAAGAGATTACCCACAAAACAATAATAGCTTATTTTATTTTTGTTCATTTGGTTTTGCATATTATGGTGCATATTTTTACTTTTTTGTACACATTTGCTTGCATATTTTGCTATTTGATAATGCATAGAAATCCGGGCTCTGTTAATTATTTCATTTAATGCACAATATCTGTGTTATGTAAAACAGTAAATAATTTTCTAAAAAGAAAAGTTGGTACTGAGTAAGGAAAAGTTTACTTACCTATACAGAATGATCTCTTTCAGCCAGTAAGGTGCTTGGGAAATCACAAGAATGCCCTTCATTTCATAATTCACATGAAACCAACAACTTTGAAGGAACTAAAATCAAGTAATCAGAACATTGATTCTTGCATTTAGTTAATGCTAATTGCACTAATAAACGGGCTCTTCTAAAAGTTATTGTGTACATTAATGGCATGCAGGTGTCACTCAGCAGTACAGCCACAAAAATGCCTTAAATATCCTCCTGCCAGCTAACTTTATCTACATTACAAAGGAGCAGGGTGAACGGCAAAGAAATGTATCTCAACAAATGTTTCTTGGACTCTTAACCCCAACATAGCATAGTATGTGATGGATAATGTAAATTGAGATACTGTTATTTGAGACTAAAGATATTTATCAGTTAGACAGATACTGTTCGTGGTATCTTCAAAATCATAAAAGATAGAGATGCAGTCATTTGGCTCTAAAAAATTCCATCCTATGTGGTTTAAAAAGCAACTGTGTCATAAAATTTATTTTTGTAGATACATTTGACACAAATGTTGGTAGAACAAACAAAAATTAAATAAAAAAAGAAATTTAAGAGGTGTAAATGCAAGTTGTTATATCACTTGTGGTTAGAGCTATTTTAGCATGTATATTATCTATTTTTGCACTTGGCCTCCTTTTCTCCTCTTGTTTATTGCCGTTCCAGAGTAATGGGAGCATGAATGAAGCATCGCAGATAAATATGTAATGTGTCTTGATAACTTCTATAAGGACTAAATGAAATTGAACACACACTATTATTCCCAGTTTTAAAAGGTATATGTGATGAGCGCACAAATTCATTTTTATTCTTAAAATGAATGGAACTAGGTGAAGATACCTACTTGTTCCGATTTAACACAATGCAGCACTAATGACCACAGCTATTGTTTGCCCTAAGCCACACTAACATAATGAAGAAGAATCTTAATCTGTGCAATAATATAATAATAATCTACATTTATCCAATTGCTTGGCACATAAAGTTGATAAGCTCCCAATAAAAGCAAAATATTTATCAATAAAATTGTACAAGTTAAGTTTTAATAAGAATTAAACTGATGTTGCAGGTTTCAACACTCACTTGGTTTGAAAGGAAAATGGCAGCAACATTATTTGCTGAACCTCCCAATGCAACATATGGTGATGCTGTGAACGATTTTCTTAAAGCTGAAGAACTTAGTTCTGTTCCTTGGAAAGAAAATAGACTGCTTCTGGCCAAATGCTATATAAATTTGAATAGCCTCTCCGAAGCTGTCAGATGGTTGAATTTAGCTTCAGAAGTTCCTGTGGTAACTCCAGAAGTGAGTTTTAATATTTATACTTCAATGATAAAGATGTTATGCATGAGCTACTGGGATGAGAGAGAGAGAGTGAGAGAGAGATTTTGGTTTAAGGGCATTCACCTACTTGGTCCTCAGTGGCCTAGAGCTATTGGGATGACAAATTTTGCAAGTACAGGACCTATTGGAAGTATCTATGCTTATAGTAACAAAGCCAGCAGCTTCAAGTTCAGTTTGAATATTCTTGTTGACAAGTGGGCTATAACGTTAGCTGCTGTCTCAATCTTTGTTTTTACACAAGTAAATTAATTTATTACTTTTGACTTTCAATCACCAAAATTGGAGCTCGACCCATGCTGATCAAAATGATAACCAAAAATGCCCCTTGAGCAGCACACTGTGTGTTTTGATGATTACCAAACTTATTCTTAAAGAACATGTCCATTGTGTTGCAGACACTGGAGTATGTGTGAAATAAGAGGCACATAAGTTGTTGTTGTTAGCTAATGCTGGATTTCTGACAATGAAGTCATTAATCCTCTTGCTCTCCAATATTTTTCACAATGATATTGAAGAGAGCAATAGCAGTAACAGTAACTGTTTTTTAGAGAGCACCATATTTTTATGTTTTGGTGGTCACATCGCTCTCTCACAACCCCCAGAATGTCTGGAGGACCACACCTGTCGTTGGTTTACAGGTCTCACCGACCTGACCGGGAGAATTATCAAAATAAATTCACTGACCATATCCTCTGATTACCAATCAGAGGACGTATTACATGCCATGACAGGTCAGCATGTTGGGGTTAAGATTTTATAGAGAAATTAGAGAAATGGAGAGGTTGGAAAAATAAAGACTCCCTAGCCCTCGGGAATCCTAATAGCATCAGGGTCGGAAGAGAACAAGAGATGACCAAGGTAAGGTCAGACAGAAAAGTTAACAGTGAGGAGCAAAACACCAGTAAGTGGAAGTAATGGTCTGCTCAGCTTGGGTACCTTGTGGTCGCTATTCACATATCCCCTAGGCGGAGACCCCTGAGGCAGAGGGTCGGTCTGGGTGGCTCAGTTGGTTAGACGCTGGCCTACTGATCCCAAGGTCGCAGGTTCAAACCCGGCCCAGGCCGATGGTTTTTAAGTGTGCTTGAAAACGACAGCTCCATGTCAGTAGATTTACTGGCATGTAAAAGAACTCCTGCGGGACGAAATTCCGGCACACCGGCGACGCTGATGTGATCCTGGCAATTGACAGCGTCGTTAAACAACAAAATAATTTTAATTTCTGAGGCAGAGGCACATAAATTCCTCCAATCAAAGTCAGCTATGTGCACTGTTCTCAGAACATATCAGTATATGAAAGGAAAAAAGGGGAGATATGCATGTGCTTGGCCATAGATAGCAGCGAAGGCAGTGGAAGATACAAGGTGCACAACTAAAACCAGTCCTAACAATTTTCCTGTCTTTAAAATGAGGCAACAAGCTGTCTAATCTTATAATTTACTTCAAATTCCAATTCCTCTTGTAAGCAAGCAATTTTCATTCACAATCTTAATATTTCAAGGAAACGATCTATGTAAATTGGACCAAAATGATCAAAATTACAATTTAGGCTTCTTAATTTTTATTATATTCAATTCTCTAGGAATGTCTTTGTGTAAATATCTTTGCTATCACAGTGAAAATGGAGAGTTAACTGACAATTTCAATAACCCTAAACAGAGGCTGTGGTGGAACATTTGAGGCTTTTTCTAATATTTCTCACATTTTTCCCAAAATTTCTATAAGTGTTTTATGTAAAATTTGCTGCAGATATGTTAATTGGTTTCTAAATTATGCAGTTTTAAGTAAAAATGTACACTATTTAATAACAAATACATAGGCACAATTTTAGTACATTTTCAGTGCAGTTGTTGCAGTAGTAGTATGTTAGACATTTTCTGGTTCTTAAAATGCTCCTTATGATGCAGTTGTTAAGTTATCAGAGCGTAACTTTAGGAATACTTTTCTCAATAAATGCTAACTAATATTCACTGTGCATTTAATAATATAAGACATATGTTACGTCAACAAGCTAATCCAAGTTTGATAAGTATATACTAATCAAGGCTTTGCAGGTGATCAGTCGTGTCAGATTTATGAAGGTCGAGCTTTCGCTCATTCTATACTCCATGGCCTTCATCAGGATCTGAATGAAACGACAGTGCTCTGCTCTCTATGTAAACTATGGCTTTGTGGGTGGGGCTTGTGCTACCCTGGTCATTGAGCGGGTGATCTGTGATTGGGCCGGCTGATTAGTGGAGGGTTTGGTTTAAGGGCGCTCAACTTTGAGGTCATCAGCGGCTGGTTAGTGGTACCTTTGCCTTTGGCTGCAGTGCTTTCTAATGGGTTTATACTCTGTCCGGGGTCACTGGAGTTGCTGTTGCAGGTGTTTTTAATGGCTGTTGCCCAAGCAGGGCTTAGTTGAACTCCACAGTCTCTATTGTAGTTGTGTGGATGTAGTTTAATTTGAGTGGCTTCCTTAATGAGTCTGTCCCAGTACGATCAGTGATACGGCTGATCATCCGCAAAGCCTTGATTAATAATGCTCGCTGTGAAAGCATTTGTAAACGCCGAAACTTAAAACTGAACAAAAATTTCTTTTTAACCAAATATGTTAAAAGTGTACTTCTTTGTGAATTCATTTCATAAGTCATTAAAGCATAATCAGAAATGCTGTTGTTGTTGTTAGCTAATGCTGGATTTCTGACAATGAAGTTATTAATCCTCTTGCTCTCCAATATTTTTCACTGATGGATGGGGCACTAGAAGTGGCCGGGCATATTTGAAGGTGGTCTCGATCCATTTCCTCTTGCAGATCACATAGAGGACAGAGTGGTGAATGTTGTTGTATTGTTGTTGTTGTTGTAGTGTTTAACGCCCGCTTTTACTACTACGGCACCGCAGGCGGTGACACAGAGTGGTGAAGAATATATCCCAATTCTGTTTAAATGTTTTGCCAGACAATCATGTCCTGTAATCAACCTGAAGGTTGCCACTGCTGTTTTTCGAGGATACTGAGGAATTACTGTTTGAATGTTTGGTAGTTCCCATCTTTTATTTTTTTATTTTTCATAGTAATATTTTTCAATAATTTTTTTGAATTCAGAGTTGACTAATCTTTTAGCTGCATAAAATGGTAGATTAACTATTGATTTCTGCACATTGCCGGTACCCTTTTTTGCAAGAAAATCAGCTTTCTCATTACCACTCAGTCCACAGTGAGCTGGTATCCATTGGAAGACTAGGTGTTTTTGAAGTGCTGTTAGATGGGTAAGGATTTTCCAACATTCTATAATTGTTTGGTTTTTTGGTGACAACTTGGAAGTAATTGCTATAATTACTGCCCTGGAATCTGAGAGAATAACTGCTTGCTGAAAATGTGAAATTCTGTACAAAAGATTTTGTAGGGCCATTCGAATTGCTTCAATTTCTCCATCAAAGTTAGTAGTTCCATAACTTAAAGATTTGTAATAGGAAAAGAGGTGACATGTGACTCCAGCACCTGCTCCATCTTGGTTTGATATAAATGATCCATCAGTATAAATATGGAGCCATTCATGTTCTGGAAATCTAGTATGGATTGTCTCTAATGCCAATAATTTTAGAACACTAGTTGGAGTATCACTTTTTTTAACTTCTTCTGTCAGGTGTAAATAATATGTGATGTCTAATGTATGTGTTGGATTGACTTTAGATATGAAGTTTTCCTTTGAATTAGGAAGGTGTACATTTTTCTTGATGTCTTGAATTTTGGAAAGAAAGCTCTCCTGAGTCTTTAGTGTATGTGTAAAATTTCTCTTGTGCCATGTATTGAATGGGAGTCTGATCAACTTTTCGTGTTGAATAAGAGCTGCTTTTTCTATTTCATATTCAATGGGGCATTGGTTGGTTAGTATTTCCATAGCTGCTATTGGTGTGATTTTGAAAGATTTGAATTTTTTTTGTGTTTGCTGTTACAAGAACTTCGCTGCAGTAAGTAAATAATGGCTTTATATATACATTGTATGTTGTGTTAAGAGTTGCTCTGGAACATCTCCACTTCATTCCTGTTAGACGTTTTAACAGTGAAAGGCGCCTCTCTGCTCTTTGTATTACATTTTCTATTTGTTTGGTCCATGTAAGTTTAGTATCAAATGTAACTCCTAAATACTTTGCTTCCTTTGTTTCTGGTAATTGTTGACCCTCAAAATTTAGTTTTATTTTTAGTGGCTTTTTTCTTAGTGAAAAGATTTGATAGTTTGATTTTGTTGTATTAACAGTCATTAAATTTTCATTGGTCCACCTTTGTAAGTTGGTTAAGGATTGTTGCATGGTTTTTTTCTAGTTCTGTACTTTTGCTTTTTGGTTTTGAAGTCCACATTACTAAGTCATCAGCAAATAGTGCACACTTCACACCTGATTCTAGTATTTGTTGTGGCAGATCATTAATAAAAATATTAAAAAGTGTAGTGCTGAGCACTGCGCCTTGTGGTAAGCCACGGTGTACTTGTTTGTATTTAGATAGATATCTTCCATATCTGGTTGCAATAAAGCTGTTTTCTTTCCTGTCCTTGACATTTTTTATGAACTTATGAGCTTTGTTACCATCTGTCCTGTAATCCATTTTTTCTAAGAAACTATTAAAGTGATTCTTTTTAGCAGTATTAATTTCTTTTTTTTAGTGAGGCACATTTCTTCCGCCATATTTGTGTATCCGATATGTTTTTTGTTTGTTCAGCTGTATTTCTAGCTATATCCCTTTGCTTTTTCAGTTCTTCTAACTGGGGGTTCCAAAAGGGTTTGAATTTTTTAATTCTTCCACGAGGAATATGTTTTTTTGCGGTTTCTAGGATGACTTTACAGAAATTTTTGTTCAAATGATCTGGTTGGTCATGTAGCTGCGAGTTTGTTTGTTCTTTAAATTTATGTTCCAGTTCAGTTTTATATTTGATCCAATTTGCTTTTTTGAAGTTCCAATACAGATTCATGTGACATTGACTGTTATTTGTATTATCTAGTTTTATATCAGCAATTACTGCTCTGTGACCAGAACTTGGATCTTCTATAACTTGTTTTTTAATTTTTGAAACCATATCTGTTGTAGCTAACAAGAGGTCTGGGTTACTGCCTGCTCCAGAGTAATATATGAAGGTTGTGGGATCTTCTTTACTATAAATCAGTTCAAAAGTTGTGGTATTCAACAATTCTTCCACTATCTTCCCTGTAGAATCCACTTTTTCATAACCCCATCTTTTGGAATGGGCATTGAAATCCCCAATTACGATTGGTTTATTTAATTGGTCAATAAGAGAGAGATCTGGTTCATTCCTGGGAGGATTGTAAATACTGTATAAATGTAGATGTGTTTTGTTATCCCAAAAATGTAGCTTTATTAATTCACTTTTATCTGTGTTATCCATTTCTTTAACAATTTCAGAGGAGGATTTAATATCCTTTTTGACTCCAACTAATATTCCACTACTTATCTGTCTATTTTTGGGTAGTAAGTGTAGTAGAAAACCAGTAAAATTGAAGTATTTAAGTTGGTCATTTGTTAGATTTGCTTCCTGTATGAAAAATATATCGATATTATAGTCAAATACAATTTTATTCAGTTCTACTCTTTTTGTTTGTGTGAGACCACCCGCATTCCATTGTAGAAGTCTGATGTTAGATCTTCTATTAATATGTTTTGGTTCTCGAGAAGTAGTCCCCGCCCGGAGATCCGAATGGGGGACTATTTTAACTCCGGAACATTTTACCCCTCGAGCCATATTGCATAAATGTTTAGAGAGCACCATATTTTTATATTTTGGCGGTCACATCGCTCTCTCACAACCCCCAGAATGTCTGGAGGACCACACCTGTCGTTGGTTTACGGGTCTCACCGACCTGACCGGGAGAATTATCCAAATAAATTCACCTACCATATCCTCTGATTACCAATCAGAGGACGTATTACATGCCATGACAGGTCAGCATGTTGGGGTTAAGGTTTTATAGAGAAATTAGAGAAATGGAGAGGTTGGAAAAATAAAGACTCCCTAGCCCTCAGGAACCCTAATAGCATCGGGGTCGGAAGAGAACAAGGGTTGACCAAGGTAAGGTCAGATAGAAAAGTTACAGTGAGGAGCAAAACACCAGTAAGTGGAAGTAATGTTCTGCTCAGCTTGGGTACCTTGTGGTCGCCATTCACATATCCCCTAGACGGAGACCCCTGTGGATAAATATTTGTTCAAGAAAAGGGGTACAGTAAATATGGCTTTTGTGGATTTGGAGAAGGCATTTGATACATCTCCAGCTGAAAGGAGTAGATGATTAGAGCAATACTAAAGATAGAGTTTCAAAAGTGTTAAGAATAGTATAGAACTTAGGCAAAGGTGTAAGTTGAGCCCTATACTGTTTAATCCCTTTGGGGATTATCAAGAGCTCTAAATGTCTTGGGGGATATTACAAAAGCTGGGGGTTAAAGATAAATTATAAAAAGACTATTATTTTATAGTCTTCAAAAAGGGATATAAATTAAAAAGAGAAGAAAAATGGAGCAGCTCATGGAAGGATAGGAAATAGCCATAGTGAGAAAAAATGAGTGCTTGGGGGTTTAGTTAGGCAGAAAATGAAGATGGCATGACCAAAAGCAAGCAGTTTTAGCTAAGGATAAAACTGCCATAAATAGGGTTATAATATGTGTATTTAAAATACTAGGGATAGAAATTAAATGGTTAGAGTGTATAAGGCAATAGTGGAAGCCAAAATGTTGTATGAGATAGAGGTATGAGGATATGATGAAGGGTGGCAAGGGGTGGATTTAATACAGTGCTGCCAGTTCAAAAATCGGCGCCATCGACAAATGCTGCATGCTATGCTCCCACAAGTCACCGCCCGCTCACCGATATGGACGGGACTCCACATGCCGGAAGAAACCGGCACGCTCCTTTCATGCATCTGTTAGTTTCGATCTTGGCACGCAGCAGCGGCACGACTCATCTGATGGCCGGACGCGCCGCCTGCATGACGGCGAAACACCCAGTAAGTGAACGCGCATATACAGTGAAAAGCTATCCTTCTGAAAAAGAAATCGGTTTGCAAAACCAGGCAAAAATTTAGATGTAAATTTCCTGATTGCCCAGTTCCTCACAGAGACTCAGGAATTTATGTCTAAACTCTCGCCCAGCCTTGCAAACCGATCTCTCCTTTAGAAAACAGCCCCCCACTATATATGCACGTTCACCCACCGAACATTTCACCATCATACAAACAACACGTCCAACCAACCGACAAGCCACACCACTACTGCGTGCTAAGGTCGAAACAGACGCATGAAAAGTGCGCGCCAGTTTTTTCCGGCATGTAAAGTCCCGTCCATCGGCGAGTGGGCGGTGACTTGTGGGAGCGTGGCATTTGTTGATAGCGCCAATTCCCAAACTAACAGCACTGTACTTAGAAGTTCTGGTTGGTTAATTTTTGGAAATGCTTAAATATTGTGAACATTGCATTGTAAGGAGCACTTTTTTGTATAAAATAACTTAAATTAATGTAAGGCATGTAATCCAGGAACAACTTAACTTTCCAACTCAGCCGAGAAGGCACAATTCCTTTTTGACGTTATAAGAGCTTTTAGACTACTTTCCTTATTTTTAATTCATCACTAACCAACAACTGAACTGAAATTGTTACACTGCTAGAGTGCCAGCTTATATTTGCTTAAGTTAAGCAAAGGGTATAGGAAACTAATTGCAAAGTTATTCGAATACAGTTGTGAAAAAACCATATTTAATGCATAAAATCGGGGTAACACATTGTGTAATGATGGATCAGTATATACTAATGTGCATAAAATGTGGCCCATAACGGAACACAGCTGTTTGTGTTGGGACTGAGAAATCTCGCTCCATCCTCTGCTACCATGGCCACCTGTGTTTCATGAGTATAATGTTAGCCACTGGATTGGTACCCCAAAATATGGCCAAACTGCCAAAGGGTAGCATTACAAGCTAGTTCTCATTAGCAAAATACTGTTAAGATAATGCTTCATTGAAGTTTGGTGCAAAAATACAATATAGCACAATAAAAAGTACAAATAATGTTGCAATAAGACTCATATAAATGTTGCTGCTCTCATCCAATTTAACACATTGGAACAACTCTTCATCTGTCAAATTGAGCTTTATTGGTTACTTTTTTTTATGTACTATCGGAAAAATGCTATTGGATATAGGGGAACAGACCACTCCTTAACCCTTTCAGTCCTATCGTAGCCAAATGGCAACATGATATTAAACATGGTCTAATGTAGACAGTTCCCATCTCAGAACATTCTCCTGCAGTTGTAATTTGGCTACGATGCATTTAGTTGATGAATACACCTGCAGATGGCAGTAGCAATCAGTAAACAGGATGTCATCTCTTGTGATTTACATAGTTGCTCATGCAAAACCATAGATAGTGGAACAGGTACTACGTGTAACGCCTTTAGTGTGAATTTAATTGCATCTGCAACTCTAAGTAGTGGCTTTTATCATAATAGAAGCTCTAAAGCTAGGTCATATTGATATAGTAAGCTGCTAATCATCTATAATAAATAACTAGTGGGGTTTAAAATAGGTTGTTGCCAATTGGCTACAACAGGAGCTTCCCTGCGAAGTGCTGAGCTACATAACCTAACATTTAGCCATATGAGAAGCATGTTTGCGCAGAGTTTTATTTTATTTCTAGGATTATCTAATATAACACAATGAATAAATCCCTTTCTGATGAAGAGATGGAGTTGATTTTACTACCTGATGGGGAACTATCGGAATTTAGCAGATTTTCTTCACATAATGAAGATAAACCTGAAAGCCATCCCAGCAATCAGGGAACTAGAATTTCAAGTAATTTGGAAATTCATAAGAAAGGGGAAGAGTTCATCGCAGAGAAAGGACTTATGGTCTTGTATCTGTAGGAAAAGAAACAGGAAGGAAGCGAGGAAGGCCAAGTGTTCATGAAACTGCTGCAGAAAAGAAGAAACGTGCAGTTACTGTAAGGCCTGTTGATGATGTCCGCTATGATGCTACAGGTCATTGGCCAATTCCATCAGAAAAAAAGGGGAAGATGCAAGAATTGTTCAAGTGAATTCTCCAGTACAGCTTGCTCAAAATGTGACACTATGTTATGTTTGACCAAAGACAAAAACTGTTTCTATATTTGGCATCACAAGTAATATGGTAGCCAAAATCCAGTAATACCGTGAACTAGTTTTCCAAATAGTGTTAATTTTTGAGTTTCTAAATAGCAGGTACCGTAAAATATGTTTATATTATGCTAAAACTATGTTTTAATATGAAAAAGTTTAATAAAATATTTTCCTCTAAATGCACAAATGTTGTCATCATTGTCCAATGTTGCCATTTGGCAACAACCCTTAAAAAATTAATCTATGAGAGAAAATCAATAAAATCGATTTATCACACTTCCTCTATCCATTATCTAATAGGTTCCATCGTAATTGGATTTTTTTTATCATTAATAATAATTCAGGATTGAAAGGGTTAAGCATGTCAGTTTACAACTAAAGAAGAAGACTTAATTTTTGGTATAAGTACTGTGGTGCCATTCATTAATTGAAAATAAATAATGTTTTTTCCACATCCAAATGTATTCAAATGTAATATGGACATTTTGCTAGTTTTTAAAAAGTAAGATACAGACATGGATATTGCTCTTAAAATACAAACTGTCCATTCAAAATATGGACATCTGACAATCCCAACAATGAAATAAGATTTGGAATGTAGTAACAGAAGAAAAATTTTAATAATTAAAGTTTCTCGCTGAGTTGTTGGGCAAGAATCAATAAATCTTGAATTAGTTTTGAAGAAACACTCCAGTTTACAAATGGTTCAGTATCTCATTAATATGAATTTTAAGCCATGTATAGGACTTTTCTGTATCATCATGCAGAATTCCTGAGCCAGATACTTAATTTTCATTACAAACATGTTCAAAAGCAAATTCATTTTGAAGAGCAGTCTGGAACAAACTTCATTTTTATGTCAGTTTTAAAATTGTATTTTTACAGTAAAGTGTTCAGTTAAATTATGCTAATCGTTTCCTTTTTATTACTAGCATTTTGTAGTCACTCTCATTAATTTATTCTTCAATGGAAGTATGAAAGTGCACACAAGTCATTTCTGTTTTCTCACTTAGAGGTAATGAGTAAACTTCTAATGTTACCTAATTGTTTACTTCATGAAAGGGGCTTTGCTGCATGCAATGTGCCTCAGTGGTGCAGAGTTATTAAATATCATACTCAAAAACACTCCTAGTTTCCATGGAAACTATAATAAAAACCTTAAAGCCTGGGACTTAACTACTTATATTGTAAGTCACCATTGGGGTATGCAGTCTCAGATTTGAGATTCCTTTGTGGTTTACTGGGAAAATGTGAGTCAGTTGAGGAATTTAATGTTGTACTAGCATGTTGCCATGGTAGCTCAGTGGTTAAGAGCAGTGGCAGAAAATCTGTGGTTCAAATCCTGGTTATGGCATTGAGTTTTTCAGTTCTGATTCTACCTTTCACAATTGTATTTTGTAAAGTATATCCCACAAGGCAAATGGTGGTGGAGAAACCTCAGATATAATGTTCTTAGACAGCACTACCTAGGTGGAAGAAAGAAAGGAATCTAAGGAAACAGACTGGAAGGAAAGAGAAAATACACCCCTTCTGCAACACTTCTGTGGGTAGGACAATTCTTAATGCTTGCAGGAAATGTGAGGATGAGGATGGAAGGTTTTAATGTTCTGCAGAAATATTCCTTTACTTCCAAACATATTGAAATCTGTTTGAAATTGTGCTTCAAAGTTGTACTGTTATATCCTGAAAGAGAAAAACATGCACTGCATTGCTGTTGATTGGTCATACAATAGTGAATTCAACCATGACTTGCATTTGTGAAGTATAAGGACATAGTTACCAGCTCCTAAACGAAACAGAAAGTTTTGTCACCAGCAGCACAACTATTATGCAACATTTACTTTCACACTGTGATACCTCCATTTGTTCATCTTCAAGCTCTTTTAAAGGTTCTTTCCAAGAAATATTTCTTGCTGCCTAGAAATAGTGCAGCACAATATATGCATGTACTACACATCCTGCCACACGAGGAGGGTAGTAGAGCACTCTGTCTATCACTTCACAGAGATACTATAACAATCCTCTGCTGAACCTGATTCTCTATTCAAAACTGGGGTCAACAGCTATGACCCATTAGGATATCCAAAGTCAATGGATAACATGCATGAATGTACTGATCATAAGCATCACTTTTGAAAATATATAAATGCAGAGCATTACTGTTGCTAACTCATATGCATAAGTAATGTTTATTAATTAGTCTTTATATATCTGCTTCAGCAATAATTGCTGAAGACAGTCGGACTTGGCCTTCTTCAGGGAATTATACAATTTTCGGCTTCTTCGAAGATGAACATCCAAATGTGATTTGGCTGCAAGTTTCGAAGCTTCACAGAGATGTGGACTTTTTAATTTGGCATGAAGTTCCTTACAAAGAGAATAGACATCTATTTGTGGTCTGTCAAACTTATAGTCATAGTTTTCCTGAAAATGCTGCCTGTAGAAGTCAAATTTCATGGCTGTATCTGCATAGGTACCACAGTACAAGTCATACATTTTTCTTACACACAGCCGAGAATCAGCGCACGGGACTGAAAGGTAGTAAGTCAATAACTTAATGCTTTTCTCCTCCGCTCACATTACTCACAACAGCATTTTACCATACAAGGGCAGGGCTGACTTAATGCTTTTCAGTGCTGTTGGATGCACCTTGACTAGTTAGTTCAGAATGTGCAATTAAAAAAAAAAAACGTGTACATTCTGACTTAATGCCTTTCAGCTCCGACTGATTCAATTACTGACATATACCGGGTGACTCTTTTCATCCTGCAGATTGATAACTAGGCAACCCTGCATTTTACAGATGATGACACAGTATTCACCAGCCTACTGATTAGGCTAAGGCGGTGCTCCTTGTTAACATGCTGTGGTAGTGCAATGGTTAACAGGCTGGAAAGTCATGGTGAAGGTCGGAAGTTTGAATCACACCAGTGAATAAATTAGGTTTTTATTCATTTCTATTTATGTGTTGAGAACATTGTAGAAAATCATGTGTTCTTTCTGAATGCACTAGAAGGTGGATTTGCCTATAAATATGAAGTTCCAGCCATTATCTAGTTCGTATGCACGTGCTGCATTTTGTTAACTCTCAGAACAATTTACTGGCTTTTTTCTGTATGAAACATAGCTTCAAATAGTAAAATATTATATAATGATGCGTTATGTTTGTAAGATATAATTACAATGTTATTTTTAATGCTCATTAAAGCACATTTTAACAAGTAACAATTTGTGTTTTCATGAAATTCACATAATTAAACTAATTGAGTGAAACAGTACTTACATGCCAAAGGCCAACACGCACACTGTTGTGCTATAAAAATAAGTCACTTCACTCATAGGGGTGCAAAGCAGTCATTTTGACTGAAATTGATATGATGCGATGCAATGGACAGTGTTTACAGCAGAGCCTGTAAAATGCCGGGACTGTATAACTTCTCAATCTGCAGGATGAGAAGACTCACACAGTATATATTCATGGTGTAAATGAATAACATCGCACAAGTTTTAGTGGTAATAGACAGTTCATAGACAGTTAATTTGAGATAGGAAACCTATGGCCTACAGATGCAAATTACAGAGTTGTACCTTAAAATTGCTAGTGCATATGCGTGCCATTGATCACATCACTTCAGCTGTTAGGTATGATGAGAAGAAAAGGGGAGAAATATGGAGCCTGTGTGTATAGCGTAATGGATATGTTGTGGAGACGGCAAAGTATGTACATGTATTAAAACTTTGAGTTCATATCCCTATGCCCACAGATTTGTTTGTGTTCATTGTTCTTTCTTTTTTTTTTCCTTTCTTTACATAAATACATACTTAGTTTAATTTAATTTACTAGAAACATGTGTTGTGTTGTAATTTTTCATTTATCCAGTGCTTAAGCATTTTATTTAAAATTCTTTTTAACTATCATTTACACTTTTGTGACCTAAATAGTAGGTACACACTGAAAGCTTGTTACCAGATTTGTAGGCTTAGGTTCTATTCAAAAGAATCATTGACTCCATTGATTTTTCTTTTCAAGAGCATAAAAATAAACACAAGGTTTATACTGGTAACTATATTCCACATCATATTTGAAATGCTGTATTATTGGAACCAGTGATGAGGTTCTCAACACACCAGGAATGCTCAACAGGGTTCAAGGTGTCGCTGATACATTGATGTTAGAGGTTGCTATTTTGAGCAATTCCTTTGAAACCTGTGCCTACTCATAATTTGTTTGCTCACCTTTGTTCTGCCTGTATCTTACCTATTGTATTGTAATGTTAATACCAATGCAATTTATTTTTGTAATTATCAGTCACGTTTAGCTCTTTCAAATACTTACCAGTTATTTACATGTTTGTAAGTTAGTTGAGCTTGAACCATTTCATTGAAGTGTGCATTAAGTTTCCAGTGCGTACCTGCTATTTAGGTCATGAAAGAATGAATGACAGTGAAAGAATTTGAAATAAAGAGCTTAAGCATTGGATAAATGAAAAATTATAACACAACAAAATTTGTTTCCTGTAAATCAACTAAGTAAAGAAAGAAGGAAAGAACAAACGAATCAACAAAGAACAGAAACAGTCAGTAGCCATGAGGATTCAAATCCGAAATTGTAATGCATGTGCACTTTTGCCATCCTCTCAAGATACCCATTAATCTATATTCCCAGGCTCCAAATACCAGAGCCACTTGTTTTCTCATCATACCTTACACTTGAAGTGGACGTGATCAGTGGTATGCATATACCCTAGCAATTTTAAGGCACAACTCTGTAATTTCTATCCATAAACCATAGGTTTCCTTAATCAAATTGATTGTCTATGAACCTTCTATTATCAGTAAAATTTGTACAGTGTTACATGTTTACCCATGGTATATATAGATAAAAACTTGCTTTTGTATCAGACTGATCTAAGATGTATACTTTCATATATCAGTTAACCATTAATAAAAGGACTGTTTAAACCCAAGCATCTAGTATTGAGATTTGCGTATTAGCCACAATCTCTTACGCTGCTATTGTGTATTGCCTGTAATAGCTATCTGGGAGAACATACAATCCAAACTGCTGCATCATGGACTGGTCCAGGGTATCTGCAGGCTAGCATCACACATCAAGGAAGAAAATAATTGTAACTGTTATTTTTGTTGTGTTATTGAAATTGCAGAACATAGACCCATACAAAAATATAAAATTATTATGAAAAGAGTGAAGTGTTTAGACCAGTGGAAAATGCTATAAAACTCTATAAACTTATCGTGGACTTTTAAAAACACTTTGCTCCACTTAAAAAATCCTTCGGGACCAGTTTCAGAGAGGCTCCTCTCCATCAGGCTGGTTGGCCAACTGATTTCCTTGTCAGGTCACTTGCCTTCCCTTCCCATTGTTGAGTGGTCTGCTCCCCTCCCATTGGTTGGTCCAGATGGCTCAGTTGTTTAGATGCTGGCCTACTGATCCCAAGGTCGCAGGTTCAAATCTGGCCCAGACCGATGGTTTTTAAGTGTGCTTTAAAAAAAACAGCTCCATGTCAGTAGATTTACTGGCATGTAAAAGAACTCCTGCGGGATGAAATTCCGGCACACTGGCGACACTGATGTGATCCTGGCAATTGACAGCATTGTTAAACGACAAATAACCCTTATCATTGGTCATAAGATGTCTATTGCTGGTACTTCAAAATTCATTACTCAGTTCATATTCTTGATGATGTGAATACTGTCCCATACTGTTAATTCCAAGTGAACCTTTGCCAGCTTTAAAATTTGAATTTCTTGGCTAATATTGTGGTTACATGACCAAAAATGGTATGCTGTTACTGATTTATCTATCTGTTTGAATTTTATATTTCTGAAGTTTTCCTTCAATCTAGTTTTTAAGTTCATCTTGGTTTTGCCAATGTATGTTTTGTGGCAATTTTCACAATTAATGCAGTAAATTCCAGATTATTTATTACTTGGAGCAATATTTTTTAAAGGGTGGATGAGCAAATTTTTTGTGCTGTTTGTTTTGAGTAGCCAGTTCCATATTATAATCTTTAAAGTCTTGTTGAATTTTTTAAACGCTTTTGGATATGTGAATTTGCAGTGCTTATCTGTTTTTTTTGTTTTTTTTTTCCTGTTTTTAATTTACTGACATCACTTATAGTTTTTCATCTTTTATGTTTATTCATCAACTTGGTTATAAGGTTGAATTTGAAACTAGCCAAATTGGCGACATTTAATGTTGTGCAGTTCTTTTTTATGTTCAGTTGTTAGTGGGATGTTAATCTATGAATCAAACTATGAAAAATAGTATGCTTATGGGCTTTGGACTGAAGTTATTGTTTTGGATATAATTATCCATGTGTGTTGGTTTCCTGTATATGCCTTATTCTAATTTGTCCATATTTCTCATTATTTTCAAATCCAGAAAAGGTGACCATCTGTCTTGTGTTTCAATTGTGAATTTTATGAATCTGTCCAGTAAGTTTAATAGTTTTCTGTAGATGACATCTTCGTTGTCACTATCTTTGCTCAGAATGCATTAAAACAATTAAACTTGCAGGACAGATCTATAAAATTCATGTCAATTACTTTCATGTTAGCAGGTGTGCGAGAGTGAAACTTATTACAATAGAGAAAAGAAAACTGAAGTTATAGAAAGTAAACCAGGTACTTCTGGACAAAGAGAACAAAATTATGTACAAGGAATACAAACGAATGAAAATGAGAGTACATTTACTGAAATACTTAGTCTGATTCTTAGTAGGTTAGACAAACAAAATGAAACAAATAAAATGATAATTAATAGATTGGAAAAAATAGAGGAAAAGGTGGAAAACAATAACAATGAATTGTCTTAGGATTGCAACATGAATGCCAATGGCCTTCTGCATAAGATACATGAACTGGAAGTTTTCCTATGGAAAGAAAAAATTGACATCTGTTTAATATCCGAAATTCATTTCACAAAGCAATCCTATATTAAAATATGTGGATTTAGAACGTATCACACAAATCATCCTTCTAATGCAGCAAGAGGAGGTTCAGCTGTGATAGTTAAAGAATCAATCAAACACCCTGAAGATATACAAATATCACTAGAATCCATGCAAGTGACCACTGTTAGCGTGCAAATCAAGTATTCAAAAATACATAACAGCGATATATTGTCCTCTGCGATATAGGCTAGAAAAAGATAACTATCTAGACATGTTTAAATCACTTGGTAGGAAATTTATTATTGGAGGAGATTTTAATGCAAAACATACATATTGGGGATCAAGGTTGATAACCCCTAAAGGTAGACTACTTTATGAAACAGGAATGAAAGTGAATTGTGACTTTTACTCTACAGAGTTACCGATATTCTGGCCCTCCTATCGAAAAAGGTGCCAGACATCATTGAATTCTTTGTTACTAAGGGTCTATCCCAGCACTTTATACAGGTAGATCATTGCGATGATCTTTCATCCAATCATACACCTGTAATTCTGACTATTAACGAAAAGGTGATACAAAAGGAAGCACCAGTTAAATTAACTAGTCAAAAAACAAACTGGAAGGGATTCAGAGATAAACTCGAATGCCTCATTGAACTTCAAATGCCACTTAAAACCCCAGAACAGATAGAACGAGAAATTGGTTTGTTAATTATTAACATCCAGCACTCAGCATGGAGGAATACACCAGTTAAATCTAATATATATGGCAAAATCAAAATAAATTATCCTCTTGAGGTACGACAGTTAGTTAATGAAAAAAGAAAAGCTCGTAAAAAATGGCAGAATAGTCTCCTTCAGACAAAACGATAGTTAATCGACTAAACAATAAACTCAAAACAATGATAAAAGAAATAAAAACTGAAATTGTAAACAATTATCTCCAAGAGCTGACTGCAGATAAAGATACTGATTATTCACTTTGGAAAGCAACTAAGGGTCTTAAAAGGCCAATAACGCAAGCACCACCCATTAGGAAAAATAATAAATGACTGGGCAAGAGGTGACAAAGAAAAAGCAGATGTATTTGCTGAGTATCTGGAGGAGATCTTTAAACTGTTTTCTAGACAAACAGCTGATGAAAATATAGTAGCAAATTGCCCAGATGATATCCCAGAAATTAAAATAGTAACCCTGAAAGAACTTAAACAGGAAATTAATCATGTGAATACAAAAAAGGCCCCAGGACATGATCTAATTATAGGACAGGTGCTCAAAGAGTTACCTAATAAAGCATTAGTGAAAATACTACATATCTGATGCTGTTATTTGACTGAGATACCTGCCTAGACAATGGAAAGTGGCAGGAGTTATCATGATTCTAAAACCAGAGAAAGACCCTAATGATAAAAAGTCATAGACCTATATCTCTGTTACCGCAATTATCTAAAGTATTCGAAAGATTACTGCTTAGCCGCTTAAAACCTATATTGAAAGATGGAAATCTAATTCCAAATCATCTGTTTGGATTTAGGAGCAAACACTCAACAATTGATCAGGTACATAGAATAACCCAAATAATAGAAGAGTCACTGGAAGAAAAGAAAATATGTTGTAGTATATTTTTTGATGTGACCCAAGCTTTTGATTAGGTAATGGCATGCTGGGTTAAACCTAAAGCTGCAATGTCATCTACCAAAGCAGTACTGTGAAATATTACAATCATATCTCTCAGATAGGTTATTTCGAGTTAAACATGGAAATGAACATTCAGGGTTCAAGGAAATAAGTGTGGGAGTCCTGCAAGGAAGTGCCCTTGGACCGATATTGTACTTGCTGTATGCAAGTGATATTCCACAAAATCCGGAAACGACAAGGGCCACCTTTGCTGATGATACCATCATTCTAGCTGTTGGAGAAACAGAGGAAGCAACAATTAACAAGCTTCAAATTGCAGTGAATGAAGTCAACGCTTGAACTAAAAATGGTGTATTAAACTTAACGAAACAAAATCTACTCATGCTAATTTTACAAATACAAAAATGGAAAACCTACCTGTGATTATGAACAAACAAATAATCCCATATGCAAACCTGGCAAAGTATTTGGGCATGACACTTGATGCTAAGTGAAATGGAAGCTACATGTTAAGAAGAAAAAAGAAGAACTTGACATAAAGTATGGAAAAATGTATTGGCTCTTGGGGAGATATTCTGAACTTTATATACAAAATAAATTGCTCTTGTATAAGCAGATATTAAAACCTGTATGGATGTATGGGTTGCAGATTTGGGGATGCACCAAAAAACCAAATGTTAAAATTATACAACATTTTCAAAATAAAGTGCTACGTGGTATTGTTAATGCACCATGGTACATCAGAAATGGCAACATCCATAGAGACCTAAAAATGGTCACTGTTAGTGAAGAAATAAGAACAATGGCAGTGAAGCGTGAAAAACGGCTTCACAACCGTTCAAACCCTCTTGCGCTGCAGTTATTGGATACCAGTGCAGTACCAAGATTAAAAAGGACTAAACCTGAAGACTTAGTGCAGTGATGTGTGTTATTGCGTGAAAAATGCAATGATTGGCAGAATATATTCATTGGAATAATTACTGTTAAACAGTTACATAATTATGACAGTGAAGCTACTAGATAAGTTTCCACACTTAGTTGTAGTATAAAATTATAATAAATAAAAGACAAAAAACTGATTTCCTTGTGATGAAACTGCTGAGGCTATTCAGTGGTGTGATTTCAAAATTTATTATGAGTTCCTTCCTTTAAATGATGAGAATGTTTTCCCAAACTTTTAGTTGCATTTCTCAATATAGTCACTTTAGGATTGATGTCATGGTTAACAGTCCAAAAATGGTTTGTACAGCCAATTTTTCTATTTGTTTACTGGTGATGGCACTAAAATTGTCTTGCCCATTTGATGTGTATACTTGTTTTGTGGAGCCAAATTTGTTGTATTTCTTCAAAATTTTATTGAAGCTTTAGTTTAGCCAAACAAATAATAAAATTGGCTGTAGCAAACCATTGTTGGAGATACCAACCATGACATGAATCCTTAAGTGACTAGTGAGAAACGTCAGTATGTCTGCTGAAACTAAAGTTTAGGAAAACATCCACATCGATAAAAGGAAGGAACATGTAATGAATTTTGAAGTCTTGCCATTGAATAAACTCAGTAGTTTCATCACAAGAAAATCAGATGTCACCACTTCTGCAACCATCTGTAATCCTGTATCCAGTTTTGTCAGTCAACCTACTCCAATTTTGCTAAAGCAAATGCAAAGGAAACTAATATTTATATATGCTCCTCAAGAATTGATGTAATTTATCTTTTAGGAAAAGTTGACTAACTTCTGTTTCTGAATGCATAAGTTATATTATCTTTGTTTTCCTACAGGATGAAGCAGCAGAAAAAGAAATACAGACTCTCCTTATCAAATATGGAACCAACCAAACAAAACCGTAGCATGCCTGGAAAGCATATTTTTTGTGAGTAGCAGTTCATGCATTCTTGTATAAATTCTTCAAAAATATTAAACTGTCAGTGCTTATATGCAAAGAATTATGACAATTATTAGTAAAAGATACACATTTCTGAAACAAATATGATACTTGGAGAATTATAAAATTCTCCGGTGAACATGTGATAGAGGTTGAAGTTCTTGAGTAAAAAGGGGGAAATTCTTGGAAAACCAAAGCTTTTGTTTATGTGTTTAAGGTGTTATGTCTTTGGAATTTTTTGGCATACGTCTAACATAAACACAAAAGTTATTTGTGATTAGAATAATTTATATAAAGTAGTTAGAAAATAGGATATTGTTTACTTTATGTCCCGCAAAAATTCTTTGTGTGTCTCAACACTGGACATGGTCAAACGAGTGCTGCCAGAACCTGTCAAATTTGCCCTGGAATAAGAGTGTAGGTAACCTTGATAGTTGCAGAGCTGTTCACTGCCAACCTCTGCACCAATCCACAGACACATGTCTTGCAGACAGTGTTAAAACTGGACGTGTTCACCACATGAACTTTGAAGCTATTGCTCTTGGTTTGCTATTTATTGTGAAAATGAATATTCTGTTAGATCTGTGCCATTCAGTAAATAAATTTCATAGGCATAAGCTGTGTTTCACTGCTATGGCTAGATTCATTAATATTTTTACATGCAGTTTCTACATGATGAAATTTTATTCAGAATGTGCATGTTATGTCTTGTCGTGAGTGCGATACTGCTCTTCAGCCTATTAGAAACAGGATTACAGATACAATATATTTTCATGTTGGCAAGGGCATGAACAGTTTCAGCCTGTCTGATGCAACCTATCAAGCTTAGAGAAGTGAAAGACCTTCACATATCTCATCAGGAGGAGATCAACTTGGCTTGGTTGTGCATTGACCACTGCAATTTTTTGCATAGTTACATTTTTAAACGGGACCCTGCTGTTATTTGTCCGCTATGCAGACAAACCCCTAGATTTCAGGGCTGCTTCAATCAAGATAAGAATGGTGTTCATTCCTTCTTCTGTTATTTGTGATTGATCTGAAACTTTCCTAAAGCAATACTTAACAGTCCCAATCATTTTAACCATTTTCTCCCACCAGCCTCCCCATCATGCAGAAAACAACGAATAACTACTACAATTGAAATAAGTTTAAGCATTTGAAAATTCAAACCTTTTGCCAGTCCGTCATGTGCTGCTAGAGTGTTTTACCCTAGCGCACCTTGAAAACTCTCTGCAGCTGCCTGTCAGTCTTGCAGAGGTTCTGGTAGATGATAAGCAAGTGGTTGAAAGGGTTTTGGTGTTTTTAATGGATATTAATAGGAGCTTGAGAATTTGAAACTTCAGATATCTAATTTTTATACTCTCTTGACATCTTTATCACTTTCTTTTTTTAATTCTGGCTTTTGCCTCTCTATTTTGTATATTTATTTTCCTTTTTACTAGTAATTTTATTTTATGTTGAAGTTTATATCTGACTTTTGCCATGAATTATCTTTTAAGGGCGCTGGTGACCATGAAGTTGAGCGCCCTTAAACCTGCATCTCCTTCTCCCTGAAGTGGATACACATTTGACGGAGTATCTTTGGCACCAAGACTACAAAATAGGAAAGGCAGGTCCATTTCAAGAGGTATCGAGGTTATCTGGGAGATTTACCCCATGATTTAGTTGAGTAGCTTAGATATGTAAATAAAACGCTAGCTTAGTTTAGAACAGGGTATTCAACCTTTTTTCTCCACATACCTCCAAAGACAATTCTTATTTCAGCCTGTTCCCCTAGGTCTAGCCTTAGAGTTATCCTTAATTCAAATTATACATAACCATATCTAAAATAGATTATAATACAGTATTACCCCTCTTTTACACTTTTCAAGGGACTAGAGGAAAAGTGGTGTAAAATGGGGGAAAGTGTAAATTGGGGGAAATGGGCAACACTCAACAATTTTGTAATATGTAATGGTTATAAAAATATTGACTGAAATGTATTGCACTTTGTAAAACATTTACCTTTTCACTGCTTATTCAGATAGTAACATGGCACATAGGCACCATTAACGAGTAATCAGTTTTATTATTTTGCTACTGATGAAAGGGTATGGATTTATTATAGTTACGCACACCACACATAAAAAATTTGCATTTTGTCAGTAGGAGAACTAAAAGGTTTATTTTTTGCAATAATGATAGGAAACTTAACTGTTGAACATACGTCACTTTATTTATTTAACTGTTATACAGTTCAATCAAGAACAGCTAACTTTTCTTGAAGTAGTCTAAAATTGATTTTTGTTTTGATCTTTTTGATCTAATTTCCTCTATTTGGTTTTCAAGTTCATAAAGTTTTTCAAAGTTTTTTTCACCCCCTTCTACCGATGAAAAATATTTTTGCAGCACTTCCAAAGCTGCACTCGCCTCAGCACTTGTTGGCACCACACTGTCATTTTCATATTCATCATTGCTGCCCAAGTCCACTGCAGTATGCTGATTAACAAAATCTTCCAAGGACTTCTCCTCGCTGGTTACCAGTGCTTCGTCAACTGCCATGAAATCCTCAACACTACAGTCTGGCTGCAAAGCATTCCATGTGGTCAAAAGGGAGTTGATATCTTCTTCCTCTTCTTCAGGCTGCACATTTTCTGTTTTGAAGAACCCTCCTTTGCGAAAGCAGTTGGCAATTGTAGATTGCATGACGTCTTTCCATGCTTTTGCAATGTAGTGGAGGGCATCAAACACAGAAGTTCTGAAGGCAGAAAGGTCTTTACCAGCATCCATTGTATTCAGTATGTGCTGCACCACACTCTTTCTGTAGGCTGATTTGAAGGAATGAATAATTCCTAGATCTAGGGGTTGCAATTTACTGGTGCAGCTTGCTGGCAGGAACTCCAACTGCACATTTCTCAAATGCATGTCACAGGATGAGCAGGACAGTGGTCAATGAAGAGTAGAATCTTCCTGTTCTATGCACCCATTCTGGCATCAAGTGCAGAAAGCTGCTTCCGGAATATATCGGAGGTCATCCATGCCTTCTTATTGGCATCATATGATGTGGGCAGGGAACAGACATTTTTGAAGCAATGAGGTTTTCTTGATTTACCAATTACAAATGGCTGAAGCCTTTCAGAGCTATCTGCATTGGCTCCCAACACAAGAGTAAGCCTCAATTTGCTGTGCTTACCGCCATGACATTTGTCTCCTTTAAACACCAGTGTCTTGTTGGGCAGAACATTAAAAAAAAAGAAACCCAGTTTCATCTATGTTGAATACGTCGTTAGGATCATAATGCTTTAATAGTTCTGGAAGCTTTCCATTGATCCACTGTTCAACACTATCGTCACAGATGGAAGCAGACTTGCCACACACAGTTTTGTATGTTATATTGTAATGTTTCCTTAAGCAGTCCAACCACCCATTTGACGCAGTAAAATCGTCTATTCCCAGCATAGTTGCCACATAAAGTGCCTTCTTCCGTAACAGCACTCCATTGATCGCAATATTTGCTGCTCTCGTTTTGAACCAGTTTCTCACTATTTTCTTGAGTTTGGCATATTTTGAGTAACTAACGTACTTCCTCTTCTTTGCATAAGCTCCACACTCCGAAGCACTTGCTGATGTAGAATGTCTGTTTCTTATTATAGTGTTCAATGTCGAGACACTTATATTCAACTCCCGTGCTAGTCCAATATGTGTTCCACGAAAAGAGTCAGCTTTTTCCAGAATTTTAAGTTTTTCTTCAATTGAAAAACACTTTCTCTCTCTTTTCTTTTCCATTTCTGTGACTAGGATAGAACGGAACTTGGAATTGAATTGCAACTGGTAACACAAGATAGCGCAAATATCAGCATCTCCAGCATTACCACACCCACAGATATCAAGTAACTATGGCCGACGGTCTAGACTAAGGTTCTTTGAATGTCATGACCAACGATCATATGTTCTAACCGTACATTGCTTTGTGTTGGAGCTCAATGGGACATGGTATAAATGGCGGGAAATTAAAATTTCATAAACGTAAGTGCCGGGATTCTAATACATTGTGAGTATAGGAAGATTGAAGGGACCTTAAAAAATTGTTGTTAACAGCAGGAAAAGGTAAATGCGGGGACGTAATAGCAGGCTAATACTGTATTTATAAATTATTTAATACTACACAAAGAATGATTAAATTAAATTTTATGTATCACCTAAGAAGTCTTTGCGTACCCCAGGTTGAGTATCACTGGTTTAGACAATAGTTTGGTTATACTTTAGAACATTGAAACTTTCATCAGTTCATTTGACTAACTCTTTTGACTCTTCTAACATTGGTAACAAAGACTCGGGTGATTGTAGGAACAAAGTTGAAACTTTTGTCAGGGCATTTGGTTATAGTGTTTTGATTCTTTTAATGTTGGCAACAAAGAATCGGGTGATTGTTGGAGCAATGTTGGCAGCCAGGAAACTATCATCTGCTACCAACTCTGTGCATGCCCAGTAATTACATTTGGACTTAGCATTTATTTGTTTTATATTGAATGAATTTATGTATTTCTGACTGTTTAGAGCATAGTTACAGTAATCTTTTTATGTTTCAATCATATTTCTGACTTTCTATAGGATGTAACGTAGCAACTGATGTCGGAAGTTAGAAAAAAATGTTTGCGGAATGTAAAGTAAAGAATATAAAATGTGCATAAGTGTAAATATATAATTATTTGTACATTTATATATAACATTTATATATTAATTATACTGTAAATCACGAGTATGTCTGGTAAAGAGCCAGGGCTGAGCACCAGTCATATTCACCTGTATATAGTATAACATAAATAAATAAAACTACAGCTTACTGTCTTCATTGATTTCTTTTTTCAGGTATCTCATTGCAACTGTAGTGTCTGACAGAGTGGAGTTATTTTAATTATCTAAGGTTCACAACAACTGTTATAGTGCCACCTTTGTAGTACCAAATCTACGAGATAACCAACATGACACACACTTCCTTCAGCTTCATGAGCAGAGCTTGATAAAATTAGGAATCAATATCTTGGTAAAGATTATGAGCTTTCTCTCTTGATTGTTAAACATTCTGAGGTCGATGTTGTTTAATAGCATTGTCATTCAAATGAATAACACAATATTATGGAACTAATGGAGTAGTGTGTTAGAGATCTATTCATATCTCGCCTGTAAGGAACAGAGAAAACAGAAATTAAGGTATCAATAAATCAGCTTTATCAATTTTGTGTGATAATGTTCAAATACCACAAGGGCCATTTTGTTTCTGGTAGTCACAAATGATCTTGTCCCCTAAAGAAAGCACATAGTTTATCCTATCATTTGCAGATGATATGACTATGTTGAGTCAGAATCAAGATCTACAGTAACAAAATTACTTTTATGTTATAAGCTGTACATTAATTGGGAAAATACATGCATACATTATTTACTTCACTCTAAACAACATCAAAGGTCTCTCTCTCTCCAAGCTACAGCTACGTGCACATAAATAAATTGTTACAAATAGTTATCTTCTATAAATTAAGCATTGTAATAATTGTAAACTGAAATCATTTTTACTCACTGACCTTTAATGTAGAAGGAACAATTACTGGCTTTGCAAAAAGATTAGACTTTTATGTATTTTAAAGGTAAGGTAGAATCAGAAATGAGAAATTGACTGTTCTAACACATGTAAACCATGTGTAGGCCAACTTCAAAAGGTAGAATAGGAAATGAAAAATTCAATGCCATAGCGGGGATTTGAACCACAGATCTGCTCTTAACCACTGAGCTACCATAGCAACATGCTGGTACAGCCTTAAAAATGTGAATCGGTTGAATTTAAGACTTTGCCACCATGTTGCCATGGTAGCTCAATGGTTAAGAGCTGCTGCACATAGAGCAGAAGATTCATGGTTCAAATCACAGCTATGGCATTGAATTTTTCATTTCTGACTCTGCCTTTCAAAGTGTACCTACACACAGTTTTTGTGTGTTACAACAATCAATTTTATCATTGATTGGCTTGATGTATGCAACCTGTTAATTGCAAACCTTGAAGCCCAGGACTTAAGTACTTAAGATTGTAAGTCGCCATTGAGGTTAGTGTCTCAAATATGAGTTCCCTTATGGTCTACTGGAAAAATGTGAATCAGTAGAAAAATTTAAGTCTGTGCTGGCATGTTGCCGTGGTAGTTCAGTGGTTAAGAGCAGATGATCTGTGGTTTGAATCCAGTTTATGGCATTGAATTTTTCACTTCTGATTCTACCTTTTAAGGTTTATCTACTCATGGTTTGCGTGTTTCAGAACAGTCAATTATTGATTTGCCTGATATATGGAAACTTTAATGTGCCTATTAAATTGTTTATTTAGTGTTAAGTTAATTACATTATGAAGTTATGAGAACTGGCCCTGGCTACTTGTCCCATAGACTTCCAATGATACATTCCATTTTTTCTGTCCTCTTTATTCTGCATTCGATACCATCCTATTTACAGAGTTAAATTATCATTATTAGCTTTTAATGACTGATCATTTCCATTCCATTCTGACATTCCAAAGAAATCTCCATAATTGTTTTAACTGAGGTTGAACCATGAACATTTTCTTAATCACTACAGATCTGTTAGTGCTGAGCCATTTCTTCCTGATTAGTTTCTTCATCCATTCCAGAATGCAGAACTTAGTTATCTCCACAGACTGGACATATAACTTACATTGTATTTCCCTGAGTCTTCTTAGTTTCAAACCCCTAGATGGAACCATACAATGGCCTTCCTCTCCTTTCTAATACGTGTATCTATAGAATTTCCATTTACTTGATTCTATCTTGGTCATTTTATATTATGCTAATGACCTCTTCTAGTACATCTCGGCCATATATTTTGTCTATCCATATCTTTATACTTAAGAGTGAACCTAGAACTTAAGCCAACAAAATCATCATTTGAAAATTGCCTTGTTCAACCATTGCATTTCCGTTCAATTATGCAACTTCCATTATTGCTTGAAGTTATTTCGAAACTCAACTACTGCTTCAAGTTGATATTGTGCACTCGTCCAGTGATTAATAGTGGTTATTAGGTTATTATTAATTAATAATTATTATTAATGATTTGTTGGATGAATAGTATTTGTTTTTGTGTTTTTTAACAATATGGAAAGGATAATATTGCATTTCCTCTTTTTATATTGTCCCTTGTTGATACACTCACCTTTCCTATAATTTTTATCGGCAAAGAATGATAAAACCTATCTTTGTTCAGTGTGGAGACAAGGGATTGGATTTTTCTTCTGCTTGTTTTGTCACTTCTTTCATGAAACAATTTTATATGTCTCCTCACCATTGAGGCACATGGAGTAGATATAAGTTATTTGTTTAATTAATCTGAAATCATCTTGAAATTTCCAAAATGTCACTAGTTTGGCAACCACTTTATTTTGAAGGGGTTTTTCTTCACGAACATAAACATACTTCTACTGCCTTTTAAAATTATCCAGCACTTTTAAATATTTTCCTAGTCATTTATTTACTGTTAAAACTGCTCTGTGTTTAAATTAACTTTTAATAATCAAGCCATACATTTTTGTTGTTGAGGTAGCGTTTGATACTAGGGCTTCAAATATTTCGAAGTGTTGTAATAATTTGTAATGTGACATGTTTTATGTATTAAGTATTAAGTTGCAAAGAAACTTACATGGTCATAAACGAAAAAACTTCCATTAAGTTAGATACTAAGCAGAGCATGATATGAATTGATATATTATCTAGATAAAGTATGATGTAAAATATCATAATGAAATAACATGTACTTGATTATGCTTGAAGTGATTAATAAAGTGTTACAAGAAACTTCTAAAATAAAAAGATCATATCTTTATGTATATCAGATGAAAGCCCTTTATTTCCACAACTATGCTGTGTGCAGATTGCCTTTCCTGCTGAAAATATTGCCCTTTTACCAAAAAATGCTTCACAATTTATGGTGTAATATGAATTAAGGGTTATTTATTTTGGTGAGTTCTTTTTGGAAAACATTTTGTTCACATAACTTAAGCTGTATAAGTATTTGTTTGCTTACTGCTCATCTAGCCATACTGAACAATGCCAAACATGGCAGCCAGTGAAAATGGTGAAACGGATATGTGCGAGTTTTGTTTTGGAATCAAAAAAGGCTCAGCCAGTTTTAATAGAGGTAATCAAAAGAGCTTCAACCAAATCAGAAGTAGATTAAATGCTGAAAGTGAAACTACGGGTGAATTTCATGGTCAAGAAATATGCAAATGTATTTTTGATTGTATGTCATGTGGCGTGAATGAGAGCATAGCATTACTTCAAATGGTAATTGAAATCCTAAGGAAGAATCATGTGGTGGCAAAGAAAGAGATTCGCAACCTATTATGCAAAAATAAAACTATAAAGAATGAGAACATTAAACTGGCAAGTAAAAACAGCAAAATATCAGGAGAGGTACAGGAATGGCTAATGGTTGAAACAAAATATCAGCATTAAAATGGCAGACCTACGACACAGGAAAATGAAATTTGGCTATGCAAAGGGTTCCAGGCAGTGGAGCTCTGTTCACCGAAAGAACTCAATGATACTGAGTGCTTAACACATGAGGGACACATGTTTGGAAAAACTCAGCCACTATAATAGGCACTCGATGGTGTGTCATACCAGTGAATACATCAATGGAGAAGTTAAGGCAAATTGCTACCCAGGAGCCAAGATACAATATCTAGAAAGGAAGCAGCAGGAAAACCAGGATGTTCCCAACGCTGTCATCTATGTGTGTACAAACAACCTATGCACTGCAAGCTGGCAGAGACAGTGCAAGAAACATTGCAACTGCTTTTCCATGAGCCAGGATTTGTGTAAGTGGTATTCTGTGCCACAGAGATGAAGATAATCATTACATAGATGTTACAAACTCAGTACTGGAGTGAATTTGAAGAGAAAATGACTATTTTTGTAGATGGTTAGCCATGGATTAGTAACTATGATTTAGGATTAGATGGGTTATATTTGAACAGACGGGGTACTAGCAGATTTGGTAGGCTATTAAATAGACTAGTAAATTATCTCTCTCAAAAAATGGAAGCAAGCAGAGAGAGGTGCTGAAGAAAATATGCATCAAGCTGTAGTCAGTGGGAACATGGCTAAAAGTGAAGTAACTAATACAGGATCTCCAGAATGTCTCTCTCAATCTGCTACCATTAGCAGGAAAATGTCTAGAAAAAAACAAAAAGGAGTCAAAATTAAAATTAAATTATTTTGTTGTTTAACGACACTGTCAATTGCTAGGATCACACCAGTGTCGCCCGTGTGCCGGAATTTTGTCCTGCAGGAGTTCTTTTACATGCCAGTAAATCTACTGACACTTAAAAGCCATCGGTCTGGGCTGGATTTGAACGTGCAACCTTGGGATCAGTAGGCCAGCGGCTACTGATCCCAAGGTCACAGGTTCAAATCTGGCCCAGACCGATGGTTTTTAAGGTATATAATGTGAATGGTTCTGAACAGTTCACTAATCTAACTGTGCAGGCTTCTGATAGAATCTCAAAACTTAGAACATCATTAATACATCAGAACATCTAGATTTATTATGATTATTAATTTGTAAGGTCTTACGTTTAACACCTATCTTACGAGCAGGGATTTGTTCTATCTCTGTGGTCCTTTCCCACAGATTTAGCGTGGCTTCTGACGTGTGTTCTATCGGGGTCCCAGGCGCGAAGGTCGGGCAGATCCTTCCCATTGCCTATATGTGTAACTTTAGGTGTGGAGCCCATCCACACTTGTGTACACCCATGTAGCTCCTTGAGGGCCCAGTCTGTTAATTCCCCGACAACCATATGCCATTGGGTTAGTATCACAGGCCGACATGTTACCGCTGACGGGACTCCAGTTTAATCAACCGCAATTCCTCTGAGTAGGTCATTCCTGTGGTAGGGGCTTATAGCCGGGGTGTGCATGATGAACAATTTTAATGTATGGACAAGCAGTGGAGATTGGAGGGTAGCCCTTCTGATGTATGCTTTGAGATCGGTCATTGGAGAGGTCTCCATGATGGCACAGACCGTGAAGACTTGGTGTTGTTTATCTCTAACCCCCAGATGCCATGCTGACGCCTATGGTTCTGAAAGGGGGTCCTATTCATCATGCATCCTTGCAAAAACACTCTACTGACACTTTTTTGGTATTGACCCTAGTCCTTGAAGACAAAACCATTAAGGATCTTAGCCCGTTCTACATTAAGAAAGAAGTTGACAGGATCTGTGGCCCAGTTATGAATGTGACAAGACTTCAAGATGGTATGTTATTGATAGAGGTGATTTCTGCAGACCAGTCCCAAAAATTATAAAGTTTGTTGAGATTCTGCCCCATTTAGGTAACACCACACAAATCGCTAAACTCTCGTAGGGGAGTTATCATCACCTCCAGCCTGGACAGTCTGAGGCAATCGTCACTTGCCTCTCAGGCGTACCGTCTAACCTACAAGCAGGATGGCACAGAGTATCTTTATGTATGGTGTTTGTCACTTTCAAGGGTGCTCTGTTACCGGAGTACATCTTCTATGTTTATGAGCGTGCCGCACTATGTTTTTGGATGAAAAGTGCACCCAGGAGCTGCGTGTTAAGGAGCACCTTACCTTTCCGGAAGAGTGCTGGCGCTTCAACTTACTCAAACCTGCTAACACCACAGGTTATTCATCAACAGCCTGCCGCACTCTGGCACAGACTGGGATTATAGCATGTCCCTGTTGCTGATGCTTCAACACAGACAGATCTGCCAGCGAGCGCCCCTCCGTTGTATTGTGTCACCACAAACTACATCTTCCGCTGCGCAGATGCCAGCTCCCAAGCTGGCCACAAGTGCAACCCAGCCTGTTGACAGTCCATGCTCCAGAACTAAACCTAGGGCGAGCAGCCACACCTCCTCTAGGAAGTCCCTGTCTTGCTCTGTGAGCCACAGAGGATCTTCCGACTCCAGGACATCGGAGGAGTCACCATAGGACTATCGTCGGTTCGAAGTCAGCCAAGATGAAAAAGAAAATAAAGACGGCTCATTAATTTTTTTCTTAACATGGAAATACTCCAGTAAAATGTTAACGGGTTCTGGGCACATGCTCCGAACATACAGCATTTAGTTTCTCAACATTGTCCTCCAGTCGTCTGTCTACAAGAAACCCATTTGCAGCCTAATCACACTCTATACTGTGATTTAGGCATGGCTCTGCAGCTGATAAACGAACAAGTGGTGGCATTGCTGCTCTTGTGGCGCATAACATCTCTGCCACCATTATACCACTTAACACACCACTGCAAGCTGTACGTGTACAACTGCTGAGCCTCCGTTTTTCTCTTTGCAAAGTCTATTTGCCACCGATCAGTGTCATAAAAGAGAATGATGTTTGGGCTTTTTGGCACAGATTCCTCCACTGTTTCTCTTTCTAGGAGATCTGAATGCCAAACACACACTATGGTGCTTGATACTGACAATGCTCGTAGTTGCCTTAATGCAGACATTTGCAATATATCTGGCTTTTATTGAACACTTATCATCTGCCTACACTTGATCATTGATAAAAGGGAATGATGAGAGAGTGTAAACTTTCATGGCTGGAGTCAGTATATCTAGGAGTTATTTCCAGGCTGTTATGCCGTGGTCTGCTGGAATTTAAGTACCCAGATGTTTCGTCCACAACTGCGGCAGACATCTTGAGTGGTGCAATCATAGTCTCCTCGGAGAAGTTAATGTGGCGTCTGAGCTACCATACTGTATTTATCCCTCGAGTGGCCTCCGCTGATTGGTCTGGATGGCGGACAGCAGGAGGGAGGGAGGTGGCGAGCTTCACCCAAGGTGTTGTTTCCTGATTGGTTCACTTGAAATTCTCCTGTTTTGTGCCGTTTCTTGCCTTCAATAACAGGATACCATTTGCTGTTAAGTTTCAAGACTTCTTCTTTCTTATTGAAATTGTGGGGATGTTTATATATTTCAGTAGCTTCACATTGTAGTCGAGCATGGTAGTACATTGTGGATGATAGAATGCTCATGTCCTGGAACTTAATTATATGTTTGCCCTCCGCTTCAATGGCATTTTGGGCAAATGCGGACTTATCCGCTTGGCCCAGGCGGCATCTTCTTTTGTGTTCGGTGAGTCTGGTGTTAATGCTACGCTGTGTAGTTGCGAGCCACATTTATTACGACAAGAACTCTGCCACCTTGAACAAGCTTTATTAGATAATGGTTAGTCAATCAAAGGAGTTAAAGGAGCCTGCCGTCCTGCCAGACCAAAACCTGCTTCACAAAAGCCAAACAAGCCAGACCATAACAGCATAGTTTTCCTGCCATACTTGCAGAATTTCACCGATCGTATCCAGCACATACTGCAACGATACAGTGTCAAGACTGTCCTCAAGCCCACAAAACAACTCAACAATCTACTGCGCTCAGCTAAAGATCCTCGGGAACCGTTGCAATCAGCCGGTGTATACCGTATGCCCTGTTCCTGCGGTTCAGTTTACATCGGAACTACACAGCGTAGCATTAACACCAAACTCACTGAACACAAAAGAAGCTGCCGCCTGGGCCAAATGGATAAGTCCACAGTTGCACAACACGCCATTGAAGCGGAGAGCGAACACATAATTAAGTTTCAGGACACGGGCATTCTATCATCCACAATACACTACCACGCCTGGCTACAACGTGAAGCTATTGAAATATATAAACATCCCCACAATTTCAATAAGAAAGAAGAAGTTTTGAAACTTAACAGCAACAGGTACCCTGTCATTGAAGGCAAGAAATGGCACAAAACAGGAGAAATTCAAGTGAACCAATCAGGAGGAAACAACACCTTGCACCATAGGGGCCTAGGTACAATTGTGAAAGGGGGAGGGGGGGGGGGCAGGAGTTCAAGAGAAAATACCAATAACAGTTTCAAGAACTTTAACCTGTATAGATCAATAAGTCATACATTTAGTAACATGAATGATTTACCGGCTTAATGGACCTTTAAACAAAATAGAAGGCGAAACGCAGAACAGAAATGCAGGTGAATAACAATTTCACATTACCCCAGCAAACTCCAGCAAACAAGGAGTTGGGCAGTATTAGCGTATCTGAAAGTGCCCAGATAATTCACGTGTATATCTTACGGGTTACGAGATTTGCTTCTCTAAACTTTAACACATCCGCGCTAGAAGTCATTTCCCAGGCAATGGCGGTCAGAAAACCAATCCAAAATACATGTCTTGAGCCTTAGTGAAAACAAACAACACGGAAACACCCTGTGCACCAAGAAAGGAGAGACACACAACTGACCGTCTCCACAGCGGTAAGACCGAGAGGAACCCCAACAAAAATCACTAGCGCTTCCTAGCGGGAAAAACCCGAGTTGCGAAACAAGAGATATGCTTGCATAAGACAAAGTGCGATCAGCACAACCTTGGGTGAAGCCCGCCCCCTTCCTCCTGCTGTCTGCCATCCAGACCAATCAGCAGAGGCCACTCGAGGGATAAATACAGTACAGTAGCTTAGACAGTCCACACCTCAGAGGCCATGTTAACTTCTCCGAGGAGACTACGATCGTGCCACTGAAGATGTCCACTGCGGTTGTGGACGAAACATCCAGCAGACCACACCATAACAGCCCGGAAATAACTCCTAGATATAACGAGAGAATAATCTTCAGGCTTTTTTTGGCACAGATTTCGCCACCACTCCTCTTTGTGGGAGATCTGAATGCTTGACACTGACGATACTCATGATTGCCTTGTACCAGATGTTTGTGATATGCCTGGCTTTTATTAAACCCTGGTGTCCCTATCTTTTTATCATCTGCCTATGGTACACACTCAGCCCTAGACGTTTCTTTCTGTAGCCCATCACTGGTACCACTTCATGATTAGTCGGTACTTTCCGACCTATTTGGCAATGATCATGACCTCACTAACATTCACCTATCTGGTCATCATCCTGTGCCAACACGACATCCTCACTGGATTATTTCCTAGGCTGACTGGGAGAAATTTCATTCCCTGATTCATCTCACCGATGAATGGTGAAGTATTTTACATGTTCTGTCATGCTCACAGCAGATTCTAGCATTCCTCATGGTTCCTGTACACCTCGTCACGTTCCTGTACCTTGGTGGATCGAGGATGCAGTTTGGCTGTCAAAGTATTCAAGCATGCTCAGGGTGTTTTCAGCTCACATCCTACGGAGAACTTTATTGCTTTTAAATGCTCTTTCACCAGGACACGTTTTGTACTTCATCGTAAAAAAACACACATCCTGGGAAAGCTATGTCTCTTCCCTTTCCTGTTGTTTGGCACAACAGATGTGGAATGCTATTCGATGTATGTTCTGCAAGTATCGCCAGACGATCATTCCTGGTCTTGCTGTGCAAGGCTGTACCCACAAAAAGGATATTGCTGATGCCCTCACTGATGCTTTCACTACTACTAGTCAAACACATGGTTATGATAGAGCCCTTATACCTGTCAAGGAATCTGCGGAGCGGATAATCCTTGATTTTAACAGACTGTCGTGAATTGTACAACGTCCCTTTCACCATTGCTGAGCTAGTGCATTCTTTGTATCTCACACTCTTCTCCTGGTCCCGATGACATCCACCGACAAATGCTGCTTCATCTTCCACCTGGGGCTTTCTCATTCTTGTAGGGCATATTCAACCATGAGCAGGTTTTCTCATCTTCCTGTCGAGAGGGTATTGTTATCCCTATCCCTTGGCCCAGAAAAGGCCGGACACTTCCCTATAGCTATCAGTCCTATTTGCCTAATGAGTTTTGTTTGCAAGACCTTTGAACGAATGATTAACACTCGCTTAGTGTGGTGGCTAGAGACAAATAACCTACTGAGCAATGTTCAGTGCAGTTTTTGTTGCTACCGCTCCAGTATCGACAATCTGACATGCATGGAGACTTACATCCAGAATGCCCTTCTTCTGGAGCAACATTCGGGGGTGTCTTCTTCGAGCTCCAGAAGGCCCATGACACAACGTGGTGCTATGATATCCTCCATACTCTGCACGGTTATGGTTTAGGTGGTCATTTAGCTTTATTCCTCTGCAACTCTTTACACCTTTACCGCTTTTGCGTCCACTTTGGAAACACTCTTGCACATAAGGATCCAGGAGAATGGTGTGCCCCAGGGGTCGATTCTGAGTATAACACTTTTTGTGGTAGCCATTAATGGCATTGCTAGTATTGTTCATAGCACAATCCCAATGTCCCTGTATTTTGACAACTTTGCTATTTACTATCACTGTTATAATCTTCAGTACATTGAGTGTCAACTACAGCTGACCATATCACCCATCGATGAGTGGGCACTTCGTACTGGCTTTCAATTCTCCCCTACAAAAACATAGTGTATCCACTTTCATCGACTTCTGAGTATAACACTTTTTGTGGTAGCCATTAATGGCATTGCTAGTATTGTTCATAGCACAATCCCAATGTCCCTGTATTTTGACAACTTTGCTATTTACTATCACTGTTATAATCTTCAGTACATTGAGTGTCAACTACAGCTGACCATATCACCCATCGATGAGTGGGCACTTCGTACTGGCTTTCAATTCTCCCCTACAAAAACATAGTGTATCCACTTTCATCGACTTCAAGGTGTACACCCTCCCTGATCTTCATTTACGTGGCACACCTCTGCTCTTTGTTGTGCACCTTAAATTCCTGGGCCTTCATCTTGACAGCAAACTCACCTAAGAGCACCATATTTGTCAACTTTGTGCTCCCTGCAATCGATTGTTTCGGGTGCTTAGGATTTTATCTGGAGATATTGGGATGGGGAATGCACCGTAATGTTGTATTGCTCACTGGTCCGGTCCAAACTAGACTATGACAGTTTTATCTGTGACACGGCATCCCCCTCTAAACTTTGCCTTTTAGACACTATTCATCATACTGGTATCTGTCTGGCTACTGGGGCTTTCCGCACCAGTCATATCAAGTGTCTGCTGTATGCTGATTCTTGTGAGCCCCCACTGTTTCTTTAGTGCTCACTTTTGCCGTACTCTTACATAGCCAGGTTGACAGCTCAACCAGGTCACTCTTCCTTTAAACATGTGTTGCGCCCGGATCTTGCTCACTGTTATTTTCAGAATAGCACTATATCCTGTCCAAGTGGTATTCAGTTTCACGAACGACTCACCACACATGACCTCTGAATGCCTTCTGTAGAGCGGTGTTCTCTTCTTCACTATCTTGACCTCACGCTTTCGGGCTATGCTAAGGTAGCTACTCCCCAAACAGTATTTCTTTAACTTTTCACCAAACTTCTGGGCCGTTACTGGACTTATACTCTGATATTTACCGGTGCTCAGTTGGGTGGTGCTACGGGATGTAGATTTGTATATAACAATGAGGCACACAAGTACCACCTTCCAGACTCCAGTTCTATTTTTACCGCTGAGCTGCTTGGTGTATTTTATTGCCTACTTTTCATTTCCAGCTTAGTTCCTGGAAATTTTATCATATGCTCTGACTTTCTGAGTGCTATTCAGGCCCTGCAACAGTTCCTCGGCACTTCAGCACTCATTTTTAAAATTCAGACACTCATCTCTCAATTGCTGTCACGTGGATACCTGTTGGTCTTTACATGGAACCCAGGCCATACAGGCATTCTAGACAATGAAGAAGCGGATGTGGCTGCTAAGTCTGCATGCCTTTTGCCGCAGTTTTCTACTGACACTACATTATATGGATGCTCAGCAGTACTGCCGTCACCATCTTTTATTGATCTGGCAGCTGTCATGAGAAGCGTTGGCCAGACTCTACAGTTAAGGACAGCATACAGCCCTGGATGAGATCCTGCAGGGATAGAAATTAATCTCATTCGCTTGAGGATAGGTCACATGCGAGCCACTCATGGCCACCTTTTGTGTGGTGACCCAGCACCTGTCCAATATGTGAGGTTTGACTCTCCATGGCACATGTTCTAACAGATTATGCACAATACGCTCATGAGCGTCCATTGGTCTGGAATCTATACTTGTCTCAGTTTTGAGTGACAACCAAGTGTCTGTAGAGAAGCCACTGCGGTTCGTCGCTGATATTGGCTTCAATAAGCAATTTTGTTTTGTATTTTCATTTTAGGCTGTTTTTAGATTTTTGAGATTTGTTTTATAATATTTTAACCTTTTCATCTTTTACATTTTACTATTTTAATGTTTTAATATTTTAACCTTCTCGTTCAGCTTTCGACATTTTAATCTTGTGAGTTTGTGTTTTAGATTTTAAGGTTTGATTTTGGGTACAAATGATATCGACAGGCCCTTAAACTCCACTCACTCACTTGAATACCAAAGATATTGGACCACACAGTGGGATTGTATCTTGATCTCAGTAAAGCTGTTGACAATGTAGATCATTATATTTTGCTTAAAAAGTTAAAACTATTTTGGTATAAGAGATGTAGCAGAAAATTGATTCAGATCATATTCAAGCAACAGAAAACAATTTGTTGAAGTAGAATCCTCAGGTCGCAACTTATAAAAATTAGATGTGGTGTCCCTCAGGAATCCATTCTGGAGCCAATCCTCTTTCTCATATATATAAATGATCTCATTGCTAGTACTCAGGCTAGTACTCAGGCCAAAACAGTTTTGTTTGCAGATGACACAAATATGACTGTTAGTAATATTAAAACAAAATGAGTTACAATCCACAATAAAATGAAACCTCAGTTGAACTAGAGCAGTGGCTTGCAAAGAATAAATTGAAATTAAATGTTGACAAAATTGTATATGGATGTTTCAGTCACCTTACTTTGCAGTGTCCTATAAAAATAATGCTGAGTGGAGCCCAGATCAAAGAAGCAGTGACTACTAAATTTGAAGGTATTCTTGTGGACTCAAATCTCACATGGGAAAGCCATATGAAGTATTTAGTAGAGAAGTTAAGCAGTTTATGCTATGCATTTAGGGCTCTAAATAAAGTGACACCAGTAGAAGTGCTTATATCACTTTATTCAGTATCAGTATTTATTCTGCCATTTGCAATATTTTTACAAAGCATTGTCAAGTTAGATAGAATGTATATTTACATTCTCAATTAAACAAGTAATTATAAAAGCATAACTGAGTAGATATAGATTCATAGAAATGTTAATTTCCAAGTTTAGAAAACTAATGGTAGTTTAATCGTCAAATTTACAGAAGTTATGAAACATATATTTACATTATTGGAACCCCCAGTTAGAAGAACTGAAAAAGCAAAGGGATATAGCTAGAAATACAGCTGAACAAACAAAAAACATATCAGATACACAAATATGGCGGAAGAAATGTGCCTCACTAAAAAAAGAAATTAATACTGCTAAAAGGAATCACTTTAATAATTTCTTAGAAAAAATGGATTATAGGACAGATGGTAACAAAGCTCATAAGTTCATAAAAAATGTCAAGGACAGGAAAGAAAACAACAGCACACCTATCATACACAACAATAAAATGTTAGTAAATGATGCAGTCATAGCCGAAACATTCAATAAATATGCTAATGCACACAAAGTAACAAGAAATAATAAAAAGGAACATAAAGAATTTAAGAAAGATTCGAAACAAGAAAGAGAATGTAATCCTAACACTCAGTGCAATATCTTTTTTCAAAATTTTAATATGCAAGAATTGAACATTGCAATAAATAATCTAAAAAACAAAAAGTCTCCTGGACCAGATCACATACATCCAGAGTTCATAAAAAACCTTGGAAAAACAGCAAAACAACAACTACTGAAACTCTACAATCTATCCTGGAAAACCACTGTACCTGCTGAATGGCGAAAAGCAATAATTGTCCCACTCTTGAAGAAAGACAAAACAGCATCAGAAATAAAAAATTATAGACCAATAGCTCTTACCAGCATAATAGCAAAAGTGATGGAAAGAATGGTGTCAAACAGGTTAAATTGGTTCCTAGAATCACAAAATTTAATATCCCCATGTCAAGCTGGATTCAGAGAGTTCCACTCTACAAATAAACAAGTCTTACTTCTCAGTCAAGAAATCAAAGACTCCTTCAATAGAAAAGAAGATAATTTATCAGTTTTTATTGATTTTCAAAGTGCATATGATTCTATATGCAGAACAAAACTACTAAAGAAAGTAAAAAAAAATAGGGATACAAGGTCCAATGTTTTCATGGCTATGTCATTTCCTAACACAACGCTTTATTGCAACCAGATATGGAAGAAATATATCTAAATATAAACAAATACACCGTGGCTTGCCACAAGGTGCAGTGCTCAGCACAACACTTTTTAATATATTTATTAATGATCTACCACAACAAATACAAGAATCAGGCGTGAAGTGTGCACTATTTGCTGATGACTTGGTAATGTGGACTTCAAAACCAAAAAGCAAAAGTACAGAACTGGAAAAAACCATGCAACAATCCTTAACCAACTTACAGAGGTGGACCAAAGAAAATTTAATGACTGTTAATACAACAAAATCAAACTACCAAATCTTTTCACTAAGAAAAAAACCACTAAAAATAAAACTAAATTTTGAGGGTCAACAATTACCAGAAACAAAGGAAGCAAAGTATTTAGGAGTTACATTTGATACCAAACTTACATGGACCAAACAAATAGAAAATGTAATACAAAGAGCAGAGAGGCGCCTTTCACTGTTAAAACGTCTAACAGGACTGAAGTGGGGATGTTCCAGAGCAACGCTTAACACAACATATAATATATAAAACCATTGTTTACTTACTGCAGCGAAGTTCTTGTAACAGCAAACACAAAAAAAATTCAAATCTTTCAAAACCAAGGTCTGAGATTAATTACAGGTGCTATCAAAACCACACCAATAGCAGCTATGGAAATACTAACCAACCAATATCCCATTGAATATGAAATAGAAAAAGCGGCTCTTATTCAACACGAAAAGTTGATCAGACTCCCATTCAATACATGGCACAAGAGAAATTTTACACATACACTAAAGACTCAGGAGAGCTTTCTTTCCAAAATTCAAGACATCAAGAAAAATGTACACCTTCCTAATTCAAAGGAAAACTTCATATCTAAAGTCAATCCAACACATACATTAGACATCACATATTATTTACACCTGACAGAAGAAGTTAAAAAAAGTGATACTCCAACTAGTGTTCTAAAATTATTGGCATTAGAGACAATCCATACTAGATTTCCAGAACATGAATGGCTCCATATTTATACTGATGGATCATTGATATCAAACCAAGATGGAGCAGGTGCTGGAGTCACATGTCACCTCTTTTCCTATTACAAATCTTTAAGTTATGGAACTACTAACTTTGATGGAGAAATTGAAGCAATTCGAATGGCCCTACAAAATCTTTTGTACAGAATTTCACATTTTCAGCAAGCAGTTATTCTCTCAGATTCCAGGGCAGCAATTATAGCAATTACTTCCAGGTTGTCACCAAAAAACCAAACTATTATGGAATGCTGGAAGATGCTTAGCCATCTAACAGTACTTCAAAAACACCTAGTCTTCCAATGGATACCGGCTCACTGTGGACTGAGTGGTAATGAGAAAGCTGATTTTCTTGCAAAGAAGGGTACCAGCGGTGTACAAAAATCTATAGTTAATTTACCATTTTATGCAGCTAAAAGATTAGTCAACTCTGAATTCAAAAAAATTATTGCAAAATATTACTATGAAAAATCAAAGAATAAAAGATGGGAACTACCAAACATTCAAACAGTGATTCCTGAGTATCCTCGAAAAACAGCAGTTGCAACCTTCAGGTTGATTACAGGACATGATTGTCTGGCAAGACATTTAAACAGAATTGGGATATATTCTTCACCACTCTGTCCTCTATGTGATCTGCAAGAGGAAATGGACCGAGACCACCTTCAAATATGCCCAGCCACTTCTAGTGCCCCATCCATCAGTGAAAAATATTGGAGAGCAAGAGGATTAATGGCTTCATTGTCAGAAATCCAGCATTAGCTAACAACATATTTAGTATTTCAGAGGAAATGGACCGAGACCACCTTAAAATATGCCCGGCCATTTCTAACACCCCATCCATCAGTGAAAAATATTGGAGAGCAAGAGGATTAACGACTTCATTGTCAGAAATCCAGCATTAGCTAACAACAACATTACCCATTAGACAGGTAATATTATATAGATACCTAAAATTAATTTTTTAGAAGAGTAATGTTATAAAACCGTTATGACTCACACATTTTGTATTCATCAATTGAGCAGAAAGTATTGTTAATCAGGTAAGTCTTTATTACATTAATTTTCTTCACTTATTTATGTAATTCTTTAATTGGATAAGGTAAATGACTGTATAGGTCTTTTGCGACACTTTCAATACTTTTGGAAGTTAATGATCCCCTTAGTCTATTTAAAGTAGTTCTGTTATGTTCTTGTGTTATGCTCATGCCTATTCCTGTTTTTTTCTTCAGTGTGATTTCTTATTGTATTTTGGCTATTTTTTTTTTTAATGTCCTCCAATGCAATGTCATATCGGATAGTGAATGACTGAAAGGGGTGAAATGATGCTCAGTTTTAAGTTACCTGACATTCATCTTCTCAGGATAAGGGAAAACCTCGGAAAAAACCTTATCGGGATAACTTACCCTAAGCGAGATTCGAACTTGTGACCTCTTGAACGTGAGGGAGACATGTTAACCATCATGCTACAGAAGCGGGCATTTCGGCTGTGTCCACTCAATAAATCCATATGGCATGATAATGTGGGAATGTCAACCAAAATCTCTTTCATGTTTAGGCTTCAAAAGAGAATAATTAAAATTATTAAAAAAGTGCCTAATTGAACAGAGATAGATAACATCTTTAAAGATCTCAAAATACTACCAGTATCATGTCTGTTCAACTTAAAAACAGTATGTTTCCTCCACAACAATATAAGCAGCTTTAAAAAAATTCTGAACATCATAAATATAATACAAGAAGAGCAAACAATATCCATTTAAACTTTCATAGGCTCACCAGAAGTCTCAGCAGTACATCACACAAAGGTATTCATCTATGTAACAAACTTCCAAAACACGTAAAGGAGCTCAACAGTAAGAATTTAAAAAGGTAGTCAGAGAATTTTACAGATAGAAATGCCTTATAGTGTGAATGACTATCGAAAGTAGAACTTATAACAGAAGAGCAATAGAAATGTTCTGTATAATTAATGTCATTTTGCTGTATGGGGAACATATAACATTGTTATTGTACATATGTGTACATTCACTATTCAAGACTATATGTTTCTTGTCTTACTTATTAGGCCTTTAAGAATTGTAACCATTGCAATTTGTTTTAATCCTCTTATATTGAAACAAATTTTATGGTTTGCTATCCAGAGTTTTACTTTCTATGTATATAGCAAATTTTAATCAAGCATTGTTTTCTTTATGTAATATTGTACTCTTGACAAAGCCATGAAATTTTACAATTTTCAATGGTGAAGACAGACTGAGACACACACACATGAACACACAAACATATACATATGCACACACACAGGCAGGTCATCCAAACTGTCCAGCTTGTGTCACTCCAAGCAATAGAGTCAACACTCCTTTTATCACTATATTATACTTAACTATATAATTAGATACGTTGTCCCCAAATTACGCGGACTAGCCATGTACACTAAACACTAGCTCGTTAACTTGTTGTTAGTTAATGCTGGATTTCTGACAATGAAGTCATTAATCCTCTTGCTCTCCAATATTTTTCACTGATGATATTGAAGAGAGCAATAGCAGTAATAGTAACCACTTTTTAGAGAGCCCATATTTTTATGTTTTGGCGGTCACATCACTCTCTCGCAACCCCCAGAATGTCTGGAGGACCACACCTGTCGTTGGTTTACAGGTCTCACCGACCTGACCGGGAGAGTTATCACAATAAATTCACAGACCATATCCTCTGATTACCAATCAGAGGACGTATTACATGCCATGACAAGTCAGCATGTTAGGGGTTAAGATTTTATAGAGAAATTAGAGAAATGGAGAGGCTGGAAAAATAAAGACTCCCTAGACCTCGGGAACCCTAATAGCATCGGGGTCGGAAGAGAACAAGAGATGACCAAGGTAAGGTCAGATAAAGTTACAGTGAGGAGCAAAACACCGGTAAGTGTAAGTAATGTTCTGCTCAGCTTGGGTACCTTGTGGTCGCTATTCGCATATCCCCTAGACGGAGACCCCTGAGTCTTTTCACTATAGAACTTAATCAAGACAGTCGTGCTATGAAACAGCTGCTAGAGCTCTCTCTAGTCTCAAGCTAGAAACATCATCATTGTCAGTTAGAAACCAATGAGTAAATGGAATATAAACACAGCAAAACTTGGATACAAAGACTATAAACGTTTCTCCTACATTAGATAACCCTACACCACAGAGAATGCAAACGTGGGAAAATATTATGAAACTCATATCCACAGGTGCCATTTTACGGCTGCGCTGCAGCCAAGTGGTTAGACCATTCACTTCTCACCAAAGCGGCCCAGGTTCGATCCCAGGCAACAGCATGCGTCATTCGTGGTGGGGCAGGTTTCTTCTAGGTTCTCCAGTTTCCCCCGCCATCTCATTCCACTTTATTCCCCATTCCCTGTATCATCAGTGTCACTGCCTGCAGTGCCGTATGTAAAAGAAGTGGGCGTTAAACATTACAAAAATAAAAACAAAAACAGATGCCATTTTGAATTCAACATCGGGATAGCTGTACAAGAAAACTTCAAGATCGGCAAATACCTGAATAGCATCAGATGTCGACTATATGTACAAGTTGACAGAGTGAATTAAACTATTAATAGATGTTTACACTAAAATAAAACTAATTTTGGCAGAATCTGAATTATAATTAAAAAGAACATTAGGCCTTACCACTTTTATCTGCTACCCATTGAATATGAGCCTGAGGTAGAGAGCTTATCGCTCTCCGTATTATATAAAAAAGCTGCAACAAAACAACAAGGGATATGCTGCCTGTTTGAGAGGTAAGGAATTTAATGTACTTCTGCCCTTACTATTTCCCCAGTGGCGCTTTTAATTCAGTTGTAAATTATAACAACTTCAAACGAATTTAAATATTTTATGTTTAAAAGATTAAAGACAATAGTGTAAGGAAGAATTTAAATCAAATAGTGATCTTTATACACCACTTGTATTAATAATTAAGAACAAATGTATTTCAGAGTTCAATTGTCTCCAGGTTTCTGTGAAGTGTTGTGGGCTGTATGCTTCAAGACAAAAAAGGAAGCAAGGATATAAACTGAACATATTTATGCCTACAGAAAGAATTGTGCAGTTAAACATAGCTGGAAAGAGCACATAGGAAGAATGTTGAAAGACTGCCACAAAACTATTAATGAATTATAGACCTTGCAGCAGAGGTAGAGTAAGTTGCCCGCAAAAGAGATGGACTCAATCAATTTAACTTCTATGAAACCAGAACAAGCCAGACGTTCATGTTAATGTTGGTGTTGGTGGTGGTGGTGTAGCTCGTTAACTATGTCCAGTCTAAACTTAAACCTAACCTAATTGCTACACCACAGGGTAGGCCTGCTTAATGATTTCCATTAGTTCTTGGAAAGGGTCTGCTGAGTGGTTGTTAATGTCAGCATGACACAAATACTCTCATAGCATAGCATATGTGTTCCATCAAATCTTGTGACAGCTCCATGTCAGTAAATTTACTGGCATGTAAAAGAAGTCCTGCGGGACAAAATTCCGGCACATCGGCAATGCTGATGTGATCCTGGCAATTGACAGTGTCGTTAAACAACAAAATAAAATTTTAATCAAGTCCTGTCCCTGGATAGACAATGCCATAGAACTCGGTGACATGATTCAAGGTTATTCATGTGCAACTTTGTCACCACGTATATAAAGTGCACAAAATGAATCACTGTGAGTTGGGCAGGAAATCCTCCAGCCATCTGTCCATACTAGTCCCTCCAGGCATCATTGTGTATGGTGGTGGTGAACTCTATGTGCTCTGCAGTTAAATTGTAGAGCGTGTTTGCATCCCTATCATCATTGTCATCGTCATCATCACTGTCACCACCATCATTGTTGTCACCATTATTATCATCATTAAGGCATAACATCATCCACACCTTATTTGTTTCAACATCTATCGTCCTGTGGATCCAGTTGTCCTCTACAATGCAGTCTCAGTGGAACTTGCGACATCCTATTTTACATTCATCGATTTGAACAATGTGACCAGGAATGCCAATTTACCCTCTTGCAAAATATTTGGTGTCATTGAAGGTCATGCACACTTCATGAGAGTAACTGAACCAGTCAGTTACTGTCTGCGAGAGTCGATCTGGGTGGCACAGTGGGTTAGACACTGGCCTATTGATCCCAAGGTTGTGGGTTCAAACCCATCCCAGACCAATGGTTTTTAAGTGTGCTTAAAAATGACAGCCCCATTTCAATAGATTTACTGGCATGTAAAAAACTCCTGCAGGACAAAATTCCAGCTCACCAGCAGCACTGATGATTCTGGCAATTGACAGCTTTGTTAACAAGCAAAATAATAATATCACTGTGAGCTCAACCATTGGTCTCCTACTGAACACATATTGTCATCTTGTATGACTCCTTGTATGCAACATATGAGCAGTGGATGTGCAACAGAATTTGACTCTTCAAATCACATTCTTTTATACATACACTGCCTGACTTTTTCATGTCCAGTTCTAAAAAAGAATAATGATGGGAGTTGACTACTAAATAATTAATATCAATAGCTGTAACAGTAGGATTATTTCACCATTCAGCTACCTGCAGCAAAATTCAAGTTACATTTGATCCAGTTTCTTATAGGGTGCACAATGGCATTACATTCAGAACATAACATTCCTGTTCTTAGCAGACCTTCATCAAATAATAGCTGAAGGTAAGGTCTCTGTATCATTGAGGTAAACCGAAAAATCCAACTTATTAATTGGACAAACCCTTTATAAAAGTTTTTTTATATGCAAAAATATCTCCAAGAACATACAAACTTCACTTCTCGCACTACAATAAATTCTACCCCACTGTATGACCATAATTGTAAAGCAATAGAACTTGAGAGAGAGATCATGGTTAGGACTTTTCAAAAGTGACCAGTTGCTAATTTTTCTCAGATGATAGTACACAAATGTTGTGCATATGTATGGGGATTTTTTTTGAGAGGTTGGCTTTGGTTGTTACAAATGAAGTACATGTTGGCTCATATGCAAGAAGCAATAAAGCTGGTAGTCAACAGTCATTCAATCTGGTTTTTGAAGAACCTTTGGACTTTGTCTTTCAAGGCACATGTTCAAAAGTGTCTCCAAAATATCTTCTGCAGCTATGCATCTTGTTAAGTATGTGCCCAATCAGATTAATTTTAAATGTTGTGCCAATGTAAATAAGGTGTAGAAACCATAAAAAAGGGTAGCATAAGAACTGACTACAGGATTCCATACAAAAATGTTGCTTTGCAAGCACATTAGTGATGCTTCCATGTGGTTGAATGGATTATTGCTGTGAAACAAATGCATGTGTATTTGAATAGAAATGTTTAAACCTTGTGCCATATAAGCTATTTTACTTTCTCTACCACGTACCTGTCCTGCGCTGTGGTGTAGTGGGCTAGGGTGTCATGCCATGGAATGCGGCCCAGGTTCGATCCCACCCCTGGCGGTGTGGATTTTAAGTCCCAGATATAGGACTGGTGTCCACTCAGCATCGTGAGGAAATTGAGGAGCTTGCGATAGGTAAGCGGCCCTGGACATGAAAGCCTACTTTCTGGCTGGGGGTGTCGAGATGCTGACCACATCTCCTCCCCGTATCAGTTGGATGATCGCCCATCTCTACCTTGCTTATGTGGGCGTGAGGCCAGCAGTCAGATCGGCAGGCCCTGGTCCGATATGGACTGTAGTGCCACGGGTTTAACCGTATACCTAGTAGGTAATCAAAGTATTGCATTCCTCCCAAAAGTTTGATAACAAAATTTGTCTGGAAATATATATTTTGAAGCCCTTTAAAAGAAAACAGAAAGCAAAAGAAGGGACTGTATGTGTTGTTTTCTATTTTTAAATTGTTGTTAGCATTCATTCTTACTGCATAGATAAGACATGACCAGGGCTAGGAAGTTCATGCATTTGCATGTTTTTTCCTAGGGGTTAAAAATGTATACTTTTACATTATGTGCACGAATTACGGAATTTTCAGTTAGTTAGACATGATTTTATGGTGCATATAACTGCGTATTTTCTTGATTTTTGATAAATGCATATTATTTCAATACTATAGCCCCTATATTGAGTCATTCCATGTCAAATCGCACAAAATTTGACCTTCATATCTCCGATTTCATTAATATTAAATGTACATGTTCTGCAAATGAAAAAATGATACCCCTATTTTTTTGTTTGTCTGTAGATTAATTATTTTGGTAAATATAAAGCATTAAATTTTCGGATATTTCTCGCACACCGTTCTACATAAACATAAATATCTCTGGTATTATTTTTCAGATAAATATGACCTGTAGCTCATTTTGAACATTGAAATGTGTACTTTATTTATGCATTAAACAAAAAACAATTAGTTTGATATTTCCTATTTTTACATGGCTATTAACATTATAAACATCATTAACTGTACACTAAAAATTTCCGGAAACATTTTTAAAACGTAGCTTGATGATGCCATGTAATCCTAGAAAAAGTTCAGAATGGAATTCTAAATACATGCAGAGAAATTAAATAACTTAGCAAGCTGTGCAGACTGGAGTAACGCTTCATCCACGGCTATAAGGTATACACACCGCGTGCAGCTGATTGCGAGTCATGCGTTGTACTTCCATCAAGGTCAAACTCTTAGCATAAACACTGAAATGGGTCATTTCACGTTAAATCGAACATTTTTGAAACTTGGCATACTATTTTCTCCATTTTTTTAATCTTACCAATAGATGAGATTAACTAATCTGTATGTTTTCTTTTTGGTGTAACACGTTTATTTTGCGCTTTATTAATATTATTTTTACGGTATATTCGCATACTGTATTATATAAAAATCATTATACCGAATACTGTTTGAAGTTTAGAATTTTCGTGGTTGCAGCAGTCTAAAGTAAAAAAAAAATTTTAATGTACAGTAAGTATTGTTAATGATGTTTATAATGTTAATGGCCATGTAAAAATAGGAAATATCAAACTAATTGTTTTTTGTTAAACGCATAAATAAAGTACACATTTCAATGTTCAAAATGAGCTACAGGTCATATTTATCTGAAAAATAATACCAGAGATATTTATGTTTATGTAGAACGGTGTGCAAGAAATATCTGAAAATTTAATGCTTTATATTTACCAAAATAATTAATTTACAGACAAACAAAAAAATAGGGGTATAATTTTTTCATTCACAGAACATATACATTCAATATTAATGAAATCCGAGATATGAAGGTCAAATTTTGTGCAATTTGACATGGAATGACTCTATTGCATATTTTAATGATTTTTATGGCCTTTTATTACTTTTTTCTATCTGGATAATATTTTTCATATTAGCAGTACTGCACATGATGATGCAATTCACGAAGATTTCAATATTATTGCCCCTATATTGCATATTTTAATGATTTTTATGCTTTTTTTTTTATTTTTTCGTCTCCATAATATTTTTCATATTGGCAGCATTTCTGAGACAATGGTTCTTTCCCATTGGTAGATAGATTTGTGTCCAGTACAAAGATAATTTTTGTTAAATCTCCTAAAAGAGTTAAGTTGTTTAGATCAACAGCACCTAATACCTGACTTTTTCCTGCACCAGTGTTAATCGATGGGGAACATGGATTGATGCAGTTTTATATTATGCTGAGCACATAGAAATAGTCGAAGAGGTTGTTAATTCATTGGACTTGAAAGATGCTTCATCAATAGAAACTGTGCAAAATATTCTGTCAGGCACTGGGTTAAAAGAGGATCTTGGTTTCATATCTGCCCATTTTTCTTTCTTACCAACAGTCATAACGGCATTGAAAGCTGTAGGATCTCCTATGCATGAATCACTGTCTTTGAAAAAACAATATGTGATCTAACTTCGGTTCCTGGTGGCATAGGACAAAAAGTGAAAGAGAAAGTGAATTATGTAATTCCAAAAAATTCTGGTTATAAACAGATGTGCGGTATTCGAGACATCCTCAAAAGAAAACCATGTCTCACTAAGAGACTTGACTCTCTCTCTCTCTGTGAAGCAGTTAGCATCATTTAAATATGCCCCGATAACATCTTGTGACATGGAGAGAAGTTTTTCACGTTTTAAAAGTGTTTTGTGAGACAAGAGACGATGCTTTACAGTTGAAAATTTGTGCAAAGTGTTGGGAGTGAACTGCAATTTAGCATTTAATACTAGCAGCGGGACTACTCCTGCTTCAACCTCTAAAGAATAAGGTAACTTGATTTATTATTTATACTAACTCGTCTACTCCAAAGGGACATTAATTGTTTTAATTAAATAGTGCATATTTCTTGGCATATTTTCAAGTTTTTAAGAGCATATTTGCATGCATATTTCAGTGTTTTTTAGGGCATGAACTTCCGAGCCCTAGACATGACAAATTGGGGACATTGATATACACTGGTGTGCAAAAATTGAGGATGGAAGTAACTTCTGCATGCTGTGTCACTGCCAAGTAACACAACTTGACTTAACTTGAACCATACATAGAAAGAACTGCTGTAATACGGTACAGTAGACAACTAAAACAAATAAGTAAGGAGACAACAGAAATGACACTTTTATACAGAGACAATAAGTTACACTGAAGTTACTCAGAGTCATGATGATCCCCTGAACATTACAAAAGAAAGGACATGGTTCTTAAAAGGGTGTGTGATCACCAAGAACAACGATGCATGCTCTGCAATGTGCTCCCCTGCTGGCCTTGAGGTTGGTAAGGAGTTCCTGTGGTAGGACCTTCCATTCCTCCACCAACGTGGTTGACAACTTCTCGATGGTTGTAGGTGGTTATGGATATGCTCCAATATGTCTCCCCAAGCATCCCACAAGTGCTTGATGGGACTTAAGTTGGGGGAATTGACAGGCCAGTCCATTTCCAGAATATCCTCTCGTTCCAAGGGCTACCCCATCTGCACTGTTCAGTGCAGTTGGGTATTATCAACCATAAAGATGGAGCCAGGACTCAGTGAACCCCGAAAAGACTCCCATGAGGAAGGAGTACAGTATCACAATAACGTCAACTGGTGAATTATGAACTATGTTCAAAGTCATGGGGCCCTAATGACCAAGTTGTCGACGGGCCCTTAAACCCAACACACTCACTCACTGTTCAAAGTCATGGTGGTCGAAACATAACAAAACAATAACACCTGCACCCCAAAACGACCATGTTCGACAGTGTTCCCGGATGCGTTATGTGTTCCCACCTTCCACCAGATGAAGCTATATCAAGAATCACTACTCAGACTGAATCTCTTCTCACCCGAGAAGAGCATGTGACCCCACTCCTCAGTGGTTCAGTCCTCTTGCTCTTGATACCATTGTAAACAGTGCCGCCGATGTGCAGGTGTCAGCAGAAAACAACATACTTGTCATCGGGCAAAGAGACCACCCCATGCAGTCACCATACTATTGTGGAGCATGAGATTGCATGCCTTGCAATCCTGTTAAACTTGGGTTGCAATTGCATCCACTGTTTGACATGGGTCCTTTCTTGTCTGCTGTGCAATGAAGTGGTCATTTACTACTGCAGTTGATCATGGTCTATCACCTTCTCTCCTTCGTGCAGCAGTGCCTATGGTTCAGAAGGCTCCCCTTGCATGTGAAACAATAATGTGAGCGATACTAAACTCTGGGGCTACACTTATCACTCTTCATGTTTCTCCCAGTTTCCTGATGATTCTTCCTGTATGAAGTCATCCAAGTGTTGCCTCCTGGCCATGTTGTAACAAAAACCATCACTACAGTGCTTAGTAACAGCTCTCTGAATGAGACATACCTTTTATCACCTTCCTTCAACTGCCTTGTGTTATGGGGCCAGACACGTTTGGCACCATAATTGCGCTGACCTCATGCCATATGGCTTCCAACTTTCTGTGCATGTGTGGGAGACCCCTTGCAACATGTTTCCGCACTTTCATTAATTTCCGAGTAGTTATTATGTTATGTTACTTTATCTACCTTGTGCGTAAGTTTTGCACACCACTGTATATGGGGTTGTGTGCACTGGAGGGAGATAGCAGGAAAGTGATGCAAAACAAAGAAAGGGTTTGGGATTTTGTTTCCTCTATCCCTTTTGTACCTACAACAGAGTGTGTTATGGAATTATTTTTACAAAGTTTTACCTTTGCAATGGAAATCAAAGTATGCCTTTTAATGGAAAATTTTCAGTTCTGGAATGGAGAGTTTAGAAATTTTAGGTACCCGTAAAAGCCTGCATTGTCTGGCCTAAGTACATGATGTTTAAGTTGAAACATAACCATATTGCTGCTACCGGACCCATCTGGGAGGGGGGTATGCTGATGACGGTTCGAATGCTAAGAAATCTGTCACAGTCATCCTTCACTGAATAGTTAACAATAAGCATGGCTGATTGTCTTTTATTGTTCTCTCTTTCCTTTCCAATTCCCGCTCTAATGATATGTCAGACAATATAGAATACAGAGCTCTTAACAATACATCTCTACCCTTAATCAAAGGCGATGGTTTAGTTCAGTTGTAGTCACCATGACTTCGAAAACAAGAATTGTGCTAGATCTTAACACAAGAATGAAAGTGATTTATGATAGTGAACATCATAAATTGAGTGTAAAGCAGATCATGAAGGTGTTCAATGTAGACAAAGCTCAAGTTTATGAGATTCTAACTGTAACGGGGTTGTGAAGCCACTTGTTACAGTCACTGTGGTTACAGTGTACGTAGGGTGCCACTTTTGTGACAGTCTCCTTCCTGTCACATGAAATGCCTCGCTAGCTCATCCGGTGCAGTAGCTGCCTCTCCGCTGTGCGCCGCTGCGTTGATCTTGATTGGGATTAGGTAGGCATGAGTAGGATATTTCTCAGGCACGAGGTTAGATGACAAACACAGCACAGACGTTTTCTGATTTTATTCTCCACCACGTCACTGCCTCGAAGTGCCGACCTGAGTGAGTTTCTGGTATTGCGTTTTAAGATCGCTATTTACTTCTTACGCTAATCTCTGTCGCCTTTCACACATCGACGTTTTTGGCGTGAAACTATCATATTCGCGATACAGGTTCACCCTCGTAGCGACCTCGCAACAAACAGAGTCAGTCCCGTTCCCTTCCAAGTTTTCCTATTTATATCTCACCCCCGTACTTTCTCTCTAGTCCCGTTAAGGGGGAGGGGTGTATTTTCCCCAGCTGTGTCCTTGGACTTTAGGCAAAACGTGCCTCGGCGCGAGATGACAAAACACGTTTTGTCCTCTGGCCTTCAGAAATGTGCTCAGGTCAACATACTTTCAAGAGGCAGCTTCTTTACACAATACAAAATTATACTTACACCTAAAAGTCTTATATTTACATTCTAATTCTAAAATTACAAATATATATACATAGAAGTTCCCGTCTCATAACAAAGAAAATGGAAATTCTGATGCATGGGAAAATTGTGCTAATGGAAAAAATGGTGTGTTAATAAAGAGAGAACTTAAGAAAACTAAAAACCAGGACATTAATGAAGTAGTGTGGGAGTGGTTCATTAGTGTTAGGGCAAAAAAGGAATATACTAAAAAGGTAGCTGAAAAACTGGGTAAGACTGAATTCAAAGCATCTAATGGATGGTTGGAGAGCTTCTGCAAAAGACATCAGATAGTTTTTAACAAACGTTTTGGTGGATTGAGTGATGATAACACTGAAACCATCACTGATTGGATTGCTAGACCACCTCCAATAATTTAAGAATATGAACCTGAAAACATAGCAAATGGCAACAAGATGGGACTATTCTTCTGAGCATTACCAAATAAATCATTGTGTTTAAAAGGTGAGAAATGTTTGGGAGGAAAATTGTGCAAGGAAAGATTGACTATTTTCCTATGTAGTTTTATGTCAGGTGAAATGGAAAAACCCCTAGTGATTGGTAAGGCTGCTAAGCTGAGATGCTTCAGAAATATCAACCTTCAGAACCTGCCTGTTATTTGGAGATCCAATAAAAAGACATGGATGACGTCACAGATCATGGAAGAATGGTTAATGGCATTTAATGGAAGAGTGATGTGGCAAAACTGGCATGTTCTGCTTTTTTTGGAAAATGCAACATGTCACCCCTTTCCAATGTCCAACTTGCTTGGTTCCCTCCAAACACAAGTGTGACTCAACCATTGCACCAAAGCATCATTCAGAATGTTAAAGTACATTTTCGTAAACTGTTAATGCAGTCTTTGCTCACTAATATGGATTCTACATCATCCGTCTCTGAACTAGGCAAAAACCATATATGTTAACATAGTGATGTGCAGTCTGAAACAGATACAATTGATATAGATGCCTTAATTGTGAATATGCAAAGTTCAAAAGAAGAAGAGAAGGTGGAGGAAGATGAAGAGGAATATGTCCCTGAGTTGGAAGAAGAGTGTAGACTAAAGAATTATGGGGATTCTGTCAAAAGTTCAAAGGAACTACAGCAGTTCACCCTATGTGATTTCTCAGGCCAAAGTTTTTGTGGAAAGTCAAGCAGTTAAGCAGCAATGTGCCCAGAAAACCCTCCTTGGCTACTGGAAGAAATAAATGAATCATGTGTACAGCTATTTTTTGATCATTATATGTTTTGGTGTTCAGTACATATATGTATTGCAGCAGACTACCTAAATACTGCACAGTTGAGTAAGGTATGTACATTTTTCATCTCATTCTGTTCATGGTTTAATTTTGTTAATAGCCTAGGCCTACCTTCATTAAATAGAAATCTGTCTTTAATGGAAATGTTTGAGAATCCCATTCAATTCTGCCAAAGACAGATTTTACTGTATTATATTTCAAGTGTGTGGAGGAGAATAACACAATATTACTTTTTCATGACTTTTAAGCAGTTTTTCATCCTTTTTTCTTATTTGACTCATGGCAGTATTAGATTTGGAAATGAAAAATAGATTTCAAAAGTTTGTCCCAACAATTAGAATAAATTTGCTCTAATTATCCATTGTCTACAATCTTAAACTGTAAATACAGTGCTGAGATTTGTTGCCAATATTGGCATTGGTGAGCAAGTTTAACTTGTGTTTTATGTCGTAGTTATTTTTTTTAACCTTTAGGATATTTTATCTCATTTTAACTCCTTACTGTTTTAGATCAGTTTTTACATTTCACTGTTTTAACTTTTATCTGTTTTAACTTTACCCTTTTAATGTTTTAACTGTGAGTCTTAACTAGTGGTAAGTTTCCCACTCACTCACTCACTCACTCACTCACTCACTCACTCACTCACTCACTCACTCACTCACTCACTCACTCACTCACTCACTCACTCACTCACTCACTCACTCACTCACTCACTCACTCACTCACTCACTCACTCACTCACTCACTCACTCACTCACTCACTCACTCACTCACTCACTCACTCACTCACTCACTCACTCACTCACTCACTCACTCACTCACTCACTCACTCACTCACTCACTCACTCACTCACTCACTCACTCACTCACTCACTCACTCACTCACTCACTCACTCACTCACTCACTCACTCACTCACTCACTCACTCACTCACTCACTCACTCACTCACTCACTCACTCACTCACTCACTCACTCACTCACTCACTCACTCACTCACTCACTCCCCCACCCACCCACCCACCCACCCACCCATTCTATAATCTTAGATACTCCAGAAAATGGGATAAAACACTTATCACAAACCTCAGGAATTTGACTCAGGACTCTTAGATTTTGACTTCAATTTCTTAATTTTCATATTTAATGAAATTTTTCATTCTTTTTACAATGTGCTATAATCCAAAGCACTTGATGTGGAGCACTGTACAAAAGGGTGAAAGAAACAGGGAAACTTCTGAAAAATAAAAGACATGACTGAATCAGTTTGGGATAAGTATGAAGAGGACATTGGTAACCAAGGAAGAAGCATTGTATAAGTAATGGCATTTATGTAAAATCATACTTTCATTGCTTATATTGTGTAATATATGACGTGACAACCAAATTGAAGTTCAATACTGTTATCATGGCAATTTGGGTTTTCTTCAGCTAATTGACGAAAAAATACAAAAAGTGAGTTTCTAGGAAAAGCACATTCTTGTTTGAAGCAAACCTATGGCCAGTATTGATTTTTCCAGCTTAGAAGTAAACTATGTGTTGCATATTCAAGCAATGAATATTTACCCATGGTTGTCCCTAAATTGCTTTGGTATTTAAATAGTACTGGTTTGTCATCTAATTTTATAAACTTTGTACTTTGGTTCCCACCGTTCCAATTACAAGTGCTGTGCTGAATATTATTTTTCTGCTCTTTGATGAGTGTATACATATTGCAGAAATACACGAGGCAAGACGGACTTCTACTCTCAATTTAAAGGAAATTGGTGAAACTGAAATGAGTTAAAAATGAAAATGAATTTCATAAGCTGGTGGTGACTAATGAATTTGGAAATAAATGCAAAAGAATAGATTATGCAGATTAACAGTAGTGCCAGCCACTGTGTATGCTACCATCACAATTCTATAGGTGAGTATTTTTTATAAGAACATTGTGTCACTTTATGTAGAACTCACCATTTGCCAGTGGTAATGTGTTATGTCTGTTGAAGCCTGGTTAAAATAAGGGAGTATGCCTTAAAGAGTAACTTAATGCCCACTCACCCAATATCCAGAGTTTGTGTGCATTCACCCTGGTAAACTTCTCAAACAAGTACAAGGGAGGAACATAACCAAAATATTTAAGACAATGGTGTAGTCTATACCACTCTGGTTATCATCAAACATGATAATCTTTGCAGTGTATTAAGTCTGGTAACTACCATCTTCACACAGGAGGCAGGTCACCAGACCAATGCTCTGCAAGTTGCTGAGTAGGTACCTTACAACTGAGGCATAGAACCATCTGACTATATTTGGTTAGAAGTCGCTCTTTATTCCATTGGGTTTCCTACAAGCCCACAATTCACTGTGGACTTCCTTTATTTTCTGCATGATTCTTCCAGCTCAGTCCATCATTCAGGAGTGAGTGAGTGTGAATGTGAGTGATGGTGAGTGAGTGAGTGGAATTTAAGGGCCCGTTGACAATGAGGCCATTTCAGGATGATTCCTAGATACTAACTGATCTGGTTTCTTTGCAGACTGGAGAGACTCTACTAAACCAGGTAGTATACTTCCTGAGAAGGGAGTGAAGTTTGTCCTGTAAATACTGATTAACAGACAGCTCAGCTTCTCTACAGTATTTCTCCAGAGCATATACGGAGCCCTCTGGGAGCTCAGATATAGTACTGGGGAATTTTTCACTTACTAAAGGTCATGTCATCAGCTCAGTATTGAGTATGGATTCTCCCACTATTGAACTTCCCCAATGGTTATTATGTGCCACACACCATAGAGTGGGTGAAAAATCTCCTCCTTGCAGGCAGCCATGGGGCACTGAGGCTTTTGTGCACTCACTCCCCAGAGCCACCCAATTGCAGAAATTTACTCCACTCACAGTGTCACATGGTTGCAGTTCCTGAATTACTGTTATCTCACATAATTTTAATTTCAAAAGTTTGGCAGCTTTCCAAGCCGGAATTGTGAAACATGTGTTTCCTGTGATAACCTACTCAGAGATTTTCTGGGGCTACGTTCTAACTTTTGTCCTATCTCATTAAGCTTTTCCTCTGTAAGCACATGGTGAGTTCTTTTGGGTTTCCTATCAAGAACAGAACCAGCTTCTCTGAATCTCTTTACAAGTTTATAAACTGTCTCTTTGTGAGGTGCAGGAATACCAGGAAATCGGTCTACAAATAGCCATGTCACTTCTCTACAAGACTGTTCACATGTAGGAATCACACATGAGTATGCAGTGTGCTAAATTATACACACTTCTTGGCATTATAACGGAACTAATCACAATTGGTCCACAAAGAACACAACAAGAACTAGCACTAGCAACAGCCGAACATGCACTGACACAGAGAAATGTGGGTGCCGGGAATGGTGAGAAGCACTCTGCACACAGCTACCTCCCATCGGCCGGCCACCATTGAAAAATAAGGCATTGTAAAATAACACTTCATATTTAATCCCATAATATGGCCTTGTCCAAGTCAACATTTTTAGATTATGGCAACCACTTGTCCATAAGCTTGCCAATGATGGCCACCCTAATACTAGACTGGGATACCTTCACATAATTGAGAAGGAGAGTCAGTTTGGCCTTCTTGGTCTCCCTTTTATGTTTAGGCTAAGAGTTCTCTGACCATGTTCTTTTTGAACTGCCAAAAAAGCCCAGATTTGGTCCAGATGGGTCTACTGGAGGGTCCCCTTCAGCCAGAAAGCAACTTCCTTTCTGCCTACTGTGTATTAGATTCCTAGCCCTTCTTTTCAGCACCAGACCAACTTTATTGCTTTAGTTTTAGAGAACCAACCTCTTTAGCCAATGCCTATACATTTATCCTTTGTAAATGGAGCCTAATTCTTCACATCTCTGGGAGATTCCATCCTGTATATATACAGGTGTCCCAAAATTAGACCGACAAACTTTGGGAGCTGATGGATAACATTATTTTAAACACATTTTATTAAGGAAAGTTTTTTGCTGCAGTGCTTTGTTTAAGCACTAGACAAATTAATGTCAATCAACAATGAAAATTAGTATTGCATTTATCTTAGTAAGGCACACAATCTTAATCCAAGAAACAAACCCAAAACACAAAAAACAAAACACAAACATCTCATTGTTTTATTTTTTAAAAGGTGAGTTAATTAATAACACTGAACAACACTTACAAAATATTTTTCCGGGACGCGTTTCGAAGGTTAACTTTCCTCCATTATCAACCGGACAATAACTGTTAACTTTCCTCCATTATCAACCGGACAATAACTGTCCGGTTATTGTCCAGTTGATAATGGAGGAAAGTTAACGTTCGAAACACGTCCCGGAAAAATATTTTGTAAGTGTTGTTCAGTGTTATTAATTAACTCACCTTTTAAAAAATAAATTAATTACAACAACACTGTTTTCAAACTTCTATGAAAGGAAGATATCTCATTGTTTACAGTTAATCACAGCTTTACTATTCCAAGCAAATGCTGGAACACACCCCTATTGTGATTAACACAAAGAATGCATCGGTGTGCCCTATTCAGCCATACTCTGGCAAAGACACTAGCCATTTCTCTGGTTTAAAAGTTTGTCAGTCTAATTTTGAATAGTAAAGCTGTGATTAACTGTAAACAATGAGATGTTTGTGTTTGTTTATGTGTTTTGTGTTTGTTTCTTGGATTAAGATTGTGTGCCTTATTAAGATAAGATGTTAATTTTGCCATAAATACTTAAACTGGGTGAGAGGCAGTAGGTAATGACATTAACTGGTCTAGCGCTTAAACGAAGCACTGCAGAAAAAAACTTTCCTTAACAAAAAGTGTTTATTCTATCAGCTCCCAGTTTGTTGGTCTAATTTTGGGACATATAAAAAAATGAATAATACTGCATAAATTTTACTGGTGATAGATGGTTCATAGGCAATCAGTTCAAGATAGGAAACCTATGGCCTAGGATTACAAAATGCTGAATATACCTTAAAATTGCTTGGACGTATGCACACCGCTGATTACACTAGCCAACAAAATTTAAGTTGTTTAATGTTAAAAGAAGTATAAAGGGTGATTCTTACTGAATTTTGTGAGCTGATTACAAATCTTTTTGTAAAACTTTTCCATCACCCATAGTTTTTGAGTAATTGCATTAACAGGATTTCTTGTAAGTATACAGTTAATATGTGTAACAGCTTAGCTTGAGTACCTTTTACATACCTAAAATGCATGTGAATTAGACTTTCGACTGTACTTTGCTTGAGGAACATCTCTCTTGAGTGTTCAGCAGTAGTCTGCCAACATATTTGGAGTCCATTTTCCCTGGTAGGGTCTTTCTATTTCAGCGATGTCCTGATGGAAACACTCGCCATGTTTGTCGCTGACAGCGCCGAGGTTCTCAGGAAAGAAATCAAGATGGGAGTCCAACATGTGTATTTTCAAGGACATATTACATCCCATGACCTTGTAGTTCTCAATCAGCTCACTGACAAGTTCTGCGTAATGTTCAGACCTGTGGTTTCCAAGGAAGTTTATGACAATGTTTTTGAAAGAGAACCATGCAGCTGGTTCTTGCTTATTTAAAAGGTTTTCAAACTGCGAATCGCTCATAAGTTGTCTAATTTTAGGGCCAACAAATATTCCCTCTTTTATTTTTGCTTCACTGATCTTTGGAAACTTAGTTTTCAGGAACAGAAATGCGCTCCCATCACGATCCATTGCTTTCACAAAGTTCTTAAACAAACCTAGTTTGATGTGTAATGGAGGTAATAAGATTTTGTCAGCACTTACAAGTGGTTGGTGAACAACATTTGCCTGTCCTGGGTTGAATGACTTTCTCTTTGGCCAACTTCTTTTAACATAATGATTGCTTTTGTCTCTACTATCCCACATGCACAAGAAACAGCAAAATTTTGTATAACCAAGTTGTAATCCAAGTAAGATAGCTATCACTTTAAAATCTGTACATATCTGCCATGAGTAGTCATCATATCGGATACTGTATAGCAAGAGTTGCATGTTCACATAACTCTCCTTCATGCCAACTGCATGGGCTATAGGAATGGATGGAAACTTGTTTCCATTATGTAGAAAGACTCCTTTCAAGCTTGTTTTCGAAGAGTCAATGAACTAGTGCCAATTTTCAGGCTTATGTTGAACACTCAGGGACTCCATCAAAGAATTGACATCATTACAGAACACTAGGTCCTCCTGTTTAGAAAATAAGTGCTCCAGTTCCTTTTGGTGTAGACGAAAAGAAGTTATTTTGGTGCCATCCTGCAGGAGATGCCAGCCTTTCAATCTTGGAGCAAGTAACTCGGCTTTACTTTTAGATAACCCGAGATCACGAACCAAATCATGTAGATCCTCCTTGGTTAATAAGTGCGGCTCGTTTACGGTAACTCCTTCCACAAAATCTGGGTCACTTTGTTGTAATTCACTAATGTCATCAACACTTTCAAAATCTTTTCACATTACTGTCGTTTGGTGGAGTTGGTACGGGAAGGCCTGGTCCATGAGGCACTGGTCGATTTGCTGATTCCAAAGATGGATATTTAACAGTGTGTTTCGATTTGGAACTTATTCCAGATATATTTGTCAAGCAGAAGTAGCAGTCTGTTATATGATCCTTAGGTTCTCACCATATCATAGGAGCTGCAAAAGGCATATGACGGTTTCCTTTTAACCAGCTGGTTAATAGTGTTGTACATTTAGCACAACAGATTTCTGGAGCCCAAAACTTATTCTCTTCAATTTTATTGTCAAAATAACACTCATAAGCTCTTTTAATTCGAGAAGTCAAATTTCGCCTCTGTGCTTTTAAAGTGAGCTCACCACAAATGTAACAAAAATTGTTTTTATCATTTACACATTTGTGAGACATTATCCTCCTAATTCCCAATGCTTAGGAAAACACACTATTAGAAACACTACACTTGTTAATTTACAACTGAGAACACACAGGATTAGCTTCTACTCCTTTGGCAACTATGCAGAACAGTTTGTATCTGCAATAAACCTTCCTTGTCTGCTGCTGGAGTAAACAGTCACCTGGACGGTAAAAGCATAGTTTTGGAGAGGCTCATTGTTGGACATTGTCATTCCTGAAGTCACAGACAACAATCACCTAAAGCAAATATGTCATTTGTTGCCATATTTGTTGACCTAAGAAGATAAAAGTACTTTCTTTTAATCATCACATTTACCTACCACCCTATGCTAATAATCATAACAGTTCTTTTTAATATTACAAAAAATTGGTGGGTGATGTAGCATTTCTAACTTGATTTTTGGATTTGGCACATACAAGTACGTAAGAATCAGCAGAAATTATTTATTTAACATTTTCATTGTTGACCAATGTTATCTCCATTGCAGCTGTAACGTATGATGAGAAAACAAGTGGACGCCTTTTATAGCCTGAGTATTTAGTGTAATGGATATGTTGCCAGGATGACGAAGGTAAACATGAATTAAATGTTTGGGTTCAAAGACTCGTAGCCACATATTTTTTTTATATTCCTTTTTCTTTATTTTTTTATAAATCACATGCTAAATCTAATTTGATTTGCAGGAAACATTCGTGTTGTGTTGTAATTTTTTATTTATTCAATGTTTAAGGTCTTTGTTTTAAATTCGTTTAACTATTATTCACTCTTTTATGACCTGAATGGTAGATAGACACTGAAAACTTCATACATGCTTTAAATAAATGGCTCAAGCTTAATTAACGGCATACAAATAAATGATTGATAAGCACTTGAAAGAGCTGCATGTGACTGAATTACTATAAACATAAGTTGAATTGATATTAACATTGCAACACAACAGGTAGATACCAGCAGATCAAAGGTAAGGAAATACATTAAGAGTAGATGCAGATTTCAGAGGAACCGCTCAAAATGGTGACCTCTAACATCAATGCATAGGCGACCGATGCAGAAATGATTTGCGAGCCCTGTTGAACATTCTTGGTGTGTTGCGAATCTCATCACCAACTGCAATAATACGGGCAAACAGCATCTCTTTAGAATCAATTAATGATGAGTACATCATAGTCTGAAGATTACCTCAGAAAAAGAAACTCATGGGTTTGAGATCTGGAGAACAAGGTGGCCAGGGCATGGTAGGACTCTCTCTTCCGATCCAGTGGTTGGGGAAGACTCAATTTATATGCTCCCGTACGTTTATAACATAATGCACATGGCTCCATTGTGTTGGAAATGCAGTTGAATGCAAACATCAAGCAGCACTTCTTCCAAATGGGTTGGCAGTACATCCTTCAGAAATGTTTTAAAAGTGTTGCCAGGCAATTAAGAGGAAGAAGGTATGGCCCAGTGATGTGGCCAGAAACAATGCCAGCCCATATGTTCACCATAAACTGCTGTTGCTGGCTCTTCTGAACAGTGGCATGGGGTTTTTTGTATGCCCATAAGTGACTATTCTTGTAGTTTAGAATCAGCCCATCCCTGGTAAACGTGGCTTCATCGGTGAACAATACCACTGAAAACAGTTCTGGTGACTGCCTTAAGGCCCATTTGCAAAATTGTGAGCGTAAATCACAATCCTCCAGAGTTAAGGCTTGCACCTTTTGTAGATAGAAGGGGTAGAGAAGATCCATATGCAAGACTTGGCATACACTTGTGTGGTTGACGCCCATTGTAATTGCAATTGCACAGGTACTGGTTGATTGTTCCTCTTCCAGTAAACACACTATGTTTCCTTCAAACTCCGGAGTGTGATGAGTATGTCTTGCACCATAATCTGCTTTATTTGGCATCACAGAACCATGTTCTCACAAATGCTGATCTACAGATTCGAAAGTAATCCGATGCAGCTGCTGTCTATTAGGGTATCTTTCGTAGTAAACCCGTGCAGCTATTGTAGGACATCCTCCTGCTTCGCCCCACACTAGATGCATATCAGCTAATTTGGCAAAAGTGTAATTTTGCTCCATGTTCCCAGAGTACCTATTTAACTGCTTCAACAATGTTGTGTAATAGGAAATGAGTTGTGTGACTTTAGGAAACAGTCACCACATGGTGGTGTTAGCATCTTCCAGATTAATTAGGGTCACCTATTGGTAGTATTAGACATTTGTCGTGTTAACACACAGGTACTCTGTGCCTCTTTTGTGGAGTCATAGTACTTTGCTCTATTGCTTGATTCAACATTTTGTGAATTGTTTACAGCTGGTTAACTGTTAGATAGAAAATTACTCTTACTGACATGGACAATTATAACTGACTGACAGCTTCAGACTAATGTCAATACATAACCCTCCAGTCTAAACCATCACATTTGAGGTGAAGTTAAAGTAAACAACACCCTATGCATTGCATATTTTGTATTGTAACTGCACCACAAAATTAACAATGCCTGTCGTATAGACCATGCATTTTTCTTCAACTTCAATGTTGGCAGTATTTTGCTATTTTAAAGCATAAACACAACATTGCTCTACAAATAGAAAGAAAGGAAAGAAAGACGTTTATACTCCTCCAGGTTTGAACTCAATTTCTTGGCTTTATTAAGTCTACTGTCAGTCGGCATAACTGTGTGGCCAAAGCTCACATTTTAAAGCTGCCCTGTATTTTCTTAGCTGTTTGCCACAATCTGTTATCCATTGCAGTGGCATGCAGCTGCATGTTAAGTCCGCAATTTAAGCACTTTTGGAAATATTACAATTTAGAAATGCTTCAGAGAGACAAAATACAAGTTTTGCTAAGTGCCTAATAAGCACTATTTCATTTCCAATGGCTACTATTTACATATTTCTTACTGATATGGGTCACTGGATTACTGTGGTCTGCCCAGGCACAGTGCTGGAATACCTGGGTAAGACTAACTCCAAGAAGTCATGAGATTTCCCAAAGGGCCCATTAGTGATACATCACCCATGTGCTGTGCATCTTTTCAGCATGGATTGCTTAATACCTTGGGATTAAGTTGATTGGCGGTCCCCTATTTGATATTGAGAGACAAACCTGCCCAACGTATTAATGGTCACCTGACATCACCGGACAGCTTTCGGCAATCCACTACCAGTCAGTGCATCTGGTCTAGCTTTAGGGGCTTATAAATAATAAACAACATAATATATACAGTGATATACTGTAATTACACTTTACAATGCTGAAAGAAAAACACTTTGCCATCATTACTACAGGATCAAATACATCAGCTTTGAGATAGGAGAGTAGGTGAGTCATTAGAATTGTTAATATGTAGAATGAGTAACACATTGAATTACAGCTCAGTGCTGGGAAATAAAGCTTTTAACACTTCTCATATGGCCTACTGCAGCTTAAGTGTAGGTGCATTTCAAGGATGTCAACAAAATAAACATATAAATAATTCCCAGCTGTACTAATTGAGCTAGTCCAGGCATCTCAACACTATAGACCTAAAAGTCTGATAAATTAATCTTTTTTGTGAGAGGCAGAATTGAACTGAAAAACTCAATGCCACACCAACAGTAAGTTTGTTGGCATAAATAAATATAATCTTTTTTGTATTTGTTTTCAGTTTCTTCAGAGTTTTTGCTACTTTTTATTTTCTAATGCGCAGTATAGAAAAACTTACTTAAATCTTTATTATTTGTGCTAGAGAAAAGTAACTTAAACTATGCTTGTGAAGCTATATTATTTATTTGTTTAGTTCTCATTTATGTATTTATCTATATGTCTGTCTGTCTAGCTGGCTGTCCGTCCGTCCATCCACCCAACAACCACCTGCCCATCCCTCCCTCCCTCCCTCCCTTCATCCCTCCCTCCCTGCCTGCCTGCCTCCCTCCCTCCCTCCCTCCCTCCATCCATCCACCCATTCATCCAGCCATCCACCCACCCACCCCTCCACCCCTCCTTCCCTTCCACCCTCTACCCACCCTCCCACCCACCCACCCACCCATCCACCCACCCACCCACCTGCCTGCCTACCTCCCTACGTGCCTGTCCCCCCACCCATCCCGCTCACCTACCAACCCACCCCATCCACTGGCCTACCCACCCATCCAGCCAACTACCCAACCAACCCAACCCATCCTACCCACCTGACCCACCGACCCACCATTTATACATTTATGCATTTATTTATGTCTTTCTTGTGCAAGCTTTTCATATATGACTGTATTTAATGGAAACCAGATAACCTTACATGCTTGAAGTACTACAACAAGTGTTAATGGAAATAATAAACATTCTTTCTCATCAGTATTAAGCTTTGATTTCATGGTAGTTGCATTACACTATGTGATGTTAACATCAATGTCAGAAGGCATCAAAAATCTTCATGGAAATGTAATATGTGTTTACTGAATTTAACCTACTTAGGAATGCTACTTCAGAGCTAGGTCTGCTCTACATTGTAATTGATATCAAATTATATTTATACGTGAGGGGTCTCAGAATTCATGGGTCAATGAGCCAGTGTAACATATTGGGACTACATTAGGCAAATGTAACACAGAGTTCACAAACTTCTTTCATAAAAAGGTTACTGCTTCCATGGATATCGCAAAGGGAGAGGGGCAACAGGGGGCCGTGGCCCCCCTTGTAAGCTAATGCACTTAATGTGCAATTAATTACTGACTGTTAGACTATTATTTCAATTTTGATGTAAAGAACAATTTTTATTTAGCTCAAATTAATACAGTTATCCACAACAAATACTATAACTTTTGACAACAAAATAATAAATTAATGTTGTTTGATTGCAAACTTCCAACATGTGGCCTCCACCTGGAAAAGGGTCTGCTGACGCCCATGACTGCTCCCAAAAGAACATACTACTGTTCTAGAGAACTCCTTTAAGAGAATAAGAAGCTTTGTGACATAGATTACACCAAGTTATCAAACAATGCATTCATTAGTAGTCAGAAGCTTTCACGGCCAGAGTTAGAATTAAAGCTAGAGATTTCTTCTGGGCTTAAAAGCTGTGGTCCACTGGAGCTTAGAGTTCCAGACGATTCGTCCACACCTGCAGTGGACATCATCGGTGGCATGGTCTGAGTCTTCTCGGCGAAGGTTCAGTTACAACAGAACCGTTTATGGCTGGAGGTGCCATATTTATATCTGGGCCACTCACAGGGGATTTCTTTATGGAATCCTTCGAGTCCCAGGCTCTGAGTTCTGCAACTCACAAGCCATCTGTATGGTATCGCTATGTGGATGACACTTTTGTCATTTGGAGTCATGGGGAATCAGCCCTTGATGGTTTCCTACAGCATCAACAGCATCAATCCACATATTCAATTCACTATTGAAAAAGAAAAAAGATGGACAGCTGACCTTCTTAGATGTTCTGGTCAGCAAGAGAGCAGACGGGACTCTTGGACATACAGTCTACTGCAAACAAACCCACACTGACCGATATCTAAACAAAAATTCCAACCACCATCCTAAGCAGAAATGTGCCATCATAAAGACCCTCACTGTCTGTGCTGCCCGCATCTGTGAGCCTAACTCGTTACAACAGGAACTCCGACATCTGGAACAGACTTTATATTCAAATGGTTACACAGCACAAGAAGTTCGCAGAGCAATATGCCCACCTAGGCCTTATCCTGCCAACCTCGAATAGGATTCACCCAACCGTAAAGGCACTGCTTTTCTGCCTAATTTCAAAACTGTAACGGATAGAATAGGATGCATGCTCAAGTGCCTGTTGGAGGACGTTAATTTAAAAAAAAAAGTACTCAAGTGCTACAACATCAAAACTATCTTCAAACCCACCAGACAGATTAATACCTTGCTTTGGTCAGCCAAAGATCTCAGGGACCTGTTCACTTCGGCCGGTGTTTACCAGATTCCGTGTTTCTACAGTGCAGTGTACATAGTTACCACCCAATGCAGCGTCAACACCTGACTCACAGAACACAAGAGATGCTGCCGGCTGGGACGGACAGACAAGTCAGCTGTCACTGAACATGCAATATGGGCCGACAGAGAACACATAATTCAGCATAAGGAGACTACTGTTCTTTCATCTATGCCGTACTACCACACCAGACCATAATATGAAGCCATAGAAATTTACAAACACCCCAATAATTTTAACAGAAAGGAAGAAGCTCTAAAATTGAACAAAACCTGGCATCTGATACTTGAACATAAAAAAGAAGCATTAATGCAGAGAAATCACATAAACCATTCAGCAATCAGAGTGGAGAAGCTCCGCCCATCTAACACACATCTCCTGCTCAAGCTCAGCCAATCCCCTGTTAGCAGCCCAGATATAAATACGACACCTCCAGCCATAAACAATTCTGTTGTAACTGAACCTTCACTGAGAAGATTCGGACCACGCCACCGATGATATCCACCGCAGGTGTGGACGAAACATCTGGACCTCTAAACTCCAGCAGACCACAGCTTTTAAGCCCAGAAGAAATATCTAGCTTTAATACATTCATTATACATAACGATGAGGATTGCTGACAAGCAATCTACCTATATCACATTTTGAGCTTCTGGAAAATCCAAAAACTGTATGCAAAAAGCCATACAACATTCTGAATTTTACCCTCATATCTCAGTTCAACAGAATGCGATCTACACTAGCAACAGAAAGTTTAAACTCTCCAACTGTATTTTACTTTGTATGTTTATTGTTATTGATTCCACTAAAATTATTAATTCTGAATTAATATATTCTTTTAAATATTTGAAGGCAAATTACAGTATGCTTCATTACAGGTGGTTTGAATCTTCTTACAATATTTTTATATTGCATTTAACTCATGAAATCATATCAATGCATGACTAACGTGCTTCTAAATGTTATTTTTTGCTGTCATGTTTGTCTTGAATATTTTCTGCTGGCATGTTAACATAAATATGTTAGTTTATGTTCATGTCACTCTTTTACATCCTAATTTGTCATTCATTGAGTAATGTTTAATTTGGAGTGTCCCAGAGCTCTTCCCAATGCTTATGGTGTAATCAGAGTCATTTCAATAGTCAAGGTGATAAGTTGTGTGACAGCCCAATTGTTAATTGCACAGTAGGCATATTAGTATAGCACTAAAGTGCCCCAAATAAACAAGAATGGGTAAAAGAGCAATGGTATGTACATACAAAGATGCAGGATGGTCCAACAGAAAAATAGCAAATAAACTGGGCATTTCTGACTATAGTGTTTGCTCTGCATTGAAGTACAGAGAAGAAACTGGTTCCCATGCTGATTGACCATGCAGTGGACGTACAAGAAAAACATCAGTAGTGGAAGACAATAGAATTATCCTTTTGAGCAAATGTGATAGGTGGCATTCAGCTGTGTCCATCTGCAGTGAAATAAATACTACCAGGGTAGCATCAGTGTGAACATTAAAAAGTCGACTATCTGCAGTTTCGTTATTTGGACATGTGAAGAAGCCATTGTTAACCCATCAGCACAAGCTTGAAACGTTACGGTGGGCCATAGAGCACCAGTATTGGACCTTAAATGACTAGAAAAGGGTTCTGTGGATGGATGAATCCAAATTTGAGAAATTTAGTTCAAATCGTCTGCAGTATGTCAGCCATTACCCTGGGGAGAGAATGCCTGAACTTGGCCCCACCCCCTCTGTGAAACATAGAGGAGGAAGTGTAATGGTGTGGGGATGTATTGGGAACAATGAGGTTGGAGACTTAGTGAAAGTGGATAGTATTTTGGAAAAAAAACAGTACCATCTGATTCTTTCACACTATGCTGTGCCATCTGGTAGGAGACTTGTTGGATGTGGTTTTGTTCTTCAACAAGATAATGACTCTAAACACACATCAAAGTCATGTAAGAACTATGTGAATAGTAAAGAAGAGATGGGAGTGCTAAAATTCATTTCCTGGCCCCCACAATCTCTGGGTCTATCCCCAATTGAACTTCTCTGGGAGGAGCTTGACAGGAAAGCAAATGAGATGATCCCCAACTGTATGGATGAGCTGAGGCAGTGTCTTTTGCAAGTCTGGGGTAATATAACCCCAGAGACATTACAAAAATTGACTGCAAGTATGCCCTGAATTTGTAAAGCAGACATCAAAGCAAGAGGTGGTCATTTTGATGAACAAAACTTTGAACAATTTCCTTGCAGCATACGAAAAAGACCACAGACAGAATAAAACCATGCTTTATGTGAGAAGTTTTTGTGTATTTCATTGTATATGCACTGAAGTTTGTTGCAGAATAAAATAAGTACTTGATCTCAACTATGTTGACAAGCACAGCACCTAAAAAGGAATATCTTCAAGTTTTCTGTATGGCGAGTTTAAACTTTCTGTCACTAGTGTAAATCATCTGCTTCATGTCATATAAAAACTAAAGTTTAAAATAGCATTCTTAGAGCAGTTTCTATACTTTCATCTGTCAAACTCTAGTCCAAACATGTACAGTACATTCCTGGAAAATCACTTTCATCCTTTTCAGCATTTGACTTTTCCAGAGACTGCTGTTGTTAATGAATTTATCTATATCAAATGACATTGTACTGCAAGCAATGACTACATTTTCCAGTGTTTCAGCTTCTAGAATAGACTTGAAGAACCTTGTACTTGAAGAACCTAATATTAATAGCCACAGGAAACCCTGGTCAGTATCTATTATATAGTATTACCAAATTATGTAACCATATTTCAGTGAAAAGATTAATGCTGTAGTTACACCAGATGTATTTGGTCATTTACAGCTTTCCAGAAGAAAGTTGGTATGGTCTACTGGGAAAATGCAAATCAGCTGAGGCATTTAATGTTGTACCGGCATGTTGCCATAGTAGGTCAGTGGTTAAGAGCAGCCATGGGCAGAGCAGAAGATCCGTGGTTTCAATCCCAGCTATGGCATTGACGTTTTCAGTTTTGATTCTACCTTTCAAAGTTTGCCTACACATGGTTTGTGTGTGTTAGAACAATCAAGTATCATTGATTGGCCTTATATATGGAAACTGTAATAAAAACCTAATTACTTAGGATTGTAAGTTGTCATTGGGGTATGTGGTCTCAAATTTGAGACTTCCGTGTGGTCTACTGGGAAAATGCGAATCAGTTGAAGAATTTAATGTTGTACCAGGATATTGCCATGGTAGTTCAGTAGTTAAGAGCAGCCATGCATAGGGTGGAATGTCTGTGATTCCAATCCTAGTTATGGCATGGAATTTTTCAGTTCTGATTCTACATTTTAAACTATTGCTGTATTTGAAGTTGAGACTAGTTCTATGTCGCCAAGAGGTGAAATACCTAACAATAAAGATTGGGTGACAACTAGAAACCTTTACAGGTAATCCTCTTACCACAGAAAATCTTAACCTTGGTGGAATCCTTTACCATACCAGTACAATAAAATATATGTTTTGTTGTATTTAAATTATGGGATCATACAATACAAGATAAAGTAATTTAATGTTAACTCCTAAAACATCCAAAGTGCTTTACTTAAAAATTTAGTACATATGTTTACAGAGTATGAAATTAGGAATCAAAATAAAGCCTGACTTAAATAATTTAGATTAATAGTTTTGCAGCTATAACAGCTTGAAGTTGGAAAATGTAGAAGGGTTATGAATATAAATATGAATAATTTTAATTACAAAACTATGATATCCTGAATGTTCAGACTCATATAAAGTAGTTTATCAGGCTTGTATTTAATAAAACATTTTGTCTTGTTTATAAGAATGCAAGGATGATTTTCCTTTCATTTTGGATAATTTGAGATGCAGTAGCCCTTCTATATGTGATACAAAAAGAAGCAAAATGAGATTGATTCCATAGTTATTCAAAATGAAAATTTACATATTTGCTTGCTCACCAATTTATGCAAATGGATTTATCTTCATACATTATCAGGTGTAATTAAACATCACCTTACTATGTTATCAAACACATTTTTAGAATGTTTATTTTAAGATAACACAAATAAAGCACAGTGTTTTCCATTAAAGTATTTTTAAAATACAGTTTTTATGCGTTTTGTTCTAAATTTTTCAGTATTACTTGGGTTTTTAACTACATGTGTACCAACATTTTAGGATGGGACACACATAAATAGGTAACTGAAAACATTTAACTTACCCAGCTGGATGCCAGATTTTGTGTTGAACTGTAGGACCTACTCAAGCTGGACGGAATGTCAGTTTATGCATTAACTAAGTACATGTTGCCTTATTAAGTTGTGTGTGCACTTATGTTCAATAAAATTCACTTAAGACAGTGTATGTATTGATGAAATTTGGCTAAAATTGCAGAAAATTTTGACTTTTACTTTTTGCATTTTTTATTATGCTTATAGTTTGTACTTTAACTGCACACATTCATTTTTTCAATATCTGCCATTTTTAAAGCTCCAAATGGGCATTTAAATATCCCAGTGCAGGTGGATGTTCTTTGCTAAACTTCATTGCTGCAGCTTTCAAATGCGATTTTCATTTTCATTGGCTTTGATTTTAGTCTGTTGCAGGGAATTTTGCTTCAGGGAGGTTATGAGTTGGCTGTGCTGAAATGAATTTGATATATCAAGCTGAAATATGGTGAATCTGACCCATGTTTTGCTTGTAAATAGTAAAGTGCCATCAGTGTTCTGCATGAGCATCGGCAGACTTTTTTTCAGGGAGGGGCCGCATGTTGGAAGTTTGAAATTAATTCATTATTCTGTTGTCAAAAACTGTAAAAATTGAGTTATAGTATTTGTTACGGATAAGCATGTTAATTTATGCTAAATAAAAAGTGTACGTTACCTCAAAATTAAAGCAATAGTCTAACAGTAATTGATTGCACATGACATTTATTATTTTCCAAGGGGTGGCCGCGGCCCCCCCTTGCCCCCCTTTCGCGATGCCCATGGTGTTCTGTAATTCTGTAATGTTGCCAGGTTATTTCAGTGTTCCAGTTATATATTAGGCATTGTTAGGTATTGATAGGTTTTAAGTTATTGGTTTATAGTAAAGCAGTAATAAGCAGATACTTTATGAGTTTGCTGTAAAAATTAGTGGAAGTGCATAGTGCAGAGGTTAGTTAAGAGCAATACATTTCTAAATTTTGTGAACAACGAGAAGGTAAAAGGAAAATTTTCATATTAAGAAACGACCAAGCAAACTTAAATTCTGAAAAACTGCTACTGAAACCAAGAAGAAAGTAACAGAGGGTCTCACATATGGTGCTGGGGAATTTGAGTTGATTGGATTTAGGTAAAGTATAAAAACATACTATAAGTATAATATATAAATATATTAATAATTTAAAAAAGTTTGACATACAACATTGAAATATTGTGTATACTATATACTTTATGTTCTGAGCATATAAGAAGTTCAAAGCAATCAGAAGAAAACTGGACTTTTTTTTAATTTTTATGGATACATTGCCTTAAATACATTTTATAACATAGGTCAGCTAAAGCTTTCAAGCTACCAAAGAAATGTGTTAACCTTCATAATATTAACACTACTGTTGATCTGGATTCATCTGGTAATAATGAAATTTTATTACAACACCTGTCACAAATTCTATTATTGTACTCCTATGATATCTGGATGTCTTTTGTATTCAGTTTGTATAGTTTTATTGAACTAATGCACCTTAATTATGCTTGAATCTATGGCCATGTTTATATTAAGAGTTATAGCACTGTTAATGTATGGGCTGTGTTGTATCACTTGTTTGAATTAGTTAAATCCAGATAAGGCTGAAAAACTTTTTGTACTTGGTTGTTCATTTAGGCATGTGGAGGGTTGTTTCCTATCTCTGATAACAAGTTTGACTTTGTAAAGCCATGTCTCCACCACCGATTATGCTCTATTTATTGTCCTTTCACCCGAGCTCAGTTTCCACTGGAGAAGGCTCTTGCAAGTGCAGTCATGCCCAGAAGTTCCCACTCCTCTTCAAATGGCTTTCCAAAGACCATCAATTTTCAAGAGCACATACCTTCCAATGCCATTTTCAGAGTCCAAAGGTGCAAAAATCCATCGCAGAAGCATCAGAAAATTTCAGTGAGATGTTACTGAATGGAATAGCATGTATTCTGTTTCCTGCTCCATTCTTTGCAAGAATGAGAGATTTGAAATGGAAGGGTGACCTTACCTTAGTGCACTCAGACTTTGTTTTGGTCTCTTCCGTAGAGAACTGGATTTCAGTGTGGTAAATTGGGGTGAGAACTTCATCCTGATAATACTTGGAATTGATTTTGCCCTTTGAAAATACTGTTGGTGAGACTCACGCTCGTACTTCATGGAGGATTGAATACTGAGGTGGTTTACTGATGCAATACATTTCAGATATATCAAATAGATATTATAGTTCAATAATATTAACTTCATAGTCAAACCCTTTAGCTTGTACTCCTTTAGATGTCTGCTCTGCAAACTAGAGGTTAAAGTCTAATCTGTATGCAGTTTTCTTTTTGGTTAAATAGTGAACCACAAGTAACAATGATGCCAGTGTTGAATGCCTTGCTTACCAATGTAAATGTAATCATCCATACACAATTGCTGAACTCAGTAGTAGCTGAACCCATTAAGGTGTGTCACTGCTGACCCAGAGTGATACCCTGAACTTGAGTCAAATCCCATGTACTGCATTTTTCTACCTTTCCATTCTGTCTTAATGGGAACATCATTATTTGTTTAACCTGTGCCAAATGCACTATTACACAATATTATCATATTGCTGCAATATGATTAAAATTTTAGAACTGAAAGCATTAGAAGATATTAATTGCTAGACTGCGGGAGAGCAGGATCTTTAGCGCAAGTTATGTGTGCCTCAACTGTTCCATGGTGAGCGTAAATGACCTCGTGGGGAGGCAGCTCACAGTGTGTTGGTCAGATGTACAATCCTGAGTATGTGATTTACCTTACGCACAATAATCCTGAGATGTGAGATGTACGTCACACACACTATGCCATCTGCACACTTAACTGCAATCACCATATTAGGGCCTGTGCTCCCAGGGTATATTGATTACAATTGCTGTAGATAAAACAGACTACGCCTACTTCAACTGTCAACCATTCTTCTACAAATTAGTAACCAACAGTTTCCTTTAAATACCCACATTCATAGGCATCTCTCTGTAAATAACGAAGACTGTTACCATGTAACCATGTTACCATGGTCACATACTGTTAATATTTACATTAGCTTACAGTGAATATTCTAAGGCTGAATTGTATCCTCATGTTAGAAGTTATGTTAATATTTACATTAGCTTACAGTGAATATTCTAAGGCTGAATTGTATCCTCATGTTAGAAGTTATGTTAATATTTACATTAGCTTACAGTGAATATTCTAAGGCTGATTGTATCCTCATGTTAGAAGTTAATGATAGAATATAACTTAATATCATATGGATAGAGCGCATATTGCCCAACCCAGAAATAGCTGAAATTGTTTGGTCGCTATCCATAGGAGTCAAAACTACTGAGTGTCGATGGTTCAAACCTTGCCTCCTCCATGCTTATTTCCTGAAGTGGAAAATTAGTCAGTGTCTTTAGTTCTCCAGAGATTTTTGTTAGGAATGAAGAATCAGGATAAAGGCACACTCTAGAAGTTGAATTAATGGGCACATGGCAACATGGTGTAGTGCTTGGAAATAAACAAAATGATAATGCTGTTAGGTTCAAAGGTTGCTTCATGTTGGAGTAATCTATAACTGAATTGGATTCTGTTTAATACATCATTTACTACTTTATTCACTGGCTAACTATGCATTTTTGTCACCAAGTGATACCTACCCCAGTTTCTTTCATATGGGATGTAATACACTAAATTCATTTTCCTTTGATGCTTTGAGTGTTATTCTCACATAGTATGGTATTTGTATTGTATTACTTCATAATTAAGTATAAATTAAAATAATCATGATGAGTGATTAAATTTTCTAAAATAATTATTTTCATTTCTTGTGCCTGAAACATTTTAACTTTGCTGCATGTGAATATTTTCTAATGTGAACAAGATATGATACTTTCTTATATCCATTGTAAGCTAACTGAACATCAACAGTGCATGATGGAAGTAAATTCTTTAACATGTTAATACTCTTCAACATTTATAGAGAGATACCTTTGAATGTGGGCATTTAAAGGAAACTGTTGGTTATTAATTTCTGGAAGAATGATTTACAGTTGAAGCAGGCATATTCTCTGTTTTATCTACAGCAATGATAATCAATATCTTTTAAAGCTTTCAATCGTATGGCAGTAACATGATATTGTGAAATAGTCTATTTGGCACAGGTTACATAAATAATAATGTTCCCATTAACACAATGGAAGGGGGAAAAATACGCTATATGGGATTCAATCTAAGTTCAGGATGGTTTTAATGAGTTTATGTCAGAGTCAGTGAGTAAGTTAGTGAGTGAGCTGTGGAGATTTAAGTGGTGTTTTGTATCAAGGTTACAATAGAACATAACAGCTGTGACTTGCTAGGTCACACAAAATTGTAAATTGTGTTAATCATAAAACAGGAAACTGTTGTTTTTATTCAGTTATAGAAGAAGTAAAGTTATGTATGGTTAAAAGTAACTGGATTTGTCATTTGTCACATTTAAACACAAACAAAAGCAAAGAACATGCCAAATGTGACTGCTTTAACTCAGCACAATTTACATGTATTACTAACCCAAGAAAAAGAAAAGAAATACCCTGCTGTATCATAGAATTATTGGATATAAGACAAATTATTTTAAAATGTGAGTTTCCTGGAAATCATCACAATGCTTGACTAAACGTTAGAAGTACTTGTTGAAGGTCATTAATACTGTAAACGTACCTGTAATCAAAGTAATTTGTTTAGCAAGATGGACATTAAGAAAGAAATGCAAATGTTACATGTCTAATCGTTTCCCTAGAATTAATTCCAAAGCTCAGTACTTCATTCTACTGTGTTACACCTTTATCCTCCGTTAGCTGTATGCTTTACAAATTAGGATTCTATGCACGTTTGCCGTTACTAAAGAAAAGGTGGGAAAAAACATACAAAATAATGAATAAAGTGAATTAAGATCCAGCAAATGCGAATAGTATTAATAAGTAAAAGAACTACTTTCAAGTACATATTTAGAAACAGCATCAGTAATTGCTGGTTTAGAGCGAATAATCATTTTCTAATCCTAGTAACTAAATGCTGGAACATTAAAATATCCATTTTAAGAAGTATGGTAGGAGGTATTCAAGATTCATGCTGCTACCGCTGCCGCCACCGCTTCCGCTGCTGCTGCCGCTGCCGCTTCTGCTGCTGCAAGCTCTATGGAACCCGGGTTCATTAGAGCATCATTTCACTCATCGTTTGATATGACCTACCAGGTAGGTCATTAAACTTAAAAAAAGATCATAATCACCACCACCACCACCGCCACCACCACCGCCACCACCACTGCCACCGCCACCGCCACCGCCACCGCCGCCGCCACCGCCACCGCCACCGCCACCGCCATCACCACCACCCACCACCACCGCCACCGCCGCCGCCACCGCCACCGCCACCACCACCACTCACCACTCACCACTCACCACCACCGCCACCACCACCAGCACCACCACCGCCACCGCCACCACCGCCACCGCCACCGCCACCACCACCACCACCACCCACCACCAACACCGCCACCGCCACCACCACCACAGCCACCGCCACCACCACCACCGCCACCGCCACCACCACCACCACCCACCACCACCACCCACCACCACCGCCGCCGCCGCCACCGCCACCACCACCACCCACCACCCACCACCCACCACCCACCACCCACCACCACCACCACCGCCACCGCCACCGCCACCGCCACCATCACCGCCACCGTCACCGCCGCCACCACCACCGCCAACCCCTCCGCCGCCACCGCCACCGCCGCCGCCACCGCCACCGCCATCCCCACCACCCACCACCATCACCACCGCCGCCGCCACCGCCACCGCCACCCACCACCACCGCCACCGCCGCCGCCACCGCCGCCGCCACCGCCACTGCCACCGCCACCACCGCCACCACCACCGCCGCCGCCACCACCACCACCACCGCCACCGCCGCCGCCACCGCCACCACCCCCGCCACCGCCGCCGCCACCGTCGCCGCCGCCACCGCCACCACCACCACCGCCACCGCCGCCGCCACCATCATCATCATCATCTTTGTCGGTCTGGGTTGCTCAGCTGGTTAGACGTTGGACTACTGATCTCAAGATCGCGGGTTCAAATCGCTTAAAAGTAGCAGCCGCATGTCAGTAGATTTATAGCATGTAAAAGAACTGCGGGACACAATTCCAGTACACGGTTGGCGCTGATATGTTCCTGAAAAGTGTCAGCGTCTTTAACAAACAAAATGTTTATTTATTTATTTTCCTTTCTCTCTTTCTTTCTTTCTTTCCTTCCTTCCTTCCTTCCTTCCTTCCTTCCTTCCTTCCTTCCTTCCTTCCTTCCTTCCTTCCTTCCTCTCTTCCTCCCTTCTTTCGCTCGTTCGTTTGATCATTCATTTAATCTTATTTATATTATTAGGAAGTCTCACTGCAGTTATTGGCAGTATCAAGTACACGAGACAGAGGACAATGACCCTGGAGGATTAAAAGACAATGTGTGGAACATAAGTGCAACTTTTCTTTACTTATACCTAATTCTAGAGAACTACAATTTCCTATACAAATGCAGCACTTAGAAACTGATACCAAGTACTGGCAATTTTACCACCCATTTGTACCTAAGTAATCTTCAATTCAAAGAAAAAGTGTTTATATATTATATATAGTTATTGTCTTAAATTTAAAACAGATCATTTTTTAAAAAGCATGACCTTTTGTGTGATAACGGAAGCTTTTTTTTTCTTTTTGATCGATCAACAATGAATGTGTTGCAGAACATGTCTTGAAAAATCAGCTAATTATCTTAGGGTATTTTTTTAAGAAAGTGAATCAACAAATGGATAAGTTTAACATTGGCGAGATAGGGCATTTAGATACCCTTAAGCTTCTTGAACTGTTTAGTATATAGGTAGATATAACCTGACACAGAGGGGAGATAAAATATGAAAATATTCGAAGTGAGAACTGATAAACCGGCTAATATAATGTCCATCGTTACCGATTACATTGCATAGCGGCATAGAAGCACCTCTTTGACGGTACTCAGCCGCAAAATTCCTGCGTTTGCCTTTTAAGAGTTCATAGCTTTGAGAGTTTCTACTTCTCTTCTTTCTTGAAATAAAACAGCCTTTCAATTCTGACTTGTGTCTGAGAAAGTGAGAAAAGAGTATTGGTAAAAGGCAACAAGGAACACGTTTCACGAATCGTCCACAAGACTAATTGGGTAAATGTCTGCCTTTTAATTACGAGAAGTCGTTGTTAGCTTTCGAAATGATAATAATTCCTAGAGATGTAAAACTAGCCCCTGGAGTAATATACTTCATTTGTTTAAATATTACACTAATGCTTGCTGCTTATACTTTATCGCGTATTCACATTTTAATGGTGTAGTAATCTGATACTATGGCGCTCTTAAAGAATTTGATCAATTGTTTCCATTACCCAAAGAAAGTGTTGCTGATTAAATATGGCATGACAGTTATAGGGCCTCATGATGCTGCTGGAAAATTGGCTTAGAATAACTTAGGGAAGAAGCCCCTTAATACGCCCAAGGGCTTCCCTCTAAGCACTAACACGTACACACGCAGACAAACGTTAATGAAATTTATATTATCTCTTTTCACTAGTCTGACGAGCAAATACTGTACGACATTTTCGACTTATAATAAAGTTTCCAACAGGACAGGAAAAAGGCATTACGGAGTTATTTACTAACAGATAATGCTGTTTTATTGCTGGCCGTTTAACAACAGAATAGGGATTTTAGACCGTAAAATCATTGGGTGAGGTGAATAAAGTTCAGCGCTTGCTTTACTGGGAAACATTAAGCAATTGCTTAAAATATGATAAATACAATATAGCAATAACTTGTTCTAAATAGTAAAATATATTGGCTCTAGCTAAATGTGTGAATAAAACTAACCCTTTTTTTTTCTGAATTCCAGTAGCAATTGTTAGCTAAATGTTAAGAATGGGTCAGGCAGTTCTTAAATAGTTTAGTGCAGTGTAAGGTTATGTTTATAATGGTTGCATTTATGCAATTAGGTTCTCCAAAGTTCTATCGAAAACGCGTTAAGACGTTTACTGCAATTTCTACGCATTCTATGAAGAAAATATGGAGTGGATTGTCAAACATTTCCTGGAATTGGAAACTGAAACCCGAGTGGGCTCATTGATTTCAAAGTAGAGAATGTAGATGTTTCTTTCCTTTCTAAGTAACCCTAGATATCAGTCTAGGAATGGAAAGGACATTGGAGTACATAGGACGACATTCTACAAAACTGTAAGGGGACAAACAACTAGAGAATGTACATTTATGAATTAAATCCCCAAGTGGCAGTGAAGTTAGCAATGCTCTGTTACAATGATTTTCCTTGTGCTATAGAAGTACGCATACATGTCTATCTTGAAGCCACTGTACCACTAACACAAACATGCTTCTGTCAGTGTGCAATACTGAAGGAAACTTTACTAGCATGAACGCACAATGGCCGGGATGCTTTTTAAAAGGGTTCTCCAAGACAGGTAACGTCTTAAAAATGTTCCTGTTCTTGAAGATAGGCGTGTATTCTGAGTAGGTAATAAATATAAATTAATTATTGATATTAGTGATTTTAATCTCATTTGTTTGTCATTAATAGAATCTTTCTCTAGTTACCTTGGAATCAACTAAACGAACTCCATACTGAACACTGCGATACTCGTGCTTGTTATAGAAGTATTCCCTTTTCTTATTCCTCTATAGTCTATATAAATGTAAGCCAATACTTAGAAGGGGGGGGGGGGGAAGCAAATTTTTAAACCATTTCTAAAGGTGCACACAAACTTTCCGCCTTGCAGTGAAATTAGCTGCTAAGGTAGTAACAGCTTAATATCCTATGATACAGGGCGAGTGGCCAAGTGACGAATAGCCAAGAGCGCCTACCTCGTTGGTGACTGTGAAATTCAGAACTGCTAGCTGTCGGGGGTTCGATCCTCGTCTTTCGCATGTTTATTTTCTGAAATACAAAATTAACAAACGTATTTAGTTCTCTACAGCTTTTTAACAGGAATGGAGAATCGGACGAAGGCACACTGCTACAAATTGAGTTAATGGAAACATGGCAACGTTGTGTCTGCTTGAAAATAACGACATGACAAACTTGCTGGGTGCAAAGGTTGCTTCACACTCAAGTAATCTACAACTGCATTCTGTTCTGTTTAATGTATCATTAATTACATTATTCACTGGTATCCATATCTGGTAAATTACACCATTACACGAGTATATATTTTAATATGGTAATAGTATAGAGATTCTTTTGAATGTGAATGTTTAAAGGGAAATATTAATTTCAGGAGGAATGTTTCACAATTGAGGTAGGCGTGTTCCCTGCTTCATTTTCAGCAATTGCAGTTAACATCTTATGAAGCATTCAGTTGTAAAACTTTAATCGTATTGCAGCATTCATAAGACGGCGGAAAAGTTACACCGGTACGCGGAGGAGCTTTATGAGAAATAGATTCCATTAGTTTGTATAATTTTATATTTTACACGGGTTATATAAATAATAATGTTCACGTTAAGCAAGAAAAAAGAAAAAGGGCAATAAAAATAAGTATGTGAAATGGGGTTTGAACCCGTCAGCCCACACCGTTCATTTAAAAGAGCACGCCTTAGCCAGCTCGGTTATATGGATTTGGCCTCCTCATCTTTTGTATGTCTAGTACCAACAGTGGAATCATAATCATTTTAGTTCTAGTTCACAACTTAACAGAAACACCATAAGAACATATGTTCTGCAGGTGCACTGAAGTTGAATCTGTAATGTTTGCCCGTTAATGTTGAAGGATTGCTGAAACATTGCTTTTCCAAACTGCGAGGTGATGTGAGTTGCGAGATGACATGGCTGCCATGTCCTCCGAAAGTAAAGGAAGCATATGACTAATTTAATTCTCATACCACCTATGCAAGTACGCCTGAGAATTAGGTAGGCCTTCGCGCACGTCTCACCGTAGATGGGTATTTACTTTTGTGAAAGATAGTACGTTCTATGTTTAGCAAATTTAACTGCAACTGATAGTTTGGCATGGAAGTGTCGTTTCACTCAATTAGTTCAATTAAGTGAATTTTACGAAAACACAAATTATTACTGGTTAGAATATGCTTTAATGAACATCATAAATAAATGCATCATAATATTGTAATTACATAATATTTTGCTATTTAAAGCTACTCTGTCACACAAAAGAATGGCAATAAATTGTTCTAAGATTTTACAAAATGCAGTAGGTATATGCAGACTAGATAACGTTTACAAGCCGATATTATGATCGTTGTGAACTTCTCTAGTCTGGTTCCCAAAGTAGTGCATTGACAGTGACTGTGGTAACATACCGGACCATCACACAGATAAACCTTTACAATTTACCCGTTTCCTCCATACTGTTGTAATAGGTGTTCCAACTGCTTTCTTCTTCTGTCGGTCTGGGTAGCTTAGTTGGTTACTGATCCCAAGGTCACGGGTTCAAATCCACCCCAGATCGATATTTTTAAGTGTGCTTAGAAACGACAGCTCCATGTCAGTAGATTTACTGGCATGTAAAAGAACTCCTGCGGGACAAACTTCCGGCACACACATACGCGCACGCACACGCACACCCACACGCACACGACCACGCACACGCGCACGCACGCACGCGCGCGCCCCCCCCCCCCCCACACACACACACACACAGTGTCCAAACGGCTGGAACTTCGTATTTATAGGCAACTCCACTTTCTAGTGTATTCGAAAGAACACCTGATTTTCTAGAACGCTCTCAAAATATTAACAAAAATGAATTAAAAAAGAACATTCATTCGCATGCGTGGTTTGAACTTCGGACCTTCAACATGACTTTCAAGCACGTTAACCATTGCGCTACTACCGCACCCGAAGTGGGAGCACCACCGTAGCCCTAACCAGCGGGCTGGTGAATGCAGTGTCAGTGTCTGCATTTCGCATTGTCTTTAAAATGAGGGGTTGCCTAATTACCAATCCACAGGATGAGCAGGCTCACCCGGTATACTACAGTGGGAATAATTAAATCCACTTCAGTAACTGTTCCAGTCCACAATTTCGGTGAGTGTCACAGCAGCATTTTTATTGCTCTGGTAGATTATATAGTATGTTAACTTAGATTTTCAGTGTAAAAAATAATGGACAAAATAAGGATGATTTCGATTTTTTTCGTTATTTCATAATTTTTGTGAGGCTCTGGATAGTGCATATTTTCTGGGTTGTTAAAGCATATATCCCTATTTTAAATCGCATAAATACATACGTATTTTGCATATTTTAATGCACAACTATCCTAGCCCATGTAATAAAGAGTCTCCAAACGATCTCTTATCTATGGTATATTTAATAATCAGCATTCTGGTGCTGTACTGGTAGATGACAGTGACTGTGGAACTAGGTACTTCTTGGTATCTGGTATCCTACAGGCAACGCAGTACTCCACAGGAGTTGGCTTGTAATGCCCACCAAAAGGAAAGTATAATATCGGGATTACAATGACCTAACGCGACGGGACGTAACGTGAACTAAGAAACTAGAAGCCCTATTAGGATGCAGTTAACGTAATGGCAATGATTTTTATTGATTATTCTTCTACTCGGCACATATTCGAAGTAGCTACCATTTTTAAATAAGAGGTTATGTTTTCCAAAAATGAAAAGCAAGAGAATACCAAAACGTGAACTAAAACATTTTTAAACGGTGAATAAAGTACTATAGGTGGCCATAACCTACTTTACAGGCTAAACAGAAGAAACAGAGAAAGAGTTTTGATGCAAATAGTTACATATGGAAGCACAATTTGTTCCTGCATTACACTACTCGCCAATTGGTTCAAATTAGTCACGTGACCTCCAAACTTGTAATGTGAAGGAAAAGTTTGGTAGTGCCAAACTCTTACGTTGTATCACGTTGAGTTAAGTCTCGTTAAGTCGATCTTAAATAGCTCCATTTAATATAATGTGTTAGACTTTCCCGTTACGTCCCGTCGTGTTGAGTCACGTTACGTTAAGTTCATCGCAATCCCGACATAACAATCGAGAGGCGCTTTGGACATCTGTTCTTAATCAAGTGCGAGTGAAGTTAAAAACGTTCCTGTTATAATAGCGGTTCTATTCTTCATAATATTGCCAAGCACCCGAGACACCCAGATAACAAAGAGTTACAGCTATAGGCGACCGAAAATGAGGAAAAGTGACCTACGATGCTTAAGACAAACAAGAGGAAATAACTTTAAGGGTGTTATTTAAGATATGAGAATCTAATTTTATAATTTCTTTGATTTCCACATAATGCACTTGTAAATAGAGGCAAAATAAATGAACTTCAACTCAAAACAAATGAAAGATCAATGAAGATGAATACATCGTCATTATTCTTTCTTTGCAAAATATTCCGATATTTATGTCTTAGTCATTCAAATTGAAAATTAGTGTTTAAGTTGTATAACTAATCTTTGTAGGTATGTCACTAGTTGACAGATGCTTCGTCTCTTGCGTTTCTGACAAAGAAATTCTTGGCTATTTTGTGACGGTGGATGCGATAATGAAGGAAGAGTATCCTGAGATTCGCTAAGTACCGCTACTAACAGCAATAGAATCTCAAACAGTGACAACACGATTATGCTTTGTTAGAAATGTAGTTTACTAGTTCTTATGACGGACATACATATATTGCTTGATTCCTTGTTTTGTTAATAAATAATAATAATAATAATAATAATAATAATAATAATAATAATAATAATAATAATAATAATAATAATAATAATAATAATAATAATAATAATAATAATAATAATAATAATAATAATAATAATAATAATAATAATAATAATAATAATAATGATAATAATAATAATAATAAAAGTAATAGTAATTAATAATAATAGTAATAGTAATTAATATTATTAATAATAATAATAATAATAATAATAATAATAATAATAATAATAATAATAATAATAATAATAATAATAATAGTAATAATAATAACACAACAACAACAATAATAATAATGATAGTGATAATGTTGTTGTTATTAATAATAACAACAACAATTATAATAATAATAATCATAATCAAAATGATAACAATGATAACAATGACAACAGTGATAACAATGATAACAATAACAATAACAACAACAACAACAACAATAATAATAATAATAATAATAATAATAATAATAATAATAATAATAATAATAATAATAATAATAATAATAATAATAATAATAATAATAATAATAATAATAATAATAATAATAATAATAATAATAATAATAATAATAATAATAATAATAATAATAATAATAATAATAATAATAATAATAATAATAATAATAATAATAATAATAATAATAATAATAATAATAATAATAATAATAATAATAATAATAATAATAATAATAATAATAATAATAATAATAATAATAATAATAATAATAATAATAATAATAATGCTTCGGTTTTCATGAGGCACACAAACACGCACGCACGCACACACACACACGCACACACACAGGGCTACGCCGTTCCCGGGTGGTTAGGCCATTCGCTTCTCACCAAAGCGGCCCGTGTTCGATCCCAGGCAGCATGTGGGATTTGTTGTGGACGAAGCGGCGCTGTAGTGGGTTTCCTCCGGGTTCTCCGGTTTCCCCCGCCATCTCATTCCACCGGTGCTCCATCTTCATTCCATGTACCATCAGTGTCACCGCCTGCGGTGCCGTATGTAGTAAAAGGGGGCGTTAAACACTACAAAACACACACACACACACCATCAGGATTCAAGGACACGGAAGCACGATACCAGGGAATATTCGGATGATGTGCGGCTACTGCGGTATGCTTCACCGTGAGCACACGATATTCCCCATAAGAGGAAAAGCAAGGGCCACGCCATAACTACTGTCTGTTCACCAGCTCATGGCCCTAGGGGGACGAAGGTGAGAGGAGAGGCATTCCACGCCGTGTAAGCCGAGTTTTGTAAACTTCCGCGCAAACGTTGTTCTGCTGGTTACGTTGCCAACTTCCCTCCAATGTTATTCACGCTATGTTTACTCGCTGCTAATTTCTCTTAATTTCAGTGGTAAACTCGCACGAGTCTCTAGTTTCATGTCGGAAGTAATGAAAAAAGTAGTGTAGAAGTAGATAAATCCCCGCCTAGAGGTTCTGTGAAATGTGCTATGGTATTGCGGTTGCACAACATGTGGGTTCAGAGTTACTGTTCTATGCGTAAAGTAGATCTTTATAAGATGATTGAAACAAACCAACCTAAAGATGCTCTTAAACCGGATGCATTTTTGGTTTCAATGGACCACACTGTCATTTCCTTGCCCCCATACATGTGTGATCTCAGTCCCATAGAACTTGTGCCAAGGTAAAATGAACAGTTACAAATATAACAGGTGACTTATTCTTACAGGAATTGCACGATATAACGCTCAAGGATATATCACTTGAGACTGAAATAGGCTGGCAGGTAGGGTTTTTAAAAATATAGAAAAGGTAAAAAACGATAAGTGGGAGAAAGACGGAGTAGTTGAAAACATCGTTTGCGTTTTATAAGCTAAATATACTACATGAACTGAAAAAAAATTTAAATTTGGCTATTCTTAGCGCGTTCTTTGCTTTAATCTAGCGCGAATACACATTCCAAGGTTGGCAGCAATACCGTAAGCGCGACTAGAAGCGCACTCCTGCTTCAGACACTGCTGTGTACCTGGAATTGTTAACTGGTGTACTGGCTGGCTGCATTCCTGCCAGGGACCATGAGCTGGTGAACAAACTGTAAGAAAGCACGGAATGAATTATGTTAGGCATGTTTTATACCACATTCTCTGTATACACTGTGTGTATATTTGAATATGTTGTATAATTGCATGATTCGTGTGCCCTCTCGTTTATGTACTGCTTGTGTATGTGATATCATTATTACAAAGTGTGCAATTTCTGCAAAAACTGTGGGTGATACGATTTTTCGAGTAACATTTTCAAATTCATGAGGTCGAAATACATAATGAACGCCTATATTTTCGATGAACGTTTTTCCATTGTTGCATTGTGTAATTTTTTTTACTGTGCTGTCTCTTTTTCTGTTTTTATTTTTGATTTCTGAGAATTAAGTAAATTCAACATGTGATTTTTTTATTGATACAAACTTCCATTGTGTATCGGTAAAAATCTTCAATGTTGATATTCGGAAGATATGAATTAAAATTATTTTGTGGTTTGACGACGCTGTCAATTGCCAGGATCACATCAGCGTCGCTGGTGTGCCAGAATTTTGTCCCGCAGGAGTTCTTTTACACGCCAGTAAATCTACTGACGGAGCTGTAGTTTTTAAGCACACTTAAAAACCATCGATCTGGGCCAGATTTGAATCCGGGACCTTGGGATCAGTAGGCCAGCGTCTAACCAACTGATTCAGAAGATATGATTAAGGATTTTTTTTTTTAAATTAACGTCCTCCAACATTGTGTCATATCGGACGAATGAATGAAATGAAATGGGTGAAATGATGCTCAAATGAGCCCGAGGTCCATGGAGCTTTAAGTACCCGACATTCGTCTTTTCAGGGTAGGGAAAGCCTCGGAAAAAAAACTTACCCTAAGCGAGATTCGAACTCGCGACCTCTTGAACGTGAGGCAGACACGCTAACTATCAGAGTATTGTGGTAGATACAGAGAAACGAGCTAGAATCTCAACAATCAACCATCCTGATCTTGAATTCCTCCTACCATTATTTAAGCAGCAAATATGTTTATATTCCAGCATTTAGTTACTAGCATTAGAAAAAGATTATTCGCCCCAAACCAGCAATTACTGATGCTGTTTCTAAATATGTACTTGAAAGTAGTTCTTTTTCTTCTTATTAATGCTATTCGCATTTGCTGGATATTAATTCACTTTATTCATTTTAGCAGGTTTTTCCCATATGTTCTTTAGTAACAGCAAATGTACGTGGAATCCTAATTTGTAAAGCATACAGCTAACGGAGGATAAAAGTGTAACACAGTAGAATGAAGTACTGAGCTTTGGAATTAATTCTAGGGAAACGATTAGACATGTAACATTTGCATTTCTTTCTTAATGTCCATCTTGCTAAACAGATTACTTTGATTACAGGTGCTATCTTTCACAAAAGTA